>CP139506.1:439160012-439692330 GCA_021014915.2 Artemisia tridentata subsp. tridentata | reverse complement strand
ATATAGAGCTCAACAAGGATGCGCACTTCGCCAGGTTGGATGACTTCCGTAAAGCAGTAGAGGGAATGCTGGAAAAGCAGGAGCTAAAACTGCGCAAGCTGAGCATAGAGTATGATGAAGAGTTGTACCCTCACCTGGTATCGTCGATCGCTGAGCGCAGGTGGCTTATTAGCCATGGTTTGCGCCTTGCTGCTCTGAGTACTTTAGAGTCTCAAGAGGTGAGGGAGGCCTTTGGGGATGTTGTGGAGCGCGCGCTGGCGCGTGGCAAGGTACAGGCTGTAGAAGAGCTCTCGGAGAGCTGGTTATTGACAGTGCCTGTCGCGCAAGTACCAGGGTACAATGCTGATGCATATGAGGAGCTTGTTACTGCTATGGAAAAGATGAAACTGTTAGAGCTTCCTCGTATTGCTCAGCTGGAGCGTGACCAGGATTACCCTATAGGTGTCATCATGGAGGGGTTGACTTTGGCTAGACACTCATCAGAGGATGCAGAGGCACAGCATGATTATTTTCTTAAGCCGGATGTGTCGCAACTGTAGTTACCAATCTTTGCTCGCCCTCGCAACATCCTGAATCCGTTTGCCCTGGAGAAGGAAATCCCATTGAAGGAATCCATAAAGGCCCATGCTATGAGACTTGCCAAAAAACAGGGTGTGAAGGGGAAAGTTATTCTTTGTGGTGTTGGTGCTGCACATCTTCCGCAGTCTGATGGAGTGCCTGTCAGCGTGCCGACAGTGTCGCCCAAAGACAACGAGCTTTTGCAGAATCTTGAGGAGGCTGGGAGTGCTGCGTACCGTGGTAGCAGTTCAGAGTTTAAACGCTCCCATAGCCTTTAGATTGTTTGCTGACTTTGTGATGTTTTGTAATAAGTTAACATTTTGTAGCACATGTGCATGTTAAACATATACTTTGTATAAACTCATAGTTTATAATAGAATGATCTTTTGAGAGTGCGATTGTACGCATATTGTATGTGATAACGTTTATGATGTTTGTACTTAGTTATATGTCTTTGCATACAAGACGTTCATGTTATGTCTAAGAATCAAACCTGTTAGATAAACGCACTTGAAAAAGATTACATGCGTCTTTAATCACTTATAACATAATCGTGTATGGAATTTATGATTTAAGTACGAATACGTATGAAATTTACAAGTGTATGGGTTAACATGCAGTGTACTGCGAATACCATATCAAGGGGTTAAGAGTCTTAACTCCTAATTTGTTAAACCCGCACAGTGTGCGTTGTTGTGTATCCATCGTGAGATGCACATTGAACTTACTCCAACGTCTTGAGAGTAAGGTGTTTAACAAGGATGCGTGATCCGATGTTGATGGGTTTGCAACCCTCTTACTCAACGAGTTATTTAGTAAGTTTACTCATCCTTTACCATCGTGGGTTTTAATAAGTGCATGCACGCCATGTAGGCAAAAGGTAAAATAACAACAATATTGAAAACATAAAAAATATGTAAATAACAATGTAATGTGTGTCGCGGAGTTAGCTAGAAACCGTGATATTTGATTAATACTTGCAAGTTTTTTGAAAAGGGAAAGACTTTGCTTGAATGAAATAAAAAATGTAAATACACGGATATTTATTGGGCACTTATTAAAGTGCAGAAGTGTCCGTGGGTGAGGTTGTAACCTTTCCTAAAGATAGCATCTTTTGAGATTGCATATGTTCCATGTGCGTTGTAGCTCACGACCATCCGTGTCTCGCAGCTTGTATGCGCCTTTTCCTAGTGCTTCAATGACCTCATAGGGTCCTTCCCACTTTGGTCCAAGTTTACCTGTATCTTCTGCGTGGCTTGCATCATTAGCACGATATACAAAGTCACCTGGTCTGAAAGATGTGTTTCAAACTTTTGCATCATAGTACCCCTTCATTTTTTACTTGGCCTTCACTTCACGTATAGCTGCGCGCTCACGCCTTTCTTCTAATAGGTCTAGGTCTATACGTCGCTCGTCATCGTTGGTTACGACATTAACTTCCGCGGTACGAATAGTTGGCATCCCAATTTCAGCTGGTATTACAGCTTCTGTCCAATAGACAAGAGAAAAAGGGGTGACTCCGTTGCTAATGATTGTCGTCCGGTGCGCCCACAAGACATGTGACAATTCCTCCGCCCATCTTCCTTTGTGTGTGTCCAGGCGTGATTTAATTCCTTCGCCTAGACTACGATTTGCGCGCTCAACCAAACCATTGGTTTGTGGGTGCTTAACCGACGCGAAGTGTTGTGTGATATTTAGTTCTGCGCACCAGTCTTTGAACGGACTATCGCGGAATTGTTTTCCATTGTCCGAAATGATTTCCTCAGGTAATCCAAAGCGGCACACAATATTTTCCCAAATGAATCGCTTTACTTGGTTACCTGTGATTGTCGCCACTGCTTTTGCTTCTATCCACTTAGTGAAGTAGTCTATAGCCACAATGAGAAATTTTAATCCACCTGCTGCAACGGGAAAGGGACCTGCTATGTCGATACCTCACTTATAGAATGGCTATGGCGAAGTGATAGGTGCTAGCTCTTGTTGTGGTTGGCGCGGGATGGGTCTGTGAACTTGGCAGTCGCTACATCTCTTTATCACATCGCGCGCATCGCGATGCATAGTGGGCCAGTAGTATCCTGACCGCAAGGCTCGTGCTACGACGGACCGTGGTCCTGAATGCATGCTGCATGAACCGGCGTGGATCTCTCAGAGTACGTAATCTGCTTGAAGAGGTCCAACGCACCGAAGCCATGGTTGTAAAAATGAGCGCCTATATAGGATACCATCTTGAAGTTCGAACCTCTGCGTTGTGCGCCGTATCCGTCGAGCGTCTTTCTGCTCATGGGGCAATATGCCCTTGCTTATAAATTCGACAATAGGGGTCATCCACGTAGGATCCTGCTCCTCTATCACCGTGGATATCTCCATCTCCGAGATGGATTTATTTTTTAAGATCTCTACCAGCACCTGTTTTGACAGGTGCGCAAAGCTTGTAGATGCAATCTTGCTTAGCGCATCCGCTTTTTTGTTTTCCCCTCTAGGAACTTGTTTAATGGTGAATCTGTCAAAACCTTGGATTAGTGACTTGGTCTTTTCGAGGTATTGAACCATGTTATCCTCTTTAGCCACATATTCGCCCAACACGTGGTTGGCTACTAACCGGGAATCTACGTTTGCTTCTAGGTTGCGTACACCCATTCGAGTTGCAATGCGTAATCCCGCAATTAGGGCTTCATACTCTGCCTCGTTATTCGTAGTTATGAATTCAAAACGCAGTGCGTAGGTGAATTCCATTCCTTCTGGATTGGTGAGGATAAGGCCTGCGCCCGACCCATCCACGCATGAGGATCCATCCGTGAATAGGATCCATGGTTCCTGTAGTTCTACCTCGCTCTGTGGGGATGCAACATCGGTGTCTGGTTTTTCGAGGATGAAGTCTGCTAGTATTTGCCCCTTAACCGCAGTCCGTGGTCTATAAGAGATGTTGTACTCGCCTAGCAATACACTCTACTTTTGCAATCGACCTGATGCGTCAGGTTTGGAGATAACTTGCTTGATTGGTTGGTCTGTAATCACCGCTATTGGGTGCGCTTGAAAGTACCTGCGCAACCTTTTAGCGGCGAACACTAATGCCAAGACCAACTTTTCCATTGGGCTATAGTTAATCTATGTCTTCTTTAATGCTTTGCTTATGAAATATACCGGTGTTTGTACGGAGTTCCTATATGTCAATAGCACCGCGCTGACTGCTCCATTTGTCGCAGATAAGTACACAATCAACTCTTCCCCTGGTCGGGGTGCGACTAGTTTGGGAAGCGCTGCTATATGTTGCTTAAGCTGTGTAAAGGCTTCTTCTGCTTCCGTAGTCCAACGAAAGTCTCCCTTTTTTGTGCACTTATTAAGTGTCTTAAAGAGAGGGAGTGATTTATCTGCTGATTTGGACAAGAATCTGTTCAACCCGGCTAGCTTTCCATTCAGAGACTGAACTTCTTTCAACGTGCGTGGTGAAAGGAGTTGGATTACAGCCTCTGTTTTCTCAGGGCATGGTTTAATGCCATCAGGTTCGATCAAGTATCCCAGGAACATGCCTTCTATAGCACCAAAAGTGCATTTCTTAGGATTTAACTTCATGTTGATCTTTCGTAGTGTTTTGAATGTTTCTTCAATGTCGCGTACCACTTCGCCTTCGGTATAGCTTTTTACGACAAGGTCGTCAACGTAGACTTCTAGATTGCGGCCCACTTGCTTTTCAAATGCATTATCTACCAATCTCTGGTAGGTGACGCCCGCGTTTTTTAGGCCAAAAGGCATCTTTGTATAACAGTAGACACCTTGGCCTGTATGGAAGGCTGTTTTTTCCTCGTCTTCCTTAGCCATTTGGATTTGGTGGTACCCTTTGTATGCATCTAAAAAACATTTAAAAGGGTATCCGCATAGAGATTCTACCTTCCAATCTATCTCTGGTAGTAGATAGCAGTCTTGTGGACATGCTTTGTTGAGATCAGTGAAATCCACGCACATCCGCCAACTACCATCACTCTTCTTGACCATCACTGGATTGGAGAGCCAGTCGTGGTAGTAGAGCTCTCGCATGATACCTGCGTTAACAAGTTTGTGTACTTCCTCTAGAATGGCTTTTGCGCGCTCTGGAGCCTGGCCGCGCTTTTTCTGCCGTACTGGGGAGTATCCTTGTCGGATTTTTAACTTGTGTTCTGCAATCGAGCGTGGCACACCCGTCATGTGCTTTGGTTCTCATGCGAAGATATCCAGGTTCTTTTGCAAGAGTACGCACACGTCAGTTCTGCCCTTATCAGACAGCGATCCTCCGATGGATACTTCTTGCTCTGGGTAATCTGGATGGATTGCGACCTTCAGGTTTGATACTTTATCCGCGCTTTGTTCTGGGGTATGCGTTGTCTCACATGTAATAGTGTTACACTCTCTAGGTGGGACAACGTTATTGTAGATGGTGACGATGCCGCCTTCTACCGGGAATTTGAGCATCCCATGTGCTGTGAACGAGACTGCGCGCATTGACGAAATCCCTGGTCTTCCGATAATGCCATTGTATGGCGAAGGAGATTTGATCACCATAAAATTCATCCAAGCTGTTGTAGAGTGTTCCTTATTACCAATAGCAACTAGTAGTCGCAGTTGCCCCATGGGCCATATCTTTTCTCCTGTAAAGCCAGTTAACGGCGTCGTGGCCGGGCTTAACTGTCTTTGTATCTCAGGTCGCAATTTTTTGAAGCAGTGCTCATACATTATATCTGCTGATGCCCCTCCATCAATATACATGCGGTGGATATCGTGACCCCCCGCATTTATCTCGATGGTTAGTGGTTCCGCCACTGCGTTGTCCGCAACCAAGGTAGGGAAAGAAATTTCGTTTCCATGAGAAAATTTTTGGCTGACTTTTTGCCTAGTCTTTCGCTGCCATGATTGTATCATATAGATTGTGTCAGCCTTGTCTTTAGGTGCTTCTTTCTTATTCCCAGTCTTCTGTTTATCTTTTCCTTCCTTGATGTTCTTAACTAGATGGTCCAACCTGCCTTCTTTTACTAGCTTTTCAATTAGTTGGCGTAATTGAACATACTCATTAGTGGTGTGGCCCTTCTGTCCATGATACTCGCAGTATCCATTCCCTACGCGCCGATCTTCTGGGGTGCGCATTGGTGGGGGTCTCGGAAAGTTCGCACCTTCCGTCGCAAATATCTCCCTTGGTGTCTTCGTTAGTGGAGTATACTTGTCATTCTCTCATGCGCCCCCTGACTGCGGTAGCTTTTGTTACGATTGCTACTCTGGTCATTGGATTGTCTCCTGGGTTGTTCTTGTGACCTATAGTTTGAGTAGCCTTTCTTGCTATCCGCAGCGGCGGCTTCTCCTTGGATAAAGGACCTCGTGCGCTTCATAAGTTCATCAAAGGTTTGGGGAACCCTATCATTTAACTTTTTGATAAGTTCTGGGTTATTGATCCCGTTCATAAACCCTAAGATTTTTAGTATTTCGGGACATGCCTTGACATGTATGCATTCGTCCTTATAGCGCTCCATATAAGCGTTTGTGGATTCCCCTTGGCGCTGTTTTACCCTAGCAAGTTCGACAGGGTTCTTAGCGCACTTCTTTCTCTGAGTAAAGTTCAAATGAAACGCCTTTCGTAACTCTTCAAACCCGTCGATGCTTCTACGTGGAAGCTTACTGAACCAGTTTCGCGCATTCCCTACTAATGTAGAGTTAAACATGTGGCACCACACATGTTGTGGCCACTTTTCGATGGTAGCTGCTGATTCAAAAAATTTTAGATGGTCGTCAGGATCACCTGTCCCATCATAAGTTTTTACATTAGCGGGCATGCGCCTCCTCTTATTTTCTGAAAAATCACTGATGCGCCGAGTGAATGCATCAACCTTTTGGCGGCGCCTGGGACGAGACATATCTTCGTCGTCCTGGTCACGGTATTTTCTCCTGGACTTCCAGTGTCCTATTTCTTCGTCCTCGTTGTCCGAGGAGTCACTTGAGGATGAGCTTATTCTCTTTCAGCGCTTGCGCCGACTATCCTCGGAATCCGAGCTTGAAGAGCTTTCTCTTGGGGAGCACCGTCGCCCAAGTCTAACGTGGATCTTCCGACTACCAAGCCTAGTGTGGACATTGGTGCGCCGTCCATCATCTTCATGCTCCTCCAGATATTGTAAGTCGGCTGCTTCATCCTCCACCACTTTCCTTCCGATCCTAGTAAATACTGGGTGTCGGCAGCTATCCTTCTCGCGCTTTTCCTTTTGGTAACGCGGTGGGGATGCTTCATGCTCAGGGTCGAAGTTGAGCCGGGCGTGCAGACTCTGACTTGACCTCTTTTTCGCTTCTTCTCGCATAAGCGCAGCCAAGGTTTCATAGTTTTGAGACACGAAATCACTTGGCGCTAGTTCAGGTGCGACTCCCTCTAGCGCGAGGATGTCTGTTTCCAAATCAGGGCCCTTGTTTCGGATGGGCGCATTTGGCGGTTCAGTGAGGTCTGATTCCGGCATGGTGAGCGGAGTGCGCTGTAGGTCTTCCGCGCTAGTAGTAGCCTGGGTAGTTTTTACGAGTGGCCCTACCGTAGTAAAGGCTGGATCTGAGCATGATCCTCGACTTTTGGGCGCACTGGTTGTTCCAGTGGCCTGCTTAAGGGCTAATTCAGTTTGCTGGTTTTGCCCTTGCATGTCACTATACGTTTTCTTCGGTTGCGGAGTCCGCTGGTTTAGGTTTTCGTGCTTTGTCATTCTAGTTCTTTGTAGAGTTCTTAGTTCCGGGTCCCACGGATGGCGCCACTTGTTGATACAAAAGTTGGGCGTTCCTTGTTTCCGTATCAATTGGTTCTTAATGCTTGAGACCTGCGCACTAAGAGAACCAAAAAGCACCGTTAGGCTTACCGTGGGATTGTCTCCCGCGATTATCCTCCGGCGTGAGAGTAAGTAATCGGTTTCTAGGGTTATAGTGAAGAATTAGGGTTATTAAGTGATACCTTTAATGAGAGCCGAGATGCCCTTTATATACACATGAAATCCTTATTGGTTTCGTGTTCTTCACTCTTCGGCGTATCCCGCCCTCATTGGTTCGTTTGATCCTTATCCGTAAATAAGAGATCAATACCAATAATAGCTTTCGGGTTTGGGCCATTGTGAGGCCAAACCCTTATCGTTATAGCCCATATGTAATGGGCTTGAGTATTGGTTGGGTTCGTGACCCGAATACGGACTATACGTCATCACCCACACATATACCCATATTAACACATCCATTCGTCCTATTGACCACAAAAATGTAGCTAGTGGAGGTAATGTTGTTTTTCATTGAATTAGAACATAATTTTGACAGCAGCATCACAGAGTCTCCACTCCGTGGGGCATGCTGGTTACGTAAGTCTTGGGTTAAAACGGGTAATTTCCATGCAATGGGTCAAAATTTCCCGGTCAGTTTTGTTGGCCCACCAACACTTTTAACAAATGTTTTAAATATGTTACAAAAACTGAAAATCATTTCTTTTTAATAAAATAACTTAGGACATAGCAGTGACATTTTTGACATGTTTACCTTGTTTGACCCCTTTGTTTTGTTGTAAATAACTAATGTATTAAATCTTAATTTGTGTAGGCGAGGTTAAAGCAGTTAAGACAGAAGGAAAGGAAGAGGGCAGGCGGAGACTTTGCAGAGTCAAAGGAAACAGAAAACACGGAAGAAAATACACAGCAGCTTCCGCAATGATACGACCCGGTTAGGGGTTGTATCGGGATAAGGCACCACTTTTAGCGTGTGCGAGCTCCTTAAGAAAATAGAGGGAAGAACTAGAGATTTGTTTATCTTAAACTTTGATTGATTGATTATAATAAATGATTACAAGAGTATTTATAAGACAAAGTATGGTAAAACCCTAAGACCTAAATAGGCCATGGGCTCGGGCCCAGGCGTATCATTCCTCACTCCTTCAAAACCACCTTGCCCTCAAGGTGTTGTCTTAAAACATTCTTAATTGACTTTCCTAAATAAACATGAAAAAAATCCTAATCAAAGACACGTAAATAAAGATAGATTATATGACATAATCTTTATGACATACGTTTGGACTTCTTAAGTCGTTTGGGCAGTCCGTCCTCCTGCAACATTGGCGTAATCCGGGATCCCATAATCTTCTTTGAATTGCAGCCTTCGCCTTTTTCTTCTTTCGTATTCCTTTGCCTTGGACATAACACAACACCATTCTTCCGTCTTCCGTCTTCCGCTACCCATGCCATAACACTCCTCACTCCTTCAAAAATCACCTTGCCCTCAAGGTGATAAGAAGAATATGCAGATTGAGAGTCCGCTAATTCCTCGCTTAAATTCAAATTTATTTCATCCAAACGACTATCAAATTCACCACCTGCATCCTTAATTGTCGATATCACTCTATTCAACTCATCCTCACCAACCTTAAGCGCTTCGCCACCACCCACAACCTCTTCAACTCCAATATACTCATCAGCATTCAATGACCCTTCAGCCTTAGGTGAAGCAAATTCACCTTCTAGTGGTAGAATGACATCTATTTTCTTTTCAACGAAGTGCTCTCTCTCTTCCTTTGCAATTGTCTCAAAACGAACCTCGGTGATACGAGCTTTGAAGAAGTCTTCTCCCAAAGTTAAAGGATTGGACCTCAAAAATTCCCAAATATCTAGGTTCGTGAAGCGTGTTTCCGCCGCACGGGTCAATGAAAAAGCTTTGTCTAGAGTTTTGGGATTTGACCGTAAGAGTAAACATTGTAGATCCAGTTTAATTCTGGAGATATAAAACGATATAAGTAAAGATTTAGAGATCCTTGTTACTCGATTTGCAAGTACCACAAACTCACTCTCATATTCGGCCACCGTACCCATTTGCAAGAGCTTAGAGAGTGCGTATTCTACATCCCGATCGCTGCCGCCAGATGCCATGAATAATACTCAAGCGATTAATAACTCGAAAAAAAATATTTTTTTTTCCGATGAACAGCACCCGCGATGAACAGTAATTTTTTGATGAACAATATCGATCGATGAACAGTAGCAATCGATGAACATTGGCGTTCGATGAACAGTAGCGTTCGATGAACAGTACTGATCGATGAACAATTTTTTTTTTTTTTTTTTTGATCGATGAACAATTTTTTAATTGGAACCCTAATTTGGTAGACCTCTCAACGAGGACTCTCAATGAAAGCACCAATTGATACGACCCGGTTAGGGTTTGTATCTGGATAAGGCATCACTTTTAGCGTGTGCGAGCTCCTTAAGAAAATAGAGAGAAGAACTAGAGATTTGTTTATCTTAAACTTTGATTGATTGATTATAATAAATGATTACAAGAGTATTTATAAGACAAAGTAGGGTAAAACCCTAAGACCTAAATAGGCCATGGGCTCGGGCCCAAGCGTATCATTCCTCACTCCTTCAAAACTATCTTGCCCTCAAGGTGTTGTCTTAAAACATTCTTAATTGACTTTCCTAAATAAACATGAAAACAATCCTAAACAAAGACACGTAAATAAAGATAGATTATACGACATAATCTTTATGCCATACATTTGGACTTCTGGAGTCATTTGGGCAGTCCGTCCTCCTGCAACCTTGGCATAATCCGGGATCCCATAATCTTCTTTGAATTGCAGCCTTCGCCTTTTTTTCTTTCGTATTCCTTTGCCTTGGACATAACACAACACCATTCTTCCGTCTTCCGCTACCCATGCCATAACACGCAACCACATGTCTTGTTAAGACAGCTGAAACGAAGCATCATCCCAACACATCCGGCAGTGGCATTTGCAACTAGAAGCAGAAAGGGATTGTGGAAGCATTCAGGAAAAATGGTAACCGCTGCGGTAGTTGTTCTGTCCATTATCTCGTTAGGCTATACCGATTATGCCAAACTCGTTAGCATCCAATAGCAAACTTAAGAGGGGTGTTTGGCTAACTGCATTAAGCTGCTTATAGCGTTTGGATTCATGGTTTTGAACAATGCAAAGTTGGATTTTTTTTTTTTTTTTTTTTATTTTTTTTTTGTAAATATGGTTAGAGGAACATTTAGCAAAACTAAGGAGACTTGGAGTTGTAACTATGGCTTTTAGGGTGGTACATATTGATGCGTGCGATGTGTCGTTGCGGTTTAGCAGTATTAATGCCTACTCAAGTTTTAAATTTATATTTAGCCGACTTATCAATAACACACACACTTAACGAGCAGTGTACCCGGTCAGTATGAATATAATGGTAAGTAGAGTGTCGATCACTAAGAGTGGAACGTATTATCTCGTTATTCTAATCAGTATTTTAATATATTAAGTTAGCTATACAACCTATTCTAACGCAAGGGGGTTTCAGCCTGAGAGACTGGCACGATTTGGTTGCAATTAAATAATAAACTAAACCAATAGGCACGAATCAGCGAATAGCACACACGTACACAGATAAATACTTGAGACAATAAGAGGGCTGTCCTGATAGATAAGTAGTTTGTCACTTGTTTTATTGCTAGTTTTATATGAAGTGTATAGTTCGATGCAACGCACCGAGATTAAGTCCTTTCTCGTTGGTTCTAATCTTATCGGCGAGTAAACCCTTAATGATTACTTATGACTATCCTATTTATCTTTCTTCCTATTTTTCTACAGACCATAGAATGCATAGGCGATCTAATAAATAGGCGAGGGCAGAGGCATGGCGACCCGATCAACGCTCAGCTAGACACAGAGGTTATCAATGCACTAATAAAAGTCACCAATGACATCAACATATAAACTTTAATTAATGAGAAAGCAGTTTTAAGGGAGTGCAATCTTTCCGTTGTCACATTACACAAGCCACCAATCTTGATGAATTAAAGTTTACTAACACAATAAAACAAAACTACTTAATGAATTAAACACATGCAGCACCTTCTTACAGCTCTTGTATCTTCGTTTTGGGTGTGTCTTATGCTGCCTATTCGACTGAATTCGTCCTAGGTTTCTGGTCTTCGTACTTCGGATATAATATATGTCACACGAAATTCGTCTGGTCTTGGGGTATTTATAGTTTCTGTCTGAGGGTAAGATGCGGCGCATGTAGTAAGTAGATGCGGCGCATTGACTTAACTTCGCGTGGGGTCCAAGATTAATATATTCAGGAATATTCGTACACCGCCAGAAGATGCGGCGTAACTCCATAAATAGATGCGGCGCATGTCCTCTTGTATCTTGGATCGTATCTGGTGAAATATTGATAGTGATGCGCCGTATGTGATAAGCGAGATGCGGCGCATCTGGAGCAGAACTTGTACATTTCAGTAGACTCTTAACTTCTTGCTTGTTTTGCTCCATAATTAGTCCAAAATCGCCAAGTTTCACCAAATGCTTGTTTTTACCTGAGAATTACAAAAGTAAACGATTAAGTATCAATCCTCATACATAATATAATAAAACAAGTCAAATTAATAGGATAAATGATAGTAATAAAATGTACTTATTTGAGTTCATCAAATATCCCCCCACTTGAACTTTACTTGTCCCCAAGTAAACCTTAGAATTAATCTTATGAAAATGTATCCTAAAAGATATTAGGATTTATTTTTATATTTAAGCATGTATTCGTTTTTGTCATAATCACACAACTAAACACTTAACGAATTAGAAGTAAAATAAAATGTTCTTGATAAAAGCAAATCTAATCGTTTAACTGTCCAGTCGCGACGAATATTCTATCATAAGCTTGGCAAGTATACACATCTCCCCCACTAAAGCCAAGGAATAACAAGTCTAAAGTGGTAAAAAGGGTTTTGAGGTTTAAGTGTTAATCATTCTTAATCTCTATCGATCTCAAATTCCAGAAAAGGCGACAAAATCACAAATACATGATCGAATCCACGAACACGATACTTGCAATTGCTCAAATCCTCAACTCGAATAGGCTAAAGATAGGTCCAAACTTCACCAATAATAATATATCAAAAAGGGCGACAAAATCATAAATACATAGCCGAATCCACGACTACGATACTTAAGATTGCTCAAATCCCTAATCTCAATAAATCAAAGGTTTGGTTGGATAAAGAATAATACAGGGTATGGATAATTTTTGGGATATAAATTGGTGTAAAATGAAAAATAAACAAAACAAATAAATTAAAATCCTAAGTGTGGTTAATCACTATCCCAACCATCCCATGAATAAGACTCATATCATTGAATAACTCACGCTTTAACACTTGAAATACACGCTTTAGGTAGACACGAATTATACTCAACAAGATCTTAATCAAAGAATAAACCTTAGTTGGCGTTCCCATAACTGCCAACTCCCATTCAATCCATAGATATAATATAAAAACTAGTGGTGATATCGACCACTTAATACAAAACTTTACATAAGTTAGTTAAAACAAACATCCAACATTTCCTTTTTCTTTTTCTTTTCTAATTTTTTCGATTTTTTTTTTTTTTTTTTTTTTTTTTTTTTTTTTTTTTTTTTTTAAACATAAAGATGTGTAAAATTTCACCACATCACTATAATGATAATTCTGGATAATTTTTCCATACTTTTCATGACTTCAGAAATAACGGTAATAGTGAAAGTAGTAAACACACGAAAAATAAACTCAAAGATATACAATATTTACTTTCACTCCAATTGCATTGTGCAATTTCCCGACCTAACCATAGATAATGAATTACGCACGCGAACACAGGTAATGTAAGGAAACATACTTTGCCTAAAGCAATTAACCAACCACGGATCTTAATCTACAGGGTAGGCTAAGGTGTAAGGTGTAACAAAACATTTTAAATATAGGTGTAAGAAACGAAAGGAATGGCTCTGAGTGTTTTTCTAGGGGTATCTTACTCTAAAAGTGAGAGTAACAAAGGGTTTATACGGGGGTTAACTAACCAGTGTAGTTAGCTAATAACACATAACATATAATAGGCTATTTGGGTGTAATCCTAGAATTTTACCAATTTAGACAAGTCATTCCAATTATAAAAAATAATACTTATTATCGTGGTCTCGAATAGTATACAAGCCAAGTTCTAAAGTTTACAAGTCACCGGCACACTCATAGATTTGTGAATTTTGAAAAATCACAATTTTTGAAAATAACGTCATGTGTGCAGCTATGCAACTTAGACTTTAAACAAAAACATGCTAAAAATTTTAAATTTTGATATATTAAGCACATTTTAAGCATATTTTGAAAAGTTTAGGACAAGTAAGTGTTAAGTGTTCTAATTCTCCAATCCCCCCACTTAAGTTAAACAACGTCCTCGTTGTTTGTATAAAAGGTTAAAAACTGGAAAATAAAAGAATTAGAACAGAAAAACTCCCCTGAGATTTGCTCGGTATGATCCTCCATTTGTATAAGAGCAAAAATCATCTTTCTTGTGGATTAGAACGTTTAATCTTCATAGTTGATGTATCCACAGGAAATGCAGGAATCTATAATACCACCAAGGCTTTAAAACACACCTAAGATAAGAAAGGTTCAAACTTGCATAATACATTAGTAGTTAGGAAAAATAAAACATAAAAATTAAAAATAAAAATCATCAGGTCAGTCGATGCGCCGTATCTTATGGAAGAAGATACGCCGTATCGAGCCTGGAATAAATACGGATCAGAATAGAAGATGCGTCGCATCCTTAACCAGGGATGCGCCGCATTAAAATAAACTGATAAAAAGTTTTAAATTCGAAAATAAAAATGCAGAAAAATAAAATAAAATAAGATATGACCATTGCAGGAGATGCGTCGCATCTCAAGATTGAGATGCGCCGTATCCTCTGCGGCCTGACTGACTCGACACAGAACAGTAAATAAAAGATAAATCCGGGTTGTCTCCCGGTAAGTACTTGTCTTTATTCCAGAGTCTTCAAGTTAGACTCACGTTCAGCTCATTAATATCGTTCATTGAAGGAGTCGGAAACATCGCGCTCCCTCATCGCCAATTCAGTAATATTGAACACTCCTTGCTCGTCCTTGAATTCCACGCCGTTCTTCTTCAATATCTGTATAAACAAAGTTCTGTCCCTTTCGGGCAGAGATGACAAAATGATAGACGGGAAATTTTTATTATCACATAGGCATAAATAAGCAAGGTGGGGTGGTAGTTCAATAAACACATCATTATTCAAATTCATTTTCTCAACTATTCTCCTACGTTTGTTAATTACTACGCAATCATACCACTCATCATCAGAATCATTAACAACATCGCGTCTAAGTTCGGTAGGTACATTAAGGTCAATAAATTCCTCAAAGTTCTCATGGTTAGGATTAGTTGAGTTGTTTTGAATCAATGTTTCCCCCATAAGCCTAGCTTCAAGATCGAGGTCCATACGCTCTCTTAATCCTAGCACATAGACACCTCTAATTATGCTTTTAACAGGATCTTGGCACTTATAGACTAGTTTGTTATTCCCTACCCTTAATGAAATTTTTCTCTTAAACACATCAATCTTAGCATGGGCAGTAGACAAGAAAGGTCTTCCAAGGATTAAAGGAATCTTAACATCCTCGGGCATATCTAATATAACAAAGTCTACAGGGAAAACAAATTTCTCAATCTTAACTAGCACATTATTAGCAATCCCTTCAGGTCGTTTTACCGTTTTATCAGCCAATTCAATAAGTAACTTAGTTGGTGCTAATTTTCCTAGTCCTAGGGTAGTGAATGTCTTAAGAGGCATAACACTAACACTAGCTCCTAAGTCAGCTAACACATTATTGAAATTTATATTATTAATTGAACAAGGCAAAGTAAAACTTCCTGGGTCTTTTTCTTTATAAGGCAAGGCATTTAAGTCGGTTGCAGAGCTCTCTTCTTTCATTGCAGCCTTGATCTCCTCTTCAATCTTTGTCTTTTCTTTTAGTAATCTCCTTAAACTGATTGAAGAATTAAAGAAAAATTCGGGTCTTGCACCATCATTACCATTCATCGGTCTTCTAGGAAAAGGAATATTAGGAGTGACTTCTTCAGTGGTGCTTATGGCCTTGACATGATCTCTTGGGTTGGTTTCAGTTGAGCTAGGTAAACTTCCATATCCCCTTTCTTGAAGAACTTTGCTCATTTGACCAATTTGTTGTTCCAATGCTTTGATCGAAGCTCCTTGATTTCTTGTAGTAGTGTCCGTTGAAGCTCGGATTTCTTTGATCATAGCAGTATTCTCTTCATGTCTTTTAGCAGCATCGGCCATAATTTGCTTTAGAGTGTCATCTAAAGTCTGCCTCCTTTCTTGATAAGCGGGATTGAAGTTGTTCTTTTGATAGAATCCCGGAGTAGCTTCCCTAAATCTTCCTGAAGGTCGGAATGGTTGTCCAAATTGGGTGTAATATGCTTCTTCAAACGTCTCACTTTCATTCTTATTCGGGCAATCCTTAGTGTAGTGAGGTCCTTCGCACTTTTCACATCCAACTTGGGCAACATACACTCTTTCATCACGCTTCTTCATTTCTCTACTAATTTTATCCAATTGAGCTTGAATAGCAGCAATCCCGTCAAAATTAGTGCTGCTCTTAGATCTAGTAGAGGTCCCATCGTGCCATTTTTGAGAATGATCAGCAGCTTCTTGGATTGCTTTCCTAGCATTGGTTGCACTCATTTGAGGCACAGCTCCTTTAGCGTCCAAGATTTGTCTAGTGGGCACGTCCAATCCTTGATAAAATAATATTATCTCCTGCATAGGTGTTAGATAGTGTTGAGGACATTTTACCAGTAAATCTTTAAATCGTTCCCAAGCTTGATAAAGAGTTTCATCAGGCTCTTGCTTGAAACTGTTGATAGCCTCCATCTTTTTAGCAGTCCTAGCAGGTGGACAATATCTCTTCAGGAATTTGCTCTTCAAATCTTCCCATGTAGTGATTGAACTAGCAGGTTCATTCCTTAGCCACTTGTTAGCAGCTCCTTTTAGTGAGAGTGGAAAGATTCTTAGCATGATTTGATCGTCAGTGACTCCTTCTGAAGTAAACAAATCCGCAATCTTGAGGACCTTTTCAACATGCTCATTAGCATCCTCATGTTCCGATCCACTGAAAGCGTTCTCTCTTAGCTCCTTGAGAAACTGACCCTTCAATTCAAACTTTGACTTATCATCAAACTTTGGTCTAGCAACTCCTGAAGTGTAATCAGCACGGGTTTTGTTCATGTATTCCTCCATAGTTGTGTTTTCGCCCATTGTTTCTGTTTCTTCTTCCTCTTTCTCTTCAGAAAAATAATCAAGCTCGAATGAACTTCAGGTATCAAAGCTTTTTGTATTGAAAAGCCTTTTAAGCGAATGAAAAGCTCGTTCAGGATCGTCGAAAGGTTGAGTCAAGTTCTTCGTAGAACTCCTGGTCATGCACTTCCTGAAATCAACACAAAAATATCAGTAGGGTATGCTCAAGGAAGTAATATATCAGAAAATTAACAACGAAAACGGAATACGAAAAATTAAAGTTACTGATATCTGCAGACGATGCGCCGTATCCAATAAATTGGATACGCCGTATCTTATAATCGTTAAAATTAAATCAGACTTTATTAAGAAAATAGATACGCCGCTTAGAAATTAGAATGCGCCGTATCAATTTTAATTATCAAAAATCGATATTTATTTAAAATTAAATGCGTCGTATTAACAAAAGTTAATGCGCCGTATTTTCGTTACGTTTTAAAATATGAGATTTTTGATTCAGAAGATACGCCGTATCGACAGAGATCGATGCGTCGTATCTGTTTAATAATTCGAAAACTGTTTTTAATTAAAATAATAGATACGCCGTATCTGCTAAAGAAGATGCGTCGTATCGCGTTAACGTTTAGAAAATTTTTTTTTATCAAAAACAGATACGCTGTATCTGCAAAAGCAGATGCGTCGTATTACTTTATCGCTTAGAAAAAATTTCTTATTAAAAACAGATACGCCGTATCTTGGGGAAAGATGCGTCGTATCGAATTAATTAAACGCGTTGTATTTTATAAAAAAAATTGAACGCAATACGCCGTATCTGAGAGATCAGATGCGCCGTATCGTTCGATTTAGCTCAGTACAACGATAGCAGAACACAAAAAAAAAATACGAAAAATAAAAACAAATAAAACACACGAAAATAAAAACAAATAAAAGCAAACAAATAACACACAAAAACAGAAAATATGCAAAATAATACAATGAATGCAAATTAATCTAATACACAACAGAATTAGCGGTTAGATAAAAAATTAAAAACCTAATTAAAATACTAATCAAATTAACAGATAATAACAATTCACTCCCCGGCAGCGGCGCCAAAAACTTGATGCGTGCGATGTGTCGTTGCGGTTTAGCAGTATTAATGCCTACTAAAGTTTTAAATTTATATTTAGCCGACTTATCAATAACACACACACTTAACGAGCAGTGTACCCGGTAAGTATGAATATAATGGTAAGTAGAGTGTCGATCACTAAGAGTGGAACGTATTATCTCGTTATTCTAATCAGTATTTTAATATATTAAGTTAGCTATACAACCTATTCTAACGCAAGGGGGTTTCAGCCTGAGAGACTGGCACGATTTGGTTGCAATTAAATAATAAACTAAACCAATAGGCACGAATCAGCGAATAGCACACACGTACACAGATAAATACTTGAGACAATAAGAGGGCTGTCCTGATAGATAAGTAGTTTGTCACTTGTTTTATTGCTAGTTTTATATGAAGTGTATAGTTCGATGCAACGCACCGAGATTAAGTCCTTTCTCGTTGGTTCTAATCTTATCGGCGAGTAAACCCTTAATGATTACTTATGACTATCCTATTTATCTTTCTTCCTATTTTTCTACAGACCATAGAATGCATAGGCGATCTAATAAATAGGCGAGGGCAGAGGCATGGCGACCCGATCAACGCTCAGCTAGACACAGAGGTTATCAATGCACTAATAAAAGTCACCAATGACATCAACATATAAACTTTAATTAATGAGAAAGCAGTTTTAAGGGAGTGCAATCTTTCCGTTGTCACATTACACAAGCCACCAATCTTGATGAATTAAAGTTTACTAACACAATAAAACAAAACTACTTAATGAATTAAATACATGCAGCACCTTCTTACAGCTCTTGTATCTTCGTTTTGGGTGTGTCTTGTGCTGCCTATTCGACTGAATTCGTCCTAGGTTTCTGGTCTTCGGTCTTCGGATATAATATATGTCACACGAAATTCGTCTGGTCTTGGGGTATTTATAGTTTCTGTCTGAGGGTAAGATGCGGCGCATGTAGTAAGTAGATGCGGCGCATTGACTTAACTTCGCGTGGGGTCCAAGATTAATATATTCAGGAATATTCGTACACCGCCAGAAGATGCGGCGTAACTCCATAAATAGATGCGGCGCATGTCCTCTTGTATCTTGGATCGTATCTGGTGAAATATTGATAGTGATGCGCCGTATGTGATAAGCGAGATGCGGCGCATCTGGAGCAGAACTTGTACATTTCAGTAGACTCTTAACTTCTTGCTTGTTTTGCTCCATAATTAGTCCAAAATCGCCAAGTTTCACCAAATGCTTGTTTTTACCTGAGAATTACAAAAGTAAACGATTAAGTATCAATCCTCATTCATAATATAATAAAAACAGTCAAATTAATAGGATAAATGATAGTAATAAAATGTACTTATTTGAGTTCATCACATATGCACATTCTAAGATTCCTTTGTACCTATTTCTTTGGAGTTGATGTACCACCCCCAAAATCGGTTCAGCGGAAGACAAAGTATCATTGGGGTGCTACTAAATTGGTACACAACACAAGTATAGGAGAACAGAATAACATTATCCGTTTTAAATAAAACATTTCAAAATCCAAACTTCAAGGTTTACATTTATTCAAAAGTACTGAAATAAGGCCCAAAAGAAAACATAAAGATAGGTCCCCTAGTAAGATATCAGAGTCAAATCGATTCCATAGACCATGCCGCTTGACGAGGCTCCAGCAACAAAACATCCAACTATTTCATCATGCAAATTAACATACCATCATTCTTTAGAAATGCAAAAAGGAAAGCCATATATCAAAGAAGTGATTACCTGTGGGTAAACTTTGATGTAATGATGGAAATTTACACTTTTATCCAAGTTCCTTTATTATATAAAAGCTTCTTAGATTAAATTAAGAGTAAATGTCATAAATCGTCCCTGTGGTTTACCGGGTGAAACGAAAATGGTCCCTGTACTTTTTTCACCCGGATCTAGTCCCTGTGGTTTTGAACCCATACGGGTTTGGTCCCTTGACCAAGATATCCGTCAGTTGACCAAGTTATCTTGTGACGTGTCTAATATGTGGGGGGTAATATAGTCTTTCTATGTTACTCCTGACACTTCTATATCTTCTACTTTATTTTTTTTGACCCGTTACAAATCTAACACAAACACAAACACACAAACACAATCACAACAATGGTGAGATGCAGGACATGTGGATCACAAGGCATCATCAAAACTTCATGGACACCATATAACCCAGGCATACGATTTTATTGTTGCAGTAAAAGAGTAAGTCTTCAATTTACTATTTTTATAAAACCCCTAATTTGACCTAATTTCTGGATTTGGTTTATAGGTATCTAATTGTGGGATAAAAGATTGGTATGATCCTCCTATGTGTGATAGGGCTGTGCAAATCATTCCTGGTCTACTAAATTCAATGAATCGCCTACAAGGAGAAGTACTTGAGAAAACTGTTGAAGCTAAAAGACTCAAGAAGTGCTTGTTTATCAGTTGGTTGTTTTTTTCCTTTATTTAGTGTTAAAGTGATATGGTTCATGTATTGAATCAGTAGGGTATGAATTTATTTTGGGTTTAGTATGAATGTATTTTAGCAAGACAGTGAAGTGGATATTCAAGTTGTATTTTGGGGTTAATATGAATGAAAATTAGCAGTTTCAACTTGACAAATAAGTAGTCTTTAACTTTTATTTCATTACTGCATACATAGATGCATATTTCATTGCATAGTAGGAGCATACATAGATGCATTACATAGAGGTTGTTAAAGACATAACATAGAGGTTGAAGCAACATAAAAACCTAGCCCATGATACTTTTTCCTTTCCCTTTAGTGCCTGCACTTGGGTTTGTGCCAGTTGGTGGTGTTTTGATCCCTCTCTTCCACCTCTGTTCCTGGATTGCTTCCCAAGTGTGCACATTTGGTAGGCCTAGCACTTGAACCCTTTCATCATAGATTGGCTGACCTTTAACAGGAGTAGTGTTAACATGATAGCTAGGCCTAGCACTTATAGCCTTTTTTGAGACAGCTTGATCACTTGTACCCCCTTTTTTTGAGACAGCTTGATCACCACAGTGGTCATCTTCAGAGCTTGAATGATAGCTAGACACCAAGCTATCATCAAAGGAGCTGAAATCAGAGCTTGACTCAACAACCCTTCCCCTTGCCATTTTGTTAACAGAGCTAGTTCCAGTGTTGTAGGGTAAATTCCAATCAGGTTTAGGAGACATGAGTTCTGATGAATCAGATGATATTTCAATCACATCAGGTTTGGAACTCATTTTTGAGAAGTTTGGATTAGGTTTAGTGTTAGACAGATTGTTATGGTGTAATGTGGTGTGTGTGTATGTGTATTTAAAGTAACAAGCAACACTTAACTCAATGTAAAAGTAAATGCAATTAAACTCTTGGTTGGTATTTGCAGTTATGGATCTGCATTTTGGAATTAGAAACACTTTGACTTTGACTTTCAAAGTGTTATGTACCTGCATTTTTGGTATAAGCTACACACTATTGAAAGTAGTTATGGATCTGCATTTTTGGTATAACCAACACACAACATAAGCAACTTGGTTGGTATTTGCAGTTGTGCATCTGCATTTTGGAATTAGAAACACTTTGACTTTGACTTTTAAAGTCTTATGCATCTGCATTTTGGAATAACCAACACACTGCATAAGCATGTACTGTATTTTGTTTGTAAGTGCATTTTCACACTTTCACTAATTCCAAACAATAGACCATAAGACCATAAACATTCATAAATCCATAACAAGTGAATCCTTACACATTGTCTTAACATCAAGGCTGAGTTATCATGAAATGGCCATAACAGACTAGGCCAAAGTACCAAAACACAAAATGACCTTGAACTTAACATGACATAATGAACAAACATCCATAGACAAATATAACATTAAGTCTGATTAAACCTAATTACTAAAGACAAACATCCATATTTTCAATTGAGTCTATTTGCAGTTGTCTTTGTCACCAACAACAGAAGTTTGTGAACCAATGCCACCACCATAATTTGCAGACTGTGTAGGGGCACTTGAAGCATGTGGACTTTGAAACACCACCATACTTTGTTGTGATTGTGAACCCATACCAGACTTTGAACCACCACTAGCCTTCTTTGAACCACTTGCTTTCTTTGAACCACCACTTGCACTCTGTGAACCACCAGCAGTTTGACCCTTGCAACTTCTTTTGTTATGACCAACTTGCTTACACAGTTTTCAAGTAACACTCTTTCCTGACCACCATTCACCATTATATCTGCAAGTTCAGAAGCACTCTTTCTTTTCTTTTCCTAGGCCTTCCAATTTGGGGGTGATGGTCTGGTGGGATAATTGTATTTGGAACATTGCACTTTTCCCAAAACTCTGATGATCTAGTGGGATTAATCTTAGACCTATACATATCTTCCCATGTTGAAAGCCAATGAGATGGATGACAATATGCCTCTGGTATGGCAGTTTCAATCCCATTGGAAGCCATATTCCATATGGATGCAACTGCATGTTTGCAGGGTATCCCACTCAACTCCCACCTTCTACAACTACAGTTTCTATCCTTGATGTTTACTACACACTGGTCACCCCAAGGACCATTTACTTGATACAATTCACCCCCATTCCACTCAACCTATAAAATTATACAAATTAACTATTGGCTTGAGATTCCACTTAACACATTATGACTTATAACAAATAAAACTATTAAAGAATTCAATAGTGTAGCTTACCTTCAATTGTCCTGCTTCTTTAACAATAATCTTGAACATCCTAGCAGCATGAGGGGTAAGAGGGCCATCAGTCTTTCTTATTACCTTCTGAACATTTACTATCCTTTTCATAAGGTATTCTCTTATGAATTCCAAACAGGTGATGATTGGCTTGTCCCTTCCATCTACTAGTTTCCTGTTCAAAACTTCACACATATTGTTCAAAAGGACATCACACTTTGTCCTGCCTGCAATGTCATGAATCAATATGTTAGACTGTTTCACCGTTCATGAGTTGGATTATATACCAATTAAACGTAAGAATCAATTATAAGTACATAGTATGAGTATGTAACACAAGCGAATGCAGAAAGGAAGTTTTAAGCAGTTCTAAAACAGTCTACACCGGGCCAGAATCACGGACCTTTAACAATGAAGGTTTCGGAAGAGAACTTGGTGAATGTAGAGAAAGTTGCTGAACTTCAGCGTTTGTAGATGATGAATTAGTTTATAAGAATTATAGGAGAATGAAAAACAATAAAATAATAACAAAATAGTTCTGATTATGTAATAAAATATCAAAATGGTTTATAGGTGGTGAAAATTTTGGTATAAGGTAAATGACAGAGCGATTTGTAAGATGATAACAAAATAGCTTATTCGAAACTATTCCAAATCAGTTTAGGTAATATTAGTATACCAATGATTTGTTGATAAGATGGTGGTAAAGTAGTTTGTAAGAGAGTGGCAAGTAGTGCATTAGAATTTTAGCGAAAGTGGTTTAGAATATGGTAGTAAACTAGTTTCACAAGGTAATTGATCCAATGGTCTGTAAAAGGGGTGGCAAAACAGTTAATTCTGAACTAGTCAAAGCAGTTTATAAAATAGTAGTGAATCAGGTTATTAGTTTATAAGGTAGTAGTGGGGTAATTCTTTTTGGGGAATAGTAAATCCATTTGTAATATAGCAAAAGATAGTTTATATGATAATAACGGAGTTGTTGATACAAAAGTTGGGCGTTCCTTGATTCCGTACCAATTCGATCTTAATGCTTGAGACCTGCGCACTAAGAAAACAGAAAAACACCGTTAGGCTTATCGTGGGATTGTCTCCCATGATTATCCTCCGGCGTGAGAGTAAGTAATCGGTTTTAGGGTTTGTAGAAGAGTTAGGGTTTGTTAATCGTACCTTTGTGAGGGTTAAGATGCCCTCTATATATGGACACGAAATCCTTATTGGTTTCGTGTTCCCCAATCTTCGGTCTATCCCGCGTAGGGCGGTTAGGCAATATATATCCCATAAATAGAAGATATATCATCGCAGCCATAAATAACGTTGGGTTTGGGCCATCGTGAGCCCAAACCGTTATCGCAATAGCCCATATCGTGACGGGCTAAAGTCCATTCGTGATGGACTTAAGTATGGGCCGGGTTCGTGACCCGAATACGGACTATACGTCATCATGTCCCCCCAGTCTAGTGTGCGCAATGCGTGATTGCGGGTACTAGACTAACAACTTAAAAAATATATTCCTCAATGCGTAGCGGGGAAGCTTTAAGTATTTCCCGCCAAAAGTAGCAAGTTAAACTAGTCCAAGTATCTTCTTCGAAAATCGTGTGTGGTGGGTGAAAAAGTGCTTTACCTTTTTAGTTCCCAACCGTACGATTAGAGCAAGTGGGGTACACATGTCGTACATCCACGAATATGTGTACCCTATATAAACTTTAGCCGTCATTTGACTGTGGCTACCACAGTAAAAAAAATCATCACTCTTCGCCATTGTTAAACCTTCAAGAAACAAATTAACAAAAGCGAAGATAGTAGCGCGTGCGCCGATAATAGGTACCATGGTTCTTCAATTATCTGAGATTAGTTCCGATATATCTGAGGATGAACTTCGTCAGTTCACCTCGGACTATTATATCCCTCTCGCACTGCATCCGGTAGTTCCGGCCGCAAATGCATCAATAGCGAATTTCCCGCAAGGGAAGGTGGGGGTTTATACGCGCTTCTTCGAATTTGCGAACCAGCGCGTTCCCATTTCCCTGTTTTTGTGCGATATCTTAAACCATTATCGCTTGCACATCTCGCAACTGCACTGTATAGGTGCGGCGAAAGTTACCAATTTTGAGGTAAATTGTCGCCTGTTGGCGATTGAACCTACTGTGCATCTATTCCGCGCGTTTTACCACACGTCGTGGTTGAACGGGTGGGTCACTTTTGCTAAGCGCGCGGGGTCTCTGCAGTGTTATGCAAAGAAGTTAGACGCACTAAGGGTATGGAGGGAAAAAATTTTCTGGATTGATAGTGCATTTTTTCCTTGGGTATTTGAGTTCTATACTCAAGAATCGTTGCCAAGAGATGAGCGCCCAGACCCCGGATTGTATAATGTGGCGGATGCGGAGACGATAAACACCAATAGCATACCTATTGAACCGTATCCAGAAGACTTTCTGGTGCACATGGGCATCAGTCGCAACTACTTTGGTAGTCCGGAAGAGGTGCCAACATTCTTGGATGAACATAGCCGGGGTGGGTGCTTGTCTCTTCCTTCCTCTTCACTTAGTAGTTGTAAGCATTCTTCCCTTTGTAATTTTACTAACGCATTTGCTATTTGTTTGTTGCTTTGTTGCGCAGAGATGGACTTGTTTGATGTTGTTCGCTTGGCGAAGCCCACAAAGGTGATCGTAGGGGTGCGCCCCTTGAGAGATGGGGAGCAGCCATTGCTTCAGGCTACTGCAGGGCGCACAATGGTGATTGCGCAAGAGGAGACAGAGGAGACAGAGGGGATAGGGGAGGTTCCCGCAGGTGTCACCATGGCAACTCCTCTGCGTAGCTTTCCCTCTGCTGAGTCACAGATCCCTGTTGAGTTGGTGCATGTAGACTCATCAGGGAGTGCTATGGACGAGTCTGAAGATGAAGGCTTGGTGCGGAAACGCAAGAGGGCGTCTGGTGATGATGGCGCAGGGACATCAAGCAAGCGCCCTGCGCTTATTGTCGAGCAGCCTGCCGAAGAGGATGCGTCATCGCATAAGACTCCTCCCCCCACGTAAGCATTTGTGTCTTTAGATCTTCAGTCCTCTATTACGCCATTAGTATTATAGGGTAACTTTGTTATTTGCTTGTAGGGCTGAGACTGCTGTTGATGATGATGCGCATGTGGAGAGTTCGCCCCCCAAGACTGATGTTGGTGATTTTGGGCCTGAGAGTTCAGTGGATGAGGAGAAATCTGCTGGAGATGCGCCAAGGAGTAGCCTGCTTGAGGAGTTGGCATTGTCTGCTGTGCACCAGGCTTCATTGGTGGCGCGGCTACAGGCTGAGTATGCTGGTGAGAGCAGCCTGGTTGCTGAAAGGGATAAGGAAATTGAGCTTCTAAGGGCGCAGTTGGCTGAGGCGCAGGCTGAATTGAGAGCATCCGCTATGTATGACCAGAAGGTTGCTGATGAGAAGATGTTGCTCATGTCTGATCTGGCTAAAGAGCGCACTGGAGCAAAAGAGTACAAGGCCTCCTGCCTGTGGGCCATGAGATATATGGAGCTGAATAAGGGGAAGCTCATGTCTGATTTGGATAAGTTCCGCAAGGCTGTGGAGAGCTTGCTGGAGAATCAGGAGGGCAAACTGCGCAAACTCAGCATTGAGTATGATGAGGAGTTGTATCCTCATCTGGTGTCGACTATAGCTGAGCGCAGGTGGCTTATCAGCCATGGTTTGCGTCTGGCCGCCATGACCACGCTGGAGTCTCGAGAGGTTAAGGAGTCCTTCGGGAATGTGGTTCAATGTGCCCTAGCGCGTGGTAAGGCGGAAGCGGTAGAGGAACTGTGCGCATCCAAGGTTTTGGCGATGTCTCCCTCAGAAGTGCCTGGTTATAATGAGAATGCTTATGGCGAGCTTGTTTCTGCTATGGAGAAGTTAAAACTTTTTGAGCTTCCTCATATAGCGCAGCTGGAGCGTGACCAGGACTTCCCTATTAGTGTGATTATGGAGGGTTTGACCTTGGCTAGACATTCATCCGCGAATGCTGAGGAGCAGCTTGATTATTTTTTGAAGCCGGATGTGTCGCAGCTACAGGTGCCCATTTTCGCTCGCCCTCATGACATCCTAAACCCTTTTGCTCTTGAGAAAGAGATTCCATTGAAGACATCTTTGGAAGCTCACGAGATGAGACTTGCCAAGAAGAGGGGGGCAGAAGGGGAAGGCTATCTTGTGTGGTCTTGGCGCAGCCCACATTCCTAGATCTGATGGGGTGCCTGTTAGCGTACCAACAGTAGCGCCCAGAGATTCTGAGTTGTTGCAGATGCTTACAGATGCTGGTCGTGTGGCGCACCAGGCAGGTAGCTCAGGGCTAAGGCGTACTCGTAGCATGTCTTGGTAGTTTTGGTGTAGTGGTATTTTGTTATATGTCCACTTTTTCCTTGTACATATGCTTGTTGGATGTGTACTTTTGATGAACTTGTTATAATGAAGCGTTGATTTTGAATAATACCATTGTATGCATATTATAACAAATTTGGCTATGGTTATAACGTTTGTACTTAGTTATTTGCATAAAAGATGTCTAAGAATCAAATCGCTTGTATAAACACATTTGAAGAGGGTTTACAAGGATTTATAATCACTTATACTTATCTTGTATGAAAATTATGACATAGTCGTGTATGACATGGTTGTATATAACATAATTGTGTATGAAATTTACAAGTTGCTGTGTACCCATCATGGGGTGCACAAGTGTATGGATTGCAGCGTGCTACTAGGACCATACTAAGGGGTTAGTTGTCTTAACTCCTAATTTGTTAAACGCGCACAGTGTGCATTGATGTGTATCCGTCGTGGGGTACGCATGGAACTTATTCCAACGTCTTGAGAATAAGGTGTTTAACAAGGATGCGTGATCCGGTGTTGATGGGTTTGCAACCCTCTTACTCAACGAGTCATTTGTTAGGTTTACTCATCCTTTTACCATCGTGGGTTTTTAATTAGTGCATGCACGCCATGTAGGCAAAAGATAATATAATAAACAATATTGAGACATAAGTTATATGTAAGCAATAAAGTAAAGTGTGTCACGGAGTTAGCTAGAAACCGCAACATTTTATTAATACTTGCAAGTTTTTGTAAAAAGATAAAAAACATTTGTGTAAATGAAACAAAGAATGTAAATACACGGATATTTATTTGGCACTTACTAAAGTGCGTGTGTGTCCATGCATTGGGTCGTAACCTTTCCTAAAGATAGCATCTCTTGAGATTGCAGATATTCCATGTGCGTTGTAGCTCACGACCTTCCATGTCGCGCAGCTTGTACGCGCCTTGTCCTAGTGCTTCAATGACCTCATAGGGTCCTTCCCACTTTGGTCCAAGTTTATCTGTGTCTTCTGCGTGGCTTGCATCATTAGCGCGGTACACAAAGTCGCCAGGTCTGAATGAGGTGCTTCGAACTTTAGCATCGTAGTATCCCTTCATCTTTGACTTGGTTTTTGCCTCTCGTATGGCTGCGCGATCGCGCCTTTCCTCCAGTAGGTCCAAATCTATCCGTCGTTCGTCGTCATTGGTCGCGACATTAACTTCCGCGGTGCGGATAGTTGGCATCCCAATTTCAGCTGGTATGACAGCTTCTGTCCCATAGACAAGGGAAAAAGGAGTCTCTCCATTACTAACCTTGATTGTTGTGCGGTGCGCCCATAAGACATGCGACAATTCGTCCACCCATCTTCCTTTGTGTTTGTCCAGTCGCGCTTTAATTCCTTCGCCAAGACTGCGATTTGCGCGCTCAACTAAACCGTTGGTTTGTGGGTGTTTAACTGATGCAAAATGTTGTGTGATATTTAGCTTCGCGCACCAATCTTTGAACGGGTTATCACGGAATTGTTTTCCGTTGTCCGAAAGGATTTCCCCAGGTAATCCAAAGAGGCATACAACATTTTCCCAAACAAATCGTTTTACTTGGTTACCTGTGATTGTCGCAACTGCTTTTGACTCAATCCACTTAGTGAAGTAATCTATTGCCACAATAAGGAATTTCAGCCCTCCTGCTGCGACAGGGAAGGGACCCGCAATGTCAATGCCCCATTTATAGAATGGCCATGGAGAAGTAATGGGCGTTAGCTCTTGTTGTGGTCTGCGCGGGATGGGTCTATGAACTTGGCAGTCGTTGCATTTCCTTGATTCCGTACCAATTCGATCTTAATGCTTGAGACCTGCGCACTAAGAAAACAGAAAAACACCGTTAGGCTTATCGTGGGATTGTCTCCCACGATTATCCTCCGGCGTGAGAGGAAGTAATCGGTTTTAGGGTTTGTAGAAGAGTTAGGGTTTGTTAATCGTACCTTTGTGAGGGTTAAGATGCCCTCTATATATGGACATGAAATCCTTATTGGTTTCGTGTTCCCCAATCTTCGGTCTATCCCGCGTAGGGCGGTTAGGCAATATATATCCCATAAATAGAAGATATATCATCGCAGCCATAAATAACGTTGGGTTTGGGCCCTCGTGAGCCCAAACCGTTATCGCAATAGCCCATATCGTGACGGGCTAAAGTCCATTCGTGATGGACTTAAGTATGGGCCGGGTTCGTGACCCGAATACGGACTATACGTCATATGATAATAACGGAGTTGTTTATAAAATGGTAGTGAAATTGCCAAGGTAAATAGATAGACTATAACGAGTTTCATGTAAAATGCTGCTGTGTAAGGTCATGACAAGTTTTTAAAGATCATGGCATCACTGATGATTTTTGGGAAAATAAATGAGGCCACTGTGTCAACCACAGCGTATGAGAAAGTTTTAGGGGGATCATCAAAATGAATAAATGTGTATTTAATAGTTTAGTAATCTCGGTGAGATAAATACATAAATGGGGAGAAGTAGGGTTTGACATGATGCCCTTGAGACTGAATATATAAAGGATAAGAATCGGTGAAACATTTATAAAGATAAGTAGTCGAGAGTAAACCAAGTACGTATAAATAGTCTTTATATATGCAGTATCAATAGTGGTGCTTTGGAAAGTAAGCAGAAATGCTCAGAAAACATGAGTTCACGGGGAGTAAGACAACCAATAGAAATTGATAAATTGTAATAGGTGTCGCTATCATATGAAATGATATAACATACGATGATGAAAGAGTTTAGAGACCATTGTAATCACATACAATGTCTGAGAATAAGAAGACCATTGTAATCACATACAATGTATGAGAAATAAGAGAGACCATTGTAATCACATACAATGTCTGAGAAATAAGAGAGACCATTGTAATCACATACAATGTATGAGAAATAAGAGAGACCATTGTAATCACATACAATGTCTGAGAAATAAGAGAGACCATTGTAATCACATACAATGTATGAGAAATAAGAGAGACCATTGTAATCACATACAATGTATGAGAAATAAGAGAGACCATTGTAATCACATACAATGTCTGAGAAATAAGAGAGACCATTGTAAAAGCATACAATGTCTGATAATAAGCGAGACCATTGTAATCGCATACAATGTCTAGACGATTTTAGTATTCACATGGAGAAACTTCATTAAGAAAAATAGTGATGCTTCAGGAACAAGCAGGATAGTCGAGAAAAGAAAGAAAAAAAATATCTTAAGTACATATAGTAATATTAACTATATGTATACGTATAGTAACGGTGCACTCGAAGATGTGTATAAATTTCCAAATGGAAATTCATAATGCTAACGAATAGAATAAAGTACACCAAGGAAGTTTAGTGTACAAAAGGTTACATATACAAGAAGTGATACTTTCGTGGACTATCGGATGAGTTAAGAAGTAATCATAGTGCTCCTATAATTATCATTAAATATAATACAATCGAATATAGCAAAAAAATAAATATATCAATCAAATCCAGTAAACAAAATATCGCAAAAGAAGTACCATTAACCACCAAGTGAACATTTTACCATTGTGGACTATGAACCAACAAAAAAAAGAGCGTTAGCTCATACGATATTACCTGAAGATCTGAAAACCCAAAAACAGATTTAGGGCTTAATTTTTCATAAAAAACATAACAATTAAATTAACAAAATTTACCACAACCTTATTCTAATTCTTTTGCAAAAACAACTAATTCATTAATCTCTTCAATTAAAGGAAACAGTAAATATAATTTAAGTATTGTACCAAATAAAACCCTACAACCAAAACCACATCACGTACCTCCCAATTTTTGGGTCGGCACAGATCTGAAACTTTGTTATGATGTGTCTGTAATCTGTCTTCTCATCTGTACACGCATCTAATTTATGATAAGATGGCTATGCAAAAGGTGTTCCAGTAAGCTTTTTAGAAACCCAAAGCGTCAGGAAATTCTATAGTAAAAAAAGGCAAACGAAATTGTAGTAGAAAATAGGCTGGTTGTTGGACCAAAATAAGCCCACTGAAAGGCCAACAAATTAAGCAATATTTTAATCATAAGAATGATCGGTAGCACGCACTTTAGTATATATAAAGAACGAAAAGATATAGAAGTGCGTCGAACCGCCGCGTTGCGGCGGGGCGACGATTTTGTAGTACAAAATAAATGAAACATAGAGGTATCTACAAAGTTACATTTAATGTATAAAAATCAATGAACTGTTACATCTTGAGATTTGTTAAATACAGCTTGCTTTGATCAAGATTCCATTTTTTTATTCCGTCCGTGTAGCGCATGAATTTCCTGAGCATTAAAACATATCACATATTATGAAAAGTAATTGCATGTGAAGGATTGATAGTGAAGAAAAAAATAGTCGGCTTATTTCTGCTTAGTTATGCTATTACTTGTAGGCTGGTTCATGATGTTGCTGCTGATCAAGTGAAGAGAAAAGCTTAATATAATCATGATTTTGAAAAGCCATTGTCGTATAAAACAAACAGTGTCTATTCTATTATTGGTAACAGCTTTTCATGGTTGTATTTATGGTTGAAGATAACATAGATGACGTACAACGCCTGTCAATATTAGCAAATGAAGAATATCTGATTTTGTTTATTTGTCCATATTAAAAATTGACGTATTGTATCTACGATGGTAAGTTTCTTTATGCATACTTGTACATGGAATTTCACAAAAAGTTCTGATCAACAACATGGTTCGATTAAAAAAGGTACATGGGAAACAGAAGAGGATGGTGCGAAAAAGTGGTTTGGCCCCAAGCACTTATCACAGCACTCTCTTGTAATTGCCATCTATCTTTTACAATCGCATCATATTCGTGATTAGAACATTTTGTGCAGGCACAGGCATAAATATGCAGGAAAAAACTTAGCATTATAGAGACAGTATATCAAATGTTAGTATCAAGAACGAAACAATACCAAATAGTCTTCAATTGCTAATATTGACAGGCGCTGTATAACATGAATGGGTATTGTAGCATCTGAATGCAATTTCCATAATTGAATGCTTTGCTTACCAACAGTTGACAGTTGCATAAGATCATCCGTAGCCCCAGTGGCAACGTCTAGGACTAAAGTTTAGATCGTTTAGATCAGTTGTAGTATACATAGCACACTTCAGTTTTGCCTTGTAAAAGTCTGCATATTAACATGTAATCAATATGTGTTGTACCAGATGTACATATCAGAAGCTGAAAAGTGAAATCAGTGAGTATGGTAAGGGTTAAGTACCTCAATTGCAGTGATACAATACTTTTAAGGTGCAACTGCAGTTGAACAGCCTGCGAACTGGTTTCCATCAGCACAATATAAGCGTTGTCCAACTATGGCTCTTGCAATTAAACGTTCACATACCGGTTATTGTTGCTTTAGTCGTGAAGTTTAGCTGGTGCAAATGTTTGTGCAAATAATCAGTTATGTGGGTAGAAATTCTAACCTTTAAACAACATCATAGTCAGTGTTGTTGTTCACCTGACACACATTATGTTGAACATAGGCGAAATTCGTCACCTTTGTCTGTCCAGTTATCTGTGTATCATTCACTGGTATTAAAAAAAGGAAAATAAGTTAAGCCTCACAGCAGTAATGGTTAGAATGTTTAAGGAGATTATCCATGTGAACAGCAATTGCACTTTAAATTTAGGATAGTGATCTAAGTAATACTTATCTTTTGGTCGTAGGCAATAAAATATACTGAGAATGTGAGTGTGAATACTCTGACAGGACAAAAATACTAACAAAATATCAATGATGGATGCAGACACCATGCAAAATTGGCAGCAGTTGTGTTCGGTGTCGGTACATCCATCACTGATATTCTGTCTATTTTTGATATTTAACTTCTTTTTATGAGCCTGTAACTTGAATAGAACTAAAAAAGGAATGTAGGTAACTGGTTTGAGACTCTCTACAGGTCCTTTTGTCGTTTCAAATCTCTTTGCGCAATTGCTTGTACCATAGGATCTTAGAATAATCGTCTATGCTGAAATGAATACACAGTTTTTACAATAGAAGCATATAATTACTAAATATACATTGTATCACGAAATCCTACAAATGCAACATACCTTGGATCAGCAGCCGTAGTTGAGCGAGGGGCTATATGTTCTGATCTCAGTAAGGCTCAGATATGTACATATATAATCAGCATTAAATGCACGTTGTGGCTGCAACTCAAAGTGTGGTTGCCCTGCCAACGAACATGCAGCTGGGAAAATGGAGATGTACAAAGTTATCATCATCGCCTAAACAATGTGGCTGCAAACCATTAAGAAAAAGGGCTTTTAGAAAGTCAGAAAAAAGAATAAGTTATAATCAACATTAAATGCACTTTGTGGCTGCAACCCAAAGTGTGGTAAATAGACAAATGTAATAATGAGAGTGGCTATGCGAACCTGAAGAACAGGAATTGAATGCGATCATCATGGGAATATGGGGATGGTTCAGAACTCATCAAGTCCATCGGGTGACAGTATTCTCCTATATATAATGGAGTGTCGAGTTTTGCTACAGTTGTTGTAGCAGTGTTGGGCTCGCTTTTGGGTTGTGGGCTCCCGGTTTTTCCCTTTCGTTTGTTCCCTCGCTTCTTTTAGCATTTTTTCCGAACGCTAATAATGCGGTACCTACCTCATTTATTTATTCAAAAAGTTAGTTAAACTTTCTAAATCCCCTTACAGTTCCATTTGTTGTTTCAACTTCCTTTGTGCAACCGCTTGCACCAAGCGAGCTGCTAGGTTGTTGAAAGAACAAAAGGAACTGTATGGGAATTTAGAATGAGTAACTATGTTTAAGTTCCAGACTAATTGATTAACTTAAAGCATTCATCGATTAAGTAATGTAGATATGCAACAGACAGGCTGCTACTTTGTTTTGCCTTATCAACAGACGGTTTAATTGCGAGGCATTTGATAAAAAAAAAAAAAAAAAATTTACCATAAGAAACAAAGGGCATCTATTACTTTTTTTTTGGCGATACTAAAAGTTGATGTCATGTGCATCTGAAAGTTAACTTGTTGTCGTATATCCACAACTGGAGGTGGAGAAAAGATGCTGATCAGCAGTATGGGTCAATTATCGAAGAAAGATGGGAAACAAAAGAGGATAGTGCAAAGAAGTAATTTGTGCCAAACTACATGGGACACCATCCTCTCCGGTTTCCCAGCTTTCTTCAAGAATTGTAAACATATGACATGAATTGTTAGTATCAGCAACAAAAAAAAAAGTACCAAATAGTCTTTGTTTCTTTTTTTTTTTTTTTTTTTTTTTTTTTTTTTTTTTTTTTTTTTTTATCGACATATAGGTGGAAAATCTGATCTCCACCTCAAACCCCTTTTGTTATTCAAATAGTATTTAGACAATAGTCTGCACCAGACATATTGATAGACTATTAAAATACCAAAAGGAATTCGAGGTGAAGGTCAGATTAATGATCCTGGCTGTATTCATGTGTTGCACGTAGCGGTGTTGTTGAATGAATGACCTGTTACAGATATTGATACATGAAAAAATCTGGGTAAAATGACTATAAACTTACGATTGATGGACAGCAAATGGTTACCTTTAGATAAATCAATCCAATATACCTCAGATCAGGAGTCGCAGTTGAGCGAGGGGCCACACGTTTTGATGTCAGTAAGGCTCAGATATGTACGTCTGTAATCAGCTTGTAATGTACGCTGTGGCTGCAACTGATAGCGTGGTTGCCCTGCCAACGAACGCACAGCTGGAAAAATGGGAATGCACAAAGTTATCATCATCGCCTAAACACTGTGGCTGCAAACCATTCAGAAAAAGGCATTTTAGAAAGTCACAAAAAGCAATAACTTGTATTCAGGAAAAATTAGTGTTCGAAGCAAGAGATAGGAGGAAACATTTCTTTACCTGGTAAAGGGTGGATACAAAAGGTTGATGTTATGTGCCAGTAAAAGGTATTTTTATTTTTATTTTTTGCATAGGCGCAAGTGTAGTGACACAATTGGTTCTGGTCAAGAATATGGTTCAAGTCCGAAAAAAAAGATGGGAAACGGAAGAGGATGCTGCGAAGAAGAAATTTGGATCAAATTACTTGTCACAGCATTCTCTTCGGCTTCTCATCCCTCTTTCCGAATTGAAGTATATTTTTGACCAGAACCATTTGTGCCACTACAATTATGAATATGCAAAAAAAAAAACTATGATTGCCGCGTAAGTTCAAATGTTAATATCTGCAAATAGAAAAAGATCACATATTAGTAGTTGGTACTATTCCTGGGGCGAAAAACGATGATAAATCATGATGAATATTAACTGTTATTTTTTTTTAACTTAATAAAGGATATTAGTAATCGATTGATGGACAGTAAATGGTTACCGTTAGATAAATCAATCCAACATACTTCAGATCAGGAGCCGCAGTTGAGCGAGGAGCTAGACGTTTTGACGTCAGTAAGGCTCAGATATGTATGTTTGTAATCAGCATGAAATGTGCGTTGTGGCTGCAACCGATAGCGTGGTTGCCCTGCCAACGAACGCACAGCTGGAAAAATGGGAATGTACAAAGTTATCATCATCGCCTAAACACCGTGGCTGCAAACCATTCAGAAAAAGGCATTTTAGAAAGTCAGAAAAAGCAATAACTTGTATTCAGGAAAAATTAGTGTTCGAAGCAAGACATAGGAGGAGACGTTATAGTGTTGGAGTCAGTGTTGGGCTATGGGCTCGCTTTTTTTCCCTTACGTGTGTTTTGGCCTTTTTTTTACTCTGTGCGAGATATGCATTCCTCCGACCAAAACTCATGGTCAACAATATGGCTGAATTTTAGAAGATCAGTGAGAAGCGAAATAGCATAGTGTAAAGAAGTGATCTGCACCAAATCATTTCTAAGACTATACTATTTCGCTTCGCACTGATCTCCCAAAATTGCAGTCAATTATCAGCGACCGTGTTTTGTTATATATAACATGTATTAAATAGATGCACACTTTTTTTTTGGTACACATCTTTGTTATTAATTCTTCTAGTAAAAAGTATATATATATATATATATATATATATATATATATATATATATATATATATACACACACACACACACACACACACACACACACACACACACACACACTATATTTTATATATATATATATATATATATATATATATATATATATATATATATATATATATATATATAGGGGGACTTTCATTTCAGAACTATCTTATCTGCGAGAACTGACAGAACCACCAAAAACATACATGCACATCTTTTAAAATAAAATAAAAACATCAATAATCGTAAGAATCCGCCTATGTTCTTCAATGTCATCATGAACTCATCATTTTTTTCACAAAAACCTTACACACGGCCGCAATATTGTCGTTGCACGCCTTATAAAAACATACATGCACACCTTCAAAGAAAAATTTTATATTTCCAATTTCTTATCAAATTCTTTATAACAACCATGTTTTTTTAAAAACATATATGTTGTTTTTAGAACATATGTGCAAAAATACAATAATTGAAGGCGTGCATGTATGTTTTTGGTGGTTCTGTCAGTTCTCACAGATATATATATATATATATATATATATATATATATATATATATATATATATATATATATATTATATTATATATTATATATATATATATATATATAAAGTGTTAGTGTAAACCTTTTAATAGAATAATGAATAACAAAGATATGCACCCAAAAAAATGTATGTTTATGTATTTTATATTTAAATATATATATATATATATATATATATATATATATTATATATATATATATATATATATATATATATATATATATATATATATAGTGCATTCTATTAGGAATTGAAACTGGGGCAAAGCAAAGTTTATATCAGCATGTAAACCACAGAGAACAGCCATGTAAATGGAGCAGGTAACCCGAAGAATACAAAAAGATGATCAAACTATGTACATGAATACAGTAAATATAAAACAGGTTGTGAAATTTAACCGGTCCTTAACTTCTGGTCATCGGCGTATGTAAGAACACAAACCTGAACAATAAAAAAATATAAATAAATTATGTATATGAAGACAATCACTACGAAAAGATTTAAAAAGTATGAATGGTGAGTGTAAATACCATGTAAATACAGTAGTAGTTGAAAGGAGGCAATTATATGCAGTGACACAGTTCAGTGTAAAAAATTGTGCAGCACAAAAAACAACAACAAAGTATCAATGATGGATGTACACACCATACGAAATTGGGTATAGCTGCATATATGCAGTAACCGTGACTGGTTGCCATACATCCATCACTGATATTCTGTCTATTTTTTTTACAATCTTTAGTTTTACGTTATCTGACTTGGATCTGTAGAGAAGTTCAGAATTTGATATCATTGGATTCACCTGCCACGGGTGCAAATCTAAAAGATTGACTTACCAAGAGCCACATATTAACTTCTTTAACCAGAGTGACAGATTCATGACAGGCTATCACAACCAATAAGCGACAAACTTAAACATTTTAGCTCAGATCTGTGAAGAAGTTATGAGTTTTATATCATTGGATTGATATTAATAAGTGATCGCAAGAAGTAAATACACCTGGCACGGTTGCAAATCTAAAAGCTTGCCCTGCCAAGTGCCAGGGATTCACTTCTTTAATCAGACTCACAGACTCATCACAGCCTATTGCGCAAACATCTATGCGAGTTCATTATTTGATATGAAAATCACAACATTTCTACAGCAACCGTCAAAAGTTTACAAAGAACATCTGCACAGATACCGAGAAAAGCACACGGAGTCAATACTAAAGACACGTCATGGGTGCAACCACAATCCTGGTTACCTTGCCAAGCAACATGCATTAAAAAAATGTAAGTTGAGAAAACTATCACAGTAACTGTACACAGACAACTGAAAAGAGGTAGTGGCTGCAAAATAAGGCCAGTTGCTTAGCTATTGCTTATACTATCCCGTCTGGTAGTTGTCACGGCACAACCTAATTATACAATATCCAGTCTAAGTTGAGGGCAGGCGCAAAACGGATAAACGGATCCATAATATAAATCTAAATCATAAACCATAAACAAACAAAATATCGGCAGATTACGAAAAAAGAAGCAGCCACATAAGCAAAAGATTAACAAATAAGTGACCACAAAAAACAGCAAGTACGACAAAGAATAGCTACATAAGCAAAATACAGCTAAAAGAGCAGCCACCATAAAAGATTCGTAAGTGAACAATATCGGCGGTCAAGTAGGCAGGCAATTAAGCAAAACATGAACAAATAACCTACCACAAAAAAACAGGAAGCACCATAAAAAACAGCTGCATAAGCAAACTGCATCTAAAAGAGCAGCTAATAAGACATCAACATGTAGATCATAAGAAGCAAATACACAAACCACAAACGTATTGCCCTCCGGTAAAGTTAAACCGCTATAGCAACCGATGAAAGTTCATGAAGAAGATCTGCACAACTACCAAGAGAACCACAGGGAAGAGACACGTATAAATCTCCAGTGCATTCTATCATTTGTTAGTGTTTGGAAAAAGGCTAAAAGAAGCGACGGAACAAACGAAAGGGAAAAATCGGGAGCCCACAACCCAAAAGTGAGCCCAACACTGCTACAACAACTGTAACAAAACTCTACGTTCCATTATATATAGGAGAATGCAAGAATAAATGAGGTAGTTACCGCATTCTCCAGCGCATTCTCTCATTTGTTAGCCATCGAAAAAAGGCTAAAAGAAGCGAGCAAACAAACGAAAGGGAAAAAGCGTGAGGCCACAGCTCGAAACTGAGGCCAAGACTGTTATGTCAAATGTAGCAACAGTAGCCACTCTAAATTGAGGGCAGTCGCAAAACGGATCCAGTTACATAGTCAGTATTCATACCATGATATTTAAGAACTGTATTGGCGAAACCTTTGCAAGGAACACTAAACACACGGCATGGCTGCAACCACAATCTTGGTTACCTTGCCAAGCAACATGCGTTCAGAAAATGTAAGCTGAGAAAATTATCCCAGGCGCTGTACAGAGACAGCTGAAAAGAGGTAGTGGCTGCAAAATAAGACCGGTTGCTTAGCTATTGTTTACACTATGTCGTCCGGTAATTGCCACGCCACCACCTGATTATATAATAGCCGCTCTAAGTTGAAGACGGTTGCGAAACGGATCCAGTTACATAGTCAGTATTTATACTATGACATTCAAGAATTGCGTCGCCAATACCTTTGCAAGGCAACTGTGCAACCAACACAGAAGAAAAAGGCAAATAAGTAAACTGAATCCCGCCAAAAAATATGAAACGTTGGTTACACCACTTGATATGGCACTCATATCTGCTATTTCCACTAATAACAGGTATAGGTGACATATCAAGTGACTCAACAAACGCATCACAATATGAAAGAGTAACTGCATAAACATACATAAAGAAATTATAAACTAAACTAAATAAAAGAGTAACACAAACCAATCTCAACATAACTTTTTTAGCCACACAAAACATCTAAAGATCTAAACCATAAACCATAAAAACAGCTATAGATCTAAAATTCCAATATCAGACCTAAAAACGGATGAAGCAGGCACATAAGCAAAAGACGAACAAATAAGGCACAAAAAACAAACACCAAGTACCACAAAAGGCAACTACATAAGCAAAAGATGAACAAATAACCTACGACAAAAAACAGCAAGCACTACAAAAAACAGTTACATAAGCAAAAGACGTCTAAAAGAGCATCTATATATCTAAAATCCCAATATCAGACCTTAAAACGGATACATAATATAGATCTAAATTATAAACCATAAAGAAACAAAATATCGGCAGATTACGCCAAAAGAAGCAGCTACATAAGCAAAAGATGAACAAATAAGCCACACCAAAAGATGAAAAAATAACGTACCACAAAAAAACAGCAACTACCAAAAAAACCAGCTACATAAGCAAAAGACATCTAAAAGACCAGCTACCATAACCGATCCGTCCGCAAGCACCACAAAAAAAACACCGTAACCGATCCGCAAGTACATAAGCAAAAGATGAACAAATAACATACCACAAAAAAACAGCAACTACCACAAAAAACAGCTACATAAGCAAAAGACATCTAAAAGAGCAGCTACCATAACCGATCCGCAAGTAAACAATACCGGCAGTCAAGTAGGGTTTCGGCAGAAGACACCAGAAGATGCAAGAATAAATGAGGTAGGTACCACATTATTAGCGATCAGAAAAAGGGTAAATAAATGAGGTAGGTACCGCATTATTAGCGTTCGGAAAAAGGCTAAAAGAAGCGAGGGAACAAACGAAAGGGAAAAAGCGGGAGCCCACAACCCAAAAGCGAGCCCAATACTGCTACAACAACTGTAGCAAAACTCGACGCTCCATTATATATATATAGAAGAATAAAAAGATATAGAAGATATCCTTATTGAATAATGTGTATGGAAATTTGGGCCCATAACCGATTAAAAAACACCAACCCAATTAGAGTTAATAGTTTTTATTTATAGTTTAAATAGAAATCAAAACTTGTTTAACAAATCAGGCAAAAAACACAAATTTGAGGTACAGTTTCAATGAGTTTAGTGGTTAGCTTGCTTTTAATATATGATATCTTGATATATATTGAGGTCGAAAACAACCATATATATAATGATCGCATCCCTCCCTCATTCATAATCTAAAACACAAAATATTTGCATAAAGGGTTTCATACAGTAATTGATAGAGGGGTTTTGGTATTTGAATCATACATCAATCAGGTTTTCATTCTATTAATCATAAACATTCGTTTTGATTATTATTTTCATTATTATGAATACTATAAATTTTTTTAAATCTAATCATCTAGGGTACGTTTCGGGTTTTTGAGTTTTGTCCCTTATTATTATTGATAAGGGGGTTTTGATCGTATAGAACAAGTTGGTCTAAATGTGCTGATCGAAGGCGTAGGGTTTTGTTATAATTGATTTTGCACTGGATACTGTTAGGTTTGTGGTATATATCATCAATCTTCTAACTATAATTAATTAATTCTTATTAGAGTTTTCTAGGTTGATTTGTATATAGTTTTCGTTTGCTTGATTTGGTTATTCTAGTTTAGAATTAGGCTGACTAATAAAATTTTTGTTGAATTGTTAGGTTACTATTAATGGGCTGAGGTTACAATGATCTGTGTGGACACTTCGATCACCAGTTTATGCTGGTTTCATGATCAAATCCGTGCTGTAAAAATCTATTCTCAACGTAAACTCAATGTACGTACCTACCTACGTTTATTTATTTTTTGATATCCCCCTTATTATTATTATAACACATACAATGTTAATTAACTGCATGCAGGCTCATCCCGATAATCTTGTTGGCATAGCTACATTTGGTGGTATTTGCCTTGATCCTACTAATTCTCTAGAAACAGTCACCTCTAAACTTCGCTCTTTAGAACCACTAGAGCAAGAATCTACATTCGAGCTTTCTCGTCTTGGTTGGTTTTGTCCGGAACATATGAAAAACAGGATTGTTGTGTTTTCTGGAGGGTATGTATTATCCTTTTACTTACTTACTTAGGTGGTGTTTGCTTTTTAAAAAGCTCTGAATCTTAATCTGAACCGCACATCTGAATCTGAATATGAGGCGTAAATGTCTAAATCTGACCGCATTTGAACGGGGAAAAAAAAGTCATGTTTGAACCGCACATTTTCTTGCTCGTACTAAATTTTTTTTTGGGTTATTTTTGTGTCAACAAGAGGGATTAAGACACCCCTCTCAAGTCTAGACCATTAAGATCTTACTTACCGCGTCTGAACGGGAAAAAAAAAAAACAAACGGTCTGAACAGCCAAAATGTCTGACCGCGTCTGAACGGTTCAGATTCAGAGGCTGTTAAGAGCCTCTTTTTAAAAAACAAACACGACCTTACTTTGTATGTATGTTTACTCTTATTGTTATTATTCTTTTTTGTTTTCAGTCCTCTACTTTTCACTACGAATCAGTTGCCAGAAGCTCTAAAACAGAGACGTGTGGTTCTTGATGTTGTCGACTTTGGTACCCGGGTCAAGGACGACGAAGAAGATTGTAAGGCAAAATATCTTAAGGCATTGGTTGATGCTATGAATGATAATAATAATGAGAATGAAAACAGCCGATATTTTCTTTTTCAAGACGATGGATTCTCTCTCTCTCACCACATATCAAGCTCTTCAATCCTCCCTCCTCTTTCTGAAGAAGCAGCTCGAATCAGGAGCCTCTCGGCCATCCGCCGCCGCATGAGGGCAAAAATAAACTGTGGCCAGTCTTATATTTATTATAATCATAATATCGTTGGAGAAGAAGCAGTTGATTCTGACTGTCATTGAACTATATGTAAAAGTTTGTCTGTTTTGGAACATTTATGTTTCTATTTACTAGTTTTAATACCCGCGCATACAGGGTTTGGACATAAAAATTTCAAATTTAGTTAAGTTATTGTTATCCGTTTTATTTAGAAAAAAACCTTGTATACAAATTTTTATATGTGATGTGATTTGCTTTCTTAATGTCTACTCTACTCAAGACACTCTCACTCCTATCTTTCTCAGAGCTGCCACGGGAGCGCCATGTTAGGCATTTTGCGGATAAGTCTACTGGCGTCGCATCATTTTGACTGGTTAATGGATCAGATTAAAGCGAATATCCAATGATTTATTTTGGGCTTAAAAAGCTGGTTTGCTATTATAGAAGTTGGACTGAAGTTTGGTACCTTTTATGCTGCTAGCTCGTTTTTATGGCAAGAACTTTCTGATTTATGTTGCCTGTTTGTCTTTTCACAGTGAGTCTCTTTCTTTGGTTTGTCTTGCGGCCTCTCGACTCTATTATGGGTACTTACCATTGGCCTTCTTGGTATATCACTATCTTGTATGCCATGAATTTTATAAAATTATGAAGTACTGCGTGCTAACTATTATTTTATTTCTCAGATATTTTCTTGCATGCTAGTTTTCGGGCACCAAACCTGAAAGCTCGTATCAATACAATTTGTGAGGAATTCCGTGCAGTTTGGTGCAACTACAGTGACCCATAGTCACCTTTCTTGTGAGTGTTCATTCTTTTGTGCTTTGACCTTACCCTAGCAGAATGCATAATTTTTATTATATTTAGAGGTGGCGGATTGGGTGGGTAACATGTCAGACTGGGTCTGGGCTAAAATGGTATGGGTCGAAACATGCCGAGTTGGTTTGGTTTGACCATAAAATACTTGTTTATCCAGTTTCAGTTTTCTTTCATTAGTAAGCATTATAATGATTAGAAAAACAACATTATCACTATCTTAATCTAAATATGTGATTCGAAACGATTTGCAAGTTGGATATAATAAAAGTAGACTTTGGGCGATTTTTAACCTATTCATCTTCTAGCTATGTTATTTGTTTTGATCCTTTTGAGATGAAATGCAACCCAATCAAGCCATTCGTAAGTAAATTAAAATCGCCATCTCTAACTATAAGCATGCTACTTTGTCTCTCGTATTTTGGTGTCTGATATATGCTATCTCTGTGCGCATGCTTCTGAGTTTTTTTTTTTGGTAAGTGTGGTACGGTCCTATACTTGGTCAGCTAAATCTACTGAGTTGGTATCTGGTTCTGTTCTTTGTTTATGCCTGCATTCCATGAGTTGGACTGTTCTACACAATAATATTCACTAAAACTTTCCACTATGCTCTTGTATGTTCGCAAAAATTATAGGACTTTACTCGAGTTCCATTAGAGGTTTAATTGATTGCAAGTATTCTAATAATTTACATGCCACGTTGGTAACTTATCAGTTATAAGTGTGTAAATTCTATTACAAAAAGTATAATGAATAGTATGTATTAGGATGGATAACATGGTAGAAATTGTCGCCAAAGACTTAGCTGCGATAGTTTTCTAACTCGTATAGTATAAGTTTTTAAACTGGGGTTTTAGGAGGTGAAAATTGTGTTTTCGAAATGCACGTCAGAAGGCGGGCGAGTTTTCAAAATCGATAAGCTGTTAAGCTTACATAAATTCTCTTTAAGTTGGTGTTCTGGATTGCTTATCTGCTAAAACAAGCACGTACAACACTGGGCTTATTCTATTGTATCTGACACAGCCTTTAATATATCGGAATGAATCGAGCCAAATGATGTAGGATTTTGTGAGCTTTGGTATTAACTTCATTGTAGGAATTCTGTTTAATTGGTGTTAGGTGTCTTAATATGGAAGGACCAATGCTTGATAAGCTGTTTGTAGAGAAATAAACTAAAGCTATGGTGTTTCATGGAAGAAATGAGATATTTTGTGATGTTTTTTGTTCAAATTGTTGGTTTAGGTATTCAGGGGTGTTCGGCTAAGATTATATAAGGCGCCTATTAACTTATTGGTGTCATCAAAATGTAGTAAAACATGCTGCGAGTGTTTGTTTTGAGATAGCTAGTTATAAGCTTATTTAAGGGGTTTTACGAGGTCAAAAGTGTGTTTTCAAAATGCGTAGGTTGTGAAAATAGATAAACAAATAAGCTTACCAAAACAACCACCCTTGAGTGGTGTTTGGGATTGCATTTTATAAACTGCTTATCTGCTTTAAAAACAAGAATGTATACTGGGATTATATCTAGTCTAACATAAGCAGATCATCTTCATCCAAACACGCAAAACTGTTTATCTTCTCAAAAAGTAAGTAAATACGTTCCTAAATGAGTTAATGATCAATCATAAGTATTTTCAAACTCCTGAGTTTTGGTTGGAATAATTGACCCAAATAGGTTGAGCCGATTAGAAATGAGCAATCATAAGTATTTCAAACTATGCGATTGTCTAGCTAATAGATAGCCACATCTGCTATATGCTTGACCTGTTGGTAGGTCTACCGTCTACCATTAGAGAAGTATGAAGTACATCTGCTATTTGCTTGGCATGTTTTGAGGTGGATGTGATCTAGGTTTAGGTGATTAGGTCCTTAGGGTATATACATATCCTCAGGAAGAAAGACATGGCCACAATACACTGAACAAGAGCAATCAGCAAAACTGAGCAGCCTTCCATGAAATTGCCCTGTCTTCAAACCAACCTTACCTACGACTGTTCTATACCGAAAACTGTGCACTGCATCAACAACAAACCAGTTGATGAAACGAGATAGTCCCATCTTTAACAACTCACTAGTTTCATCAATGCCTCAATCTTACCTCCAACGTGCCAGCAAACACAAATCTTCGAAAGTATTTTTAGCTGCTTTGTTGAACTTGCCACAACTTTGTTACCGCCGCAGTCACACCATTTGGTTGTTTAACTTTCAAAATGAGCAGCCTTGCACGTATTTCAGGAAGGGGAATACGTTCTTTTCGATCTCGTGTGATGATTTTTTATCCGCTATAGCCTTTAGGAATGAATCAGGTCACGTGAAAACGGATTTTATGAGCTCTGATGTAAATGTTGGGTTTTCAAGCATGGTGTTAGTGTGTTACTATAGAACAAATAGAGAAGAAACTAAAACTATAGTGTTTCATGTGATACTTTTAGGATAAAGGAAACGAGAGATAGAATGCTTCCTTTCTGTAGTGTTAGGTTCTAATTGGCCGTATTCGCATTCAGGTTGTGTCTGGGTGAAGGTTGTTTGAGGAGCTTATTAGCTTCTTCTTCGTCGTATCAAAATGCAGCACGTCATTTTGAATGTTTGGTGTGAAATAACGTATAAGTTTATGTATGGGGTTCAAGAGATGAAAAGTGTGTTTACAAAATGGATAGGCTGTCAAGCGTACCCAAACGCCCCCTAAGTGTGTGTCTGGATTGCTTTTTAAATTGCTTATCTACTTAAAAATTACTCTGTATTAGGTACAACACCGGGCAAATGTGTATCTAATAAGCGTTTATATCCAAACACTAAAAAATTCTTCTCTAAAAATAAGTATATAAGAACTTAAATAAGTATCCCAAACATCTTCGAGTTCGAGAGATCATAGAGTTTTTGGTTAAATGGCACAAAATTCTTGAGATCATCCCAACTGTGTCTGACAGTACTCACTCTGACTAATGGATAACCACATGTGCCATTTGCTTGACCTTTGGTAGGTGTACCCATTAGAAAAGTTTGAAGTATATGTTGATTATACGAAATCTTATTTTCTAGCAAAGATTTAAGCTATGTAGTTTAAAGAGGTTTAGGTGCGTGAAGTTTTTCATGTACGGTGTTTCAAAGGAGTATGGTTATTGGTGTGTTATTGTTTTTGGTGATGACAAAGTAACTCGGTTAGTTGTTCAATTTTAGGATTTCATTGTGTAGAGTCTTTACTTTCATCTACATTTTTACATTGTTTCCAAAGTATTTACATTCATCTACGTTTTACATTCTTAATCTTCATAACAGAATGAAGGATGTGTGAGATTATCAGGTCTTCAAATATATGATATAGGCCAACTCAAGAGTTCATAGGGAATTGTTTTTGTTAGTATGTGCTAAAGTCTTCTTCATGTTATTGTACCTCGCGTGGTAATTATATGTTTGTTATGCAGGGCAATAAAGGAGGAAAATATGCTGCTTGCAGGGCGATTTTACCCATGCTTCAAGCAGAAGAGGATGAAAGGTAAGTAATTGCAACTCCAGTCTTATTAAGATATGGCCATTTCGACTGGGTTACTATTATGAATGGGTTGACATTGGTTATGGTTTATGCCTAATTGGTCAAATAGGTCCGATCAATAATTTTTAGCTAAATTGAAAATTGTTTCATTGTTGTAATAACAATGTAGATGTAATAATATCTGGTGAATTAACTAATATTAGAAAATTGACAAACATGTTTGTGGTTCAACCCAATCTGCTCGACCCATTTTGCCCGCACTAAAAGCTTTTATTACTTAACCCAACCTGCCGATTCTTCCACCTCTAGCATACTCTTACGAATGCAATCACCTATGGGGACAAAATCACAAAATAATTTGTTATTTATGTGTAGATTTGTGAAAGAATGGAAGAAACATCTTGAAGAAGAGGCTAGGATCATGAAAGACGTGTCTGGCTGGAAAGTGGGCGAGAGTGTGTACCACTTCGGAAAATGGATGCCTCCTGCAACCGGTGAAATGCGTCCTGAGGTCTGGTAAACTTTAGGGATGTTGTCAATTTACGCGTCTTCACTCTTCTAATAAAATTGCAGTTGAACAAAAATTCACATATTTTTAAGTGAGAGCTTCTTTTGTTTACATGTATTATCTAAACTTTCCTGCTATGCTACTCGATTTTATTTTGTGTACCCGCTTCCTCTATATGGTTTTAGTAAACGGCCATCCAAACTGCACTTTGTTGTATGTTAAAATTTCAGCTTGTTTCTTCATTTAGTCGTATTTTGATAGATGACTTTCATCTACATAAGCGCATCTCTAGTGTATTTTAGACTAAATTTGTATTGGTGCATATTGGTCTTTAGGTTTAAAATTTCACGACGTTGGGTTAGATCAAAGCTGTGTTGACCGGTCAAAATTGTTTCTGCGTCTTATTGGATCAAATTTGTCTTGACTGAACGATATTGTTTTTGCATTGTTTGTAAGTGTTTGAATACAATAGAGGACGTTATAAGTGTTTGAATATTGACTGGTATCCTTCATTTGACATGTTTCGTATATAGTCGTTCTTTAGATTTTTGACTCGATTTACTCTTTGGGTGTGTTTGGTAAAAGTAGCAGTGAGCTGTGAGCAGTGAGCAGTAGCAACAGCTCATAGCTCACAGCTCATAGCTCACAGCTCACCGCTCACAACTTCTTAAAAAAGCCTTGGAAAAATGAGCTTTTCTAAAAAATAGCAAAGCTCACCGCTCCTTTGCCAAACGAACAATAAAAATCAAAAAGCTCATTGCTCACCGCTCATCGACTCAAAAAGCTCCAAAAAGCTCTACGCCAAACATAGCCTTTATCAAAGAATCAAACTATAGTTGACATATGTTTTATTATGTAAATAGGATGAAACCATCTTGAATATAAAAAGATTGGCACATAAAGAAGATGGTAGCATACTAAAGTTTATTCCCAACTAAATCTTTTAACCCAATCATTTGGCCCTAGAAAATTTCTCAAGGACCGTAAAAACCATCTTCTTTTACCTGCCAAAAACAATCGTCTTTCGACTCATGTTCACTCATAAAACACTAATCAGGATCGTTTTTCTTCTTCATCGAGAAAACATCAAAAGTGCGTTGCTTGGATCCCAAGTAAAAATGACAAAAGTATAGCGTTGTTTTCCATACGTTTTAGCAAAACTTAATCTCTTTAAGTTGGTGTTTTGGATTGCTTATCTGCTAAAACAAGCACGTACAACACTGGGCTTATTCTATTGTATCTGACACAGCCTTTAATATATCGGAATGAATCGAGCCAAATGATGTAGGATTTTGTGAGCTTTGGTATTAACTTCATTGTAGGAATTCTGTTTAATTGGTGTTAGGTGTCTTAATATGGAAGGACCAATGCTTGATAAGCTGTTTTGTAGAGAAATAAACTAAAGCTATGGTGTTTCATGGAAGAAATGAGATATACTTTGTGATGTTTTTTGTAACATTGGGTTCAAATTGTTGGTTTAGGTATTCAGGGGTGTTCGGCTAAGATTATATAAGGCGCCTATTAACTTATTGGTGTCATCAAAATGTAGTAAAACATGCTGCGAGTGTTTGTTTTGAGATAGCTAGTTATAAGCTTATTTAAGGGGTTTTACGAGGTCAAAAGTGTGTTTTCAAAATGCGTAGGTTGTGAAAATAGATAAACAAATAAGCTTACCAAAACAACCACCCTTGAGTGGTGTTTGGGATTGCATTTTATAAACTGCTTATCTGCTTTAAAAACAAGAATGTATACTGGGATTATATCTAGTCTAACATAAGCAGATCATCTTCATCCAAACACGCAAAACTGTTTATCTTCTCAAAAAGTAAGTAAATACGTTCCTAAATGAGTTAATGATCAATCATAAGTATTTTCAAACTCCTGAGTTTTGGTTGGAATAATTGACCCAAATAGGTTGAGCCGATTAGAAATGAGCAATCATAAGTATTTCAAACTATGCGATTGTCTAGCTAATAGATAGCCACATCTGCTATATGCTTGACCTGTTGGTAGGTCTACTGTCTACCATTAGAGAAGTATGAAGTACATCTGCTATTTGCTTGGCATGTTTTTGTTAGAAAATTTAGTACACTTGAGGGATAAGTTTACACTTGGTAATGGGCTTGGAGGTATGGAGTATACACCCATCAGGTCAATGAACACCCTGACTCATTTATGTGGTTATGTTGTTTTGTAGCTAGTATCATCATGGTACTGCTGATACAAAACAAGGTACTGCTAGTCACTAAAGGTACTGCTAGCTTCATTGCTGCTGATTACCTTCATTGCTGCTGATAGCATTACCATTCCTGCTGATAGAGTTAACTGTTTCTGCTGATAGCTTTATTGCTGCGGATGCAGAACAACTCTGCTGATAGTGTATCAATTCTGCTGATAGTGTTATTGTTCCTGCTGATGGTACAATAACTCTGCTGCTGAACTGATGGACTCTGCTGATAGGCAACAGACTCTGCTGTTGGTATAACCACCGACTCCTACATTTATGGAAACTATTATGGATAATTAATGGGCCGTTAATTATACATAATTCCATGGGCTAGGGTTTTGAGTAAACTCTATTATAAATAGAGATCATCACATGGCATGAAAAACACGACATAAAACCCTAAACACTAAATACGATCGGTTCTTGATCTGTGCCTAGAACAAGAGCTTCACTTGGTTTTATCCCATAGAGATATTCGTGTAACCCAGGCATAGGGTCGAATAGTTTCTATTGGAAAGTGATACCACGACTTCAAGTGAATATCCGGTACCCTTGTTTGATTATCTTTACCCTGGTTTGGGTGCACTACACACACAGAAACCAACAATCAATAGAAACTATTCTGAGATAATCAATGGCTGCTGCTATGAGACAAATAGCTGCTAACTTTTCCAAGTTGGAAAAGTTTGAAGGTGTGGATTTTCGAAGGTGGCAAAAGAAGATGAAGTTCTTGTTGACTAGCATGAACGTGGCATATGTTCTGACCACTCCTATTCCTGCTGATTATGGGGATGATGCTACGATGGAACAGATGAGGGCCAGAAGCAAGTGGGAGAACGATGACTATGTCTGCAGAGGTTTAATCCTCAATGGTATGTCTGATACTCTATTTGATATTTATCAGAATGTGGAATCTTCACAAGAACTATGGGATTCTCTGGAAGCCAAATATATGGCTGAGGATGCATCAAGTAAGAAGTTTCTTGTAAGTAATTTTAACAATTACAAAATGGTCGATTCTAGACCGGTCATGGACCAATACAATGAACTTCTTAGTATACTTGGTCGTTTTACTCAACACAAGATGAACATGGATGAGGCTATTCAAGTCTCTTGTATCATCGATAAGCTACCTCCTTCTTGGAAAGATTTCAAGCACATGCTTAAGCATAAGAAGGAGGAGTTAACTCTTACTGAGTTGGGCAGTCATTTGCGCATTGAGGAATCACTCAAGGTGCATGAAATTGACAAGCCAAAGAGCAGCACTGCTGCTGGTCCATCAGTTGTCAATATGGTGGAGCATAACAACTCCTCCAGGAACAATGACAACAAGGGAAAGCGTAAACATCAGGATAATACCAAACCTGATCCTAACAAGAAGTCAAAGGCTACTTGTTGGAAGTGTGGTAAAACTGGACACTTCAGGAAGGATTGCAAAGGTGGTAAAATTGGTAATAAAGCCAATGGATCAGGCACAAGTGGATCTGGGAATGGTAACACCAACTCCCTGAAAGGTCAGAATATATTTAATAAGTCTTTTTGGATTTATTATGTTACATATATATCTGAATTGTTCTTTGTGCAGGATGATGATGTGGCTTGGTGGGTTGACTCTGGAGCAACAGTCCATGTGTGTAAAGATAGAAGATGGTTCAAGACCTACGAGTCAATGAATGATGGTTCTATTCTTCATATGGGAAATGAGTCAACAGCCCTGGTGCATGGAAGAGGAAGTGTTGAGTTGAAGTTTAGTTCTAGAAAGATTATTAATTTGTTGAATGTTTTACATGTTCCTGATATTAGGAAAAACTTGGTTTCTAGTGGTATTTTAAATAATTGTGGTTACAAACAAGTTATTGAATCTGATAAATTTGTTTTGTCTAAAAATGGTGTATTTATTGGATTTGGTTATTTATGTAATCACATGTTTAGACTTAGGGGCTGTTTCTTTTTTTTCCTGTTTCTAGTTAGGTCCTGTGTGGATATATGTGTACTGTTTCTAGTTAGGTCCTGTGTGGATATATGTTGTTTCTTTTTTATGCTTAATTGACCATCTTAATACGAGTTTTTTCCCGAACTAGTGTAGGTGGAAAAAATTTATAAAAATTCGAAAAATTTATGAAAATTCGAAAAAATTTATAAAAATTTTAAAAAAATTCGAAAATTTTTAAAAATTCAAAAAATTTATAAAAATTCAAAAAATTCGAAAATTTTATAAAAAATTATAAAAATTCGAAAAAACTTATTAAAATTTTTAAAAAATTCAAAAAATTTATAAAAATTTATAATTTTTTTAAAATTCAAAAAATTTGTAAAAATTTATAATTTTTTTAAAATTCAAAAAATTTGTAAAAATTTATAATTTTTTAAAAATTCAAAAAAATTATAAAAATTCAAAAAATTCGAAAATTTTATAAAAAATTATAAAAATTTTTAAAAAATTCAAAAAATTTATAAAAATTTATAATTTTTTAAAAATTCAAAAAATTTGTAAAAATTTATAATTTTTTAAAAATTCAAAAAAAATTATAAAAATTCGAAAAAAAAATTTAATAAATTCAAATTTTTTATAAGTTTTTTTGAATTTTTATAAATTTTTATAAAATTTTCCAATTTTATGAATTTTTATAAATTTTTTATAAAATTTTCAAATTTTTTGATTTTTTTATCAATTTTTCGAATTTTTATAAATTTTTTTGAATTTTTATAAATTTTTTCAATTTTTATAAATTTTTTATAAAATTTTCGAATTTTTTGATTTTTTATCAATTTTTCGAATTTTTATAAATTTTTTAAATTTTTATAAATTTTTTGAATTTTTATAAATTTTTTCAATTTTTATAAATTTTTTGTATTTTTAAAATTTTTTGAATTTTTTTAAAATTTTTATAAATTTTTTCGAATTTTCATAAATTTTTCGAATTTTTATAAATTTTTCGAATTTTTAAATTTTTTTTGAATTTTTATAAATTTTTTCGAAGTTTTCTAAATTTTTCGAATTTATTTTTTCCACCTACACTAGTTCGGGAAAAAAATCGTATTAAGACGTCCTGAATAGAAACAGTATCAAATTTTGCCCCCTTCCACATTAAGGATTCTCTTTTGCAATAAGTTAAAAAGAAACACCAAAGTTTCCTGTTTCCAGCCAGTTTTGTTACCAAACAGGACATTAAGTTGAAAGTGATTGATTCTGTTTGTATGTTGTCATCTAAACAATATGATTCAACCCTTTGGCATGCTAGACTTGGCCATGTACACTTTAAACGTATGCAAGATATGTCTAAGGATGGGTTAATCCCAGCTTTTGACATGGACACTAAAAAGTGTAACACTTGTATGATGAACAAGATAACTAAGAAACCATTTAAAGATGTAAAACGTGAATCTGTGATATTGGAATTAATACATAGTGATTTATGTGATTTGCATGCTACTCCCTCTTTGGGGAATAAGAAATACTTTGTTACTTTTATTGATGATGCTTCTAGGTATTGCTATGTTTATTTATTGCATACTAAGGATGAAGCATTAGATAAATTTAAAGTATTTAAGTCTGAAGTTGAATTGCAACAAGAGTCACTAATCAAAAGGTTAAGGACTGATAGGGGAGGTGAGTACATGGATACTCAGTATTTCCAGTCTGTTGGTATAATCCATGAAACGACTGCCCCTTATACTCCTCAGCAAAATGGAATTTCTGAAAGGAAGAACCGAGTGCTGAAGGAGATGGTTAATTCCATGTTGTCCTACTCTGGACTGAGTCAAGGGTTCTGGGGTGAAGCTATGTTAACAGCTTGCTATTTGCTAAATAGGGTTCCCAACAAAAGGAACAAAACAACTCCATATGAGCTCTGGACTAAAAAGAAACCAAACTTGAATTATCTCAAGGTTTGGGGTTGTAGGGCAGTTGTAAGACTCCCTGATCCAAAATTGAAAACTTTGGGTGAAAGAGGCATTGAATGCATCTTTGTTGGATATGCTGAGCATTCCAAGGCTTATAGGTTCTATGTTATTGAACCTAATGAAGCTGTTTCAATTAACACTATAATTGAATCAAGGAATGCAAATTTTGATGAGAATAGATTCTCTTCAGTCCCTAGACCAAGTCAGAGGATTCCTAATGGAATCAATGATGTTGGTGTATCAGAAGCCTCTGATGAGGTCCCTGATGAGGTTGTGGAACAACAACCTGAACCTGAGCTCAGAAGGAGCACTAGGGTGAGGACTCCAAAATCTTTTGGACCTGAATTTCAATTGTACTTGATTGAAGGAACAAGGGATGAGGTCTCTGACCAACACTCCTATTGCTTTAATGTTGAGGATGATCCCAAAACATTTGATGAAGCAATGAAGTCCCAAGATGTTGCTTTCTGGAAAGAAGCAATAAATGATGAAATGGCTTCCATCATGGGCAACAACACTTGGGTGTTGGCTGATCTACCACCTGGTTGCAGGCCTTTGGGTTGCAAATGGATTTTCAAGAAGAAAATGAAGGTAGATGGAACTATTGAAAAGTTCAAGGCAAGGTTAGTCATTCAAGGCTTTAAACAAAAGGAAGGAATTGACTACTTTGATACTTATGCCCCTGTGGCTCGTATCAGTACCATAAGATTGCTGATTGCTTTGGCATCTATTCACAATCTGATTATTCATCAGATGGATGTGAAGACAGCTTTCTTGAATGGTGAATTAGATGAGGAGGTTTATATGAACCAACCTCAGGGCTTCATCATGCCTGGCAATGAAAAGAAGGTGTGCAAACTGATTAAGTCCTTGTATGGACTGAAACAGGCACCTAAGCAATGGCATCAAAAGTTTGATGAAGTGGTTTTGTCTAGTGGTTATTCACTTAACCAGTCTGACAAATGTGTATATAGCAAATTTGATGAATCTGGTAAAGGAGTCATCATTTGCCTATATGTTGATGACATGTTGATCTTTGGTACTGACCAAAATCAAGTGAACCTTACAAAGGAATTTTTGTCATCAAGGTTCTCCATGAAGGATATGGGGGAGGCTGATGTTATCCTTGGTATAAGGATTAAACATGAAGGTAACAAAATTTCTATCTCTCAGTCTCATTACATTGAGAAGGTGTTGAGGAAATTTAATTACTTTGATTGTACTCCAGTGAGTACTCCTATGGATAAAAGTGAGAAGCTAATGCCCAATAAAGGCAAGGCTGTGTCTCAACTTGAGTATTCAAGGGTAATTGGCTGCTTGATGTATGCCATGACTTGTACTAGACCTAACATTGCATTTGCTGTGGGAAAATTGAGCAGGTATACTAGTAATCCTAGTGCTCATCATTGGCAAGCAATTCAGAGGGTACTGAAGTATTTGAAGAAAACTATGGATTATAGTCTCTCATATACTGGTTATCCTTCTGTACTAGAAGGGTACACTGATGCAAGTTGGATCAGTAACACTGAGGACAATTCGTCTACTAGTGGTTGGGTATTCCTACTTGGTGGAGGTGCAATTTCTTGGGCATCCAAGAAGCAAACTTGCATTACCAGTTCAACCATGGAATCTGAATTTGTGGCCTTAGCTGCTGCTGGTAAAGAAGCTGAATGGTTGAGAAACATGCTTCTTGAGATTCCATTGTGGCCTAAACCTATAGCACCTATTTCTATCTGATGTGATAGTGCTGCTACATTGGCTAAGGCTTATAGCCAGATGTACAATGGGAAGTCTAGACACTTAGGTGTCAGGCATAGCATGATTCGTGAGCTTATCATGAATGGGGTGGTATCTATAGAGTTTGTTAGATCTCAACAGAACTTAGCTGATCACTTGACGAAGGGTTTGGCTAGAGACTTGGTTTTTAAGTCTGCTAAAGGGATGGGTTTAAGTCCACCTTAGTCACTGAATGCAAAGACACCCAACTCCCTCCTGAGGAAACTTTGGAGTTGAGTTCAATGTGGCAAGCTGAACATTTAGTGGACTGGAGCACTGTTTTATTTACATCTCAAGGTTGTGCTCAGAACCTGCTGAAAAGGAGGATGAAGTCTTCACTTCTTAATGGTTGATTTCTTTGAAAAAGTGCTTTGCAGGGGCATGATTAAAAGATGAACCACCTGTGTAAATGTTGAAGTTTTGCCGCTTCAGGAAGCTTTAGGACTTTTAGCTTTTACAACATTTATTAATTGGATATGGACACATGGCTTGTAAAGTGTCAGGAGTATTTTAGTGTTTGAAAATGTATGTGTATTTTATATTCAGGTATTCAAATGGGTTGAAGGGTTCAATTCTTAGAACACCCTGATTCTCGAATATTTGAACTTGTAAGGTACTAAGATGAGAATTCAATCTTCAAGATATTTTCATTTATGCATATGTTTTGTTTTGTGTTTAATTTTTCATGCAAGGAAGTGAACTAAATTTGGGGAGGATTGTTGGAAAATTTAGTACACTTGAGGGATAAGTTTACACTTGGTAATGGGCTTGGAGGTATGGAGTATACACCCATCAGGTCAATGAACACCCTGACTCATTTATGTGGTTATGTTGTTTTGTAGCTAGTATCATCATGGTACTGCTGATACAAAACAAGGTACTGCTAGTCACTAAAGGTACTGCTAGCTTCATTGCTGCTGATTACCTTCATTGCTGCTGATAGCATTACCATTCCTGCTGATAGAGTTAACTGTTTCTGCTGATAGCTTTATTGCTGCGGATGCAGAACAACTCTGCTGATAGTGTATCAATTCTGCTGATAGTGTTATTGTTCCTGCTGATGGTACAATAACTCTGCTGCTGAACTGATGGACTCTGCTGATAGGCAACAGACTCTGCTGTTGGTATAACCACCGACTCCTACATTTATGGAAACTATTATGGATAATTAATGGGCCGTTAATTATACATAATTCCATGGGCTAGGGTTTTGAGTAAACTCTATTATAAATAGAGATCATCTCATGGCATGAAAAACCCGACATAAAACCCTAAACACTTAATACGATTGGTTCTTGATCTGTGCCTAGAACAAGAGCTTCACTTGGTTTTATCCCATAGAGATATTCGTGTAACCCAGGCATAGGGTCGAATAGTTTCTATTGGAAAGTGATACCACGACTTCAAGTGAATATCCGGTACCCTTGTTTGATTATCTTTACCCTGGTTTGGGTGCACTACACACACAGAAACCAACAGTTTTGAGGTGGATGTGATCTAGGTTTAGGTGATTAGGTCCTTAGGGTATATACATATCCTCAGGAAGAAAGACATGGCCACAATACACTGAACAAGAGCAATCAGCAAAACTGAGCAGCCTTCCATGAAATTGCCCTGTCTTCAAACCAACCTTACCTACGACTGTTCTATACCGAAAACTGTGCACTGCATCAACAACAAACCAGTTGATGAAACGAGATAGTCCCATCTTTCACGACTCACTAGTTTCATCAATGCCTCAATCTTACCTCCAAAAATGCCAGCAAACACAAATCTTCGAAAGTATTTTTAGCTGCTTTGTTGAACTTGCCACAACTTTGTTACCGCAGTCACACCATTTGATTGTTTAACTTTCAAACTGAGCAGCCTTGCACATATTTCAAGTTAGATCTTTGTTTTCAATAGGAAGGGGAATACGTTCTTTTTTATCTAGTGTGTTGATTTTTTATCCGCTATAGCCTTTAGGAATGAATCAGGTCACGTGAAAACGGATTTTATGAGCTCTGATGTAAATGTTGGGTTTTCAAGCATGGTGTTAGTGTGTCACTATAGAACCAATAGAGAAGAAACTAAAACTATAGTGTTTCACGTGTTACTTTTAGGATAAAGGAAACGAGAGATAGAATGTGGCCTTTCTGTAGTGTAATAGTGTTAGGTTCTAATTGGCCGTATTCGCATTCAGGTTGTGTCTGGGTGAAGTTTGATTGAGGAGCTTATTAGCTTCTTCTTCGTTGTATCAAAATGCAGTACGTCATTTTGAATGTTTGGTGTGAAATAACGTTATGTATGGGGTTCAAGAGATGAAAAGTGTGTTTACAAAATGGATAGGCTGTCAAGCGTACCCAAACGCCCCCAGTGTGTGTCTGGATTGCTTTTTAAATTGCTTATCTACTTAAAAATTACTCTGTATTAGGTACAACACCGGGCAAATGTGTATCTAATAAGCGTTTATATCCAAACACTAAAAAATTCTTCTCTAAAAATATATGATATAGGCCAACTCAAGAGTTTAAAGGAAATTGTTTTTGTTATGTGCTAAAGTCTTCTTCATGTTATTGTACCTCGCGTGGTAATTATATATTTGTAATGCAGGGCAATAAAGGAGGAAAAGTATGCAGTTCGCAGGGCGATTTTACCCATGCTTCAAGCAGAAGAGGATGAAAGGTAAGGAACTACAACTCCAGTCTTATTAAGATATTGGTAATATTGACTCAATTACTTATGAATGGGTTGACTTGGGTTATGGTGTATGGCTGTATGCCCAACTAGCCAGAGATTAAAATTTATTATCCAAAATGAAACAGGTCTAAACTCTAAACCGTTTAATCTTGCTAAATAGTGTCATTATATTATACTAACCAAGTTTAAGTAATCATATATGATGTGTTACCTATTAATAGAAAATTGAAGAAAAAACTTTTGTGGGTCAACAAAACGGCCTGACCCGTTTCGGCTCTGCTAGAAACATGACCCTGATTTAATTAGTCACCTATCCTGCCCGAACCACCCATTCTTCCACGTCTAGTAAACTCTTTCGAATTGTGATAAAAAAAAGTTTGTTGTTTATGTGTAAATTTGTGAACGAATGGAAGAAATATCCGGAAGAAGAGGCTCGGATCATGAAAGACGTGCCTGGCTGGAAAGTTGGCGAGAGTGTGTACCACTCCGGAAAATGGATGCCTCCTGCAACTGGTGAAATGCGTCCTGAGGTATGGTAAACTTTGGGGATGTTGTCAATTTACGCATCTTCAATCTTTTTATAAAATTGCAGTTGAACAAAAATTCACATATTTCTAAGTTAGAGCTTCTTTTGTTTACATGTATTATCTAAACTTTGCTGCTATGCTACTCGATTTCATTTGATGTACTCGCTTCTTCTATACGGTTTTGTCTTCTATATGGTTTTGGTAATCTGCCATCCATCTGCACTTTGTTGTATGTTATTTTTAGCTTGTTTCTTCATTGGTCGTATTTATTCATCTACACAAAGGCATCTCCAGTGTATTTTACACTATTATAAATTTGTTTTGGTGCATAATAGTCTTTAGGATTACAAATTCACGATGCTGGGTTGGATCAAAGTTGCGTTGACAAAACAAACATTGTTTGTGCGTCTTAATTGAATTAAATTTTGTGTTGTCGGAACAATGCTGTTTTGTGCAGAAAAATATACCAAATGGTGATGTAATATGTTTAAGTTAAAACAGCTGTGGACGATTTGTTAGCATTTGAATACATCTTTCGCTAATTTTGACCTTTCTCGTTAATTTGACATGTTTCATACAGTCTTTCTTAGATATTCGACTAGATTGACTATCAAAGAAACAAACTGTTGTTGACAAATGTTTTCTTATAAAGATTGGGACATAAAAATGGTAGCATACTTATGTTTATTCCCAATAAAATCTTTTAACCCTGTCATTTGGCCCCGGAAAATTTCTCAGAGGAGGGTAAAAACCATCTTCTTTTACGAGCCAAAAACAATCATCTTTCGACTCATGTTCACTCATAAAACAATAATCAGGGTCTTTTTTTTTCTTCATCGAAAAAACATCAAACGTGCATTGCTTGGATCCCAAGTAAAAATGACAAAAGTATAGCGTCGTTTTCCATAAGTTTATGCAAAACTTAATGTCGTATTCTTCTCCAGCGTTCCTAGCAACGTCAACAAGATTGGTGTTTTTTGACTGGCAATGAGATTGTTCACGCCAACTTCAATATCAACGGTGTATGGCATCATAACACAACTGCTTTTTTCATTAGCAACGACGTTAATTTGGTTGCGTTGCATACACTAGGTTGATTGCTAAAATTAATAGAGTTAAAAGTTTTGCCATAAGAGAAATGGTTTGGTTGGAATATGAATTAAGATTGTTTAGTTGTTGGAAACTAGCAGTTTATGCTAGTTATGAAGAATTCAAACCGCAAACGGATCAAGTTGTTACTCAGGGAAAGCGAGTCTGCAGCTTACCTGTATACAGCTTAACTGTGGTATTTTGGTGACCGTTTCTAGTTATCGCGGCGGATATAACAACTATGTTTATAGCATTTTAATGTGATAATTTAATTGAGTTTATAAGAAAGTTGTATTCACCATCCATCCTTAGTTATACTTCCATCCAAGTTTTATGAGCCACAAGTATTTAGTTATCATTTTATTCAAAAATTTAACATCATAAATACAACAAAAATATAATGGTCATCGACTAAAATCTTGCAAATGATATAATGTTTGATATTATTATTTTTTTTTCTTTCCGAAGTTCACAATAACATCAACTACTAAACAAGATACATTCATCAATATTTCTAATACTTTTTACTTGTATTTCCAATCGTACTGTTTAAGCCACCGCCCTTGATGGAAATCGAAGAAGTAGAATCCATCCTGCTTAATTCCCCAATGACATATATTTGCGTCCTGAAAACCTTGATCGCATGCCTTCATCATGGTGCGATTGAACACATCAAATGTTTGTTCGGTCATGGACCGCCAAAAATGACAGTAAAAGAGAGTGCTATAAAACACATTCTCACAAAATGACCAACCATATTCAAGGTTTGTGAAATTAAGTGTATGAACTCCGAGATCATCATCTTTTGATTTACATTGAACCATGACATTATCGAAATCGATTTCTGTCAAGATGTGTATACCGAAACCTTTTGTAAAAAGACAAGCATCAGTAGAATTTAGAGGATTGATCACTAAAAATATTAGCACAAAGAAAGAGAAATATCTCATTATGCATGTATGAGTATGATTGTACTCATGTATCATATCACCATAAGAAGAATATATAGGAGAGATAGGTGAGTTACTGCAATACTACCCGTAATAGTCACTTTTATGCCACGTGGCTTCCTCACACGTGAGGAAGCCCCTGATTACGGCTAGCCAGCTAAGAATAATCGCTTTTTGTGATAATGTTAAGGTACAAGTTTTTGAAAGTCAAAACTATTAAAAGAGTATTCCATTATATTTAATGAATATTAGTACAAATTTACAACCATATGATATATCATTACAAAAAAGTTAAGATAACATTTATAGTTTAATATTATAAATGTACATTATCAATTGATAGGTAATGTTATTATCATGATCTACTAATCGCGTAATACAATTCACATGACTTTTATTTGACTTGGTTTATATAACATGTTAAATAGGTGACTTGGTACAATATGTTAATATATTAGTGATGACCATGAGTTTACTAACTCCATTTGTATCATTGTATGTATATTGTCTAAGCTTCAAATTTGAAAAAATAATTACGATGCATGAGTAGATAAAGAGATGTACAAGCGTCCAGATGATTTTAGCTATAACATGATTTAAGGTCAAAAATAATTTCAGCTCTATTTGTAAATTGAGTAATAACTAGCCTAAACTATCAAACTAGACTCGTATAAGAGTGGACAAACTTTCGTACTAAACTTGCTTACAGGGTCACTTTTGTAGTACGGTTCAGTTTAGGTCGGGTTCAGTTTAAATGGGTCTGGTTGGGTTGGGTTTGGTTTAAAATGGGTCACTGGGTCACTTTTGTAGTACGGGTCAGTTTAGGTTGGGTTCAGTTTGAACGGATCATTTTAGGTTGGGTTTGTTTTAAAATGGGTCACTGAGATTACTCTATTGGCATACTACGATATCAGGATCTTTTTAAATTATCATCATAATTTTGCGATAACAAATGTAGCAATAATAACAACATACAGACGATCGTTTCTTTAAATGTTATACATATAAGCAAAAAATAAACGATACCTGATCATATTGTATCAAAAATAACAACATACAGATTATCCAAGAACATCCTGATGATGTATTTGCATAGTTTTGCATTTAAGACTATGAGTTGTTGTATAGTTTTATTTATGTAGAGGAACACAAATGCTGCTTTCACTTTATATTTTGAACTTAGATATAACACATATTTCTCTGCAGATTGATAAGAGATACGTATTCGAAACTTTGGTTTCAAATGGTGAATTTCAAGATGTTCGTGGCAATGATGTTTTGATCAAGGAAGTATCTGAACGATTGTAGAGCAGCAGAGTGGCTTCTGCCTTTACTTGATATCTTAGCCAACAAGGTGAAGGCCATTAAGAGATTTAAGGGAGCTTCTGCCTTTACTTGGTATTCTAGTTTTGAGATGTAAGATAAAGATATACAACAAAAAGTGGAGTCATAATAGCATCTGAGACTTATTTAAATAAATTTATGTACATTGCGTCTTTCAAGAAATACGTATATACAATATACTTTGCATGACTTAACCAACTGAAACCAATCAGACAAAACGATACCAACAAACACAACCAAATGTATAAATGCTAACACTACCTATAACATAAACACTATCACTTTCAATCTCTTTATGTCTCGCTATGTCACCAATGTGAAGAAAATCCAATCCACTTTAACGGTCTAAATCTTTGTCAAGACTTCCGTTGGATGCATACTCATATACAATGATTTGTTTATCCATTGCAAATCTTCATGTCAGCTTTTGTATCGTATGTCACTCTACAACACCTAATTTCAAATAAGACTACTCCAAATGAGTATATATCTGATTCTTAAGTGTCGTCTTACTCAACTGGACGTTGCACTTTGGAGAGGCAAAAATCAGCAATTTTTGTCGTTCCACACATCATCCAATATTATGTTTCCACTCTTTACGTCACGATGTATGACATTTAATTTGTCATTCATGCTGTTTTGAAGGTAACTCAAACCTTCAAGAACATAAAAGCATATTTGTATATGTCGAGCCCAAATAAGATTAGACATTTCACAAACCGTCACAACTTCCACAAGAAGCATGCCGTCTCACAACCTTATCACAAAAAGGAAAGAAAATATATTAGCACTATATGCTTCTATTCATTAATATCTATATAAGAACATAAATATAAGGTAATTCTCTATTTGCCCCAGTCGCCCAAAGTTTATACCTTTTCTAGACCAAAAAAATATGACTACTCAAAATGTCCCAGGAGACTTGAGCGACTTATCCCCCACCCCTTTAAATGTCGACAAGCGTCCCATATAAGTACAACTCGCCTGGGGGCACTTGTCTTCATTATTGCACTTGTATGGGACACTTGTAAACAAGGTGGAAGACAAGTTGCCCAAGTCGCCTAAGTCTCATGAGGCATTTTAAGAAGTCACATCTTTTTGTGTAGAAAAGATATAAACTTTGGCCGACCGGAGCACATAGAGAATTACCTCTATAAATAACAATATATCTTTTAACTACTAAAACAAAAATATAATATATCTCTATGCGTATAATTGGCTTATTATCTCCCGATTACTAATAAATGAAATTAGTTCCGATATAAATATCTCCTTTATATTTGTAACAAATTTTATACACCTGCCCTTGCTGTTTGCTTATCTCTATACGCATATAATATATTCTTCTAACCTTAATATAAACATAATAATCTATCTAATAACTACTAAAACAAAAAATAATAATCTCTGTGCATATAATTCATTAGATCTACATCAATCAGTGACAAACATAACTAGCTAGCAAGATTAAAAACAAAAATAAAATGAAGAGCTACCTATTCTGAGAACTGGTCATCAGCTACAAGATGGTTGACATCTAAAAAATAGCGGCTGTCATGTTAAGAGATTAGAATTGTGTTTTTTGCTATTTATAATGCGAGGATTATGGTGGGCTAGGTTAGCTATAACAGGCCTTAAGCTAATTTTTTGGGCCACTATAAATTACTAGGCTAAAAATAGAAGGGAAATTTCCAAAAACCGTCAATTTTTCACTTTCAAAGTGTTTGGTATGCATGTTTCGCACGGTTGAATTAGATTGAAAGATATAAAAATAGTTTTGTTCAAGCTTTTGGAATAAAATAGAGGATTCAACCCACAAAACCCATTCCACTCTAATTTGGTCGGTATGGACCAAAAGATTCTGACAGCATGCTTTTAAAATTTTCTCAACCACAAACTTGTGTACTTTTTTCTTTGTCTATTTTATTTTATTTTTTTTAATTATGAATACTATACTTTACATCTAATATAAATTTAATAATCAAATGTAATTATATATAATAATATATTTTATTTCTCTTACTTTTTTCTCAAACATTTCCCAAATCTTTCAAACCATTCCCAAATCCTAATACCATTTGCAAACCAAACGCACCCTAAAGTTTTATAAATTTAGTCTTGTGTGCTAGACCGTGTGACTATATAGAATTCTCTTACAAAATAAGAGTAACAAAAACGAACAAAAACGGATAAAACGGACAAAAACGTAAAAAAAAAAGGCCGAAAACGATAAAAACGGATGAAAGCGTAAGAAAATGGGCGAAAACGTATAAAAACGGATAAAATCGTATGAAAAAAATAAAAACGGAAAAAAACGTAAGAAAAACATACAAAACGGATAAAAACTAAAAAAAAAAAAAACGGACGAAAACGTATAAAAACGGACAAAAACGTATGAAAACAGACGAAAACGTAAGAAAACGGAAAAAAACGTAAGTAAAACGGACAAAAACGTATGAAAACGGAAAAACGTAAGAATAACGGACGAAAACGTAAGAAAACAGAAGAAAACGTAAGAAAAACGGACAAAAACGTAAGAAAAACGGACAAAAACATATGAAAACATAGGAAAAACGGACAAAAATGTATAAAAAAAATAATACTAATATTAATAGTTAAATAAATAATTAAAAAAAATGACTAAATTTGTAAAACCTGGCGAAACACAAGGACCATTTGTGTGAGAAACTGAAAAGAAATATAGAAAAAGAAAAAGACAGGGGTATTTTAGTCATTTGATGTTGGTCAGGGACGATTTTTGCCCCGAAGTTTTCCCACAGGGATGATCCTTGCACTTTCCAAACATTGGGGACGAAACTTGTAATTTAGCCAAACTTTAAGGACGATTTTTGCAATTTACTCAAAAAATAATATTAAAATGTAAGATCAAAATGTATTTGAGTTCCTGGTGTATTTCTTGTTCGATTTCATAAAGAGGAGCCGAAAAGAAACACACATGGACTTAAACACATTTGGTAGTCAACGGTTTAATTTTTGTATGCTTGTATAACCACTTTTAGTTAAAACTTCTTTCAACATGGGATAAATACTCTTTTGGTTGATATGTAATGTTATAATATTCGCATAATACAATTCACATCACTTTTATTTCGATGGGCTAAAGTGTTTCTTTTTTCAGTTTTTGTTACTATTGTAAAGAACCTTCACAAACATGTGACAAGCCAAATGAGTTTTTTGGTCATTATTCCATCCCTATAATGAAAAAGTGAGGAGGGTTCATCTATATCTTTTATTTCTTTGCATATAATAATATTATGTTATGTGATCAAGACCCAATTGTAAATGTATAACTTCACACAACAGTCAAGAAAGTCAAATCAAAGTCAAAAATCGAAAAAGACTGAGTGTGAATTACACTTGTGATGCTGAATGTTGCTTCCAGTTGTCGGGTTAGGGATGAATTCTGCAATGGATGACATTAGTTTAATACAGCAGAGACATCACAAAGAGGCTCTTCGTCTCCAAATGGCCTCCAAAGACAAGATCGTTGCCGAAAAGCCTATATATGTGAAAGCTCTCATGTCCAAATCGGCTGGATCGATTGTTGAAGCTGCACTTAAAAGGGATCCTAACGAGCTTGAGTTCATACAGTCTGTTCAAGAAGTTATTCATGCTCTTGAAAGGGTTATCTCAAAAAATGCGGGTTATGTCAATACAATGGAGCGATTGTTAGAGCCAGAGCATACAGTTATCTTCAGAGTTCCATGGGTTGATGATAGAGGTGAAATGCATGTGAATCGAGGGTATAGAGTCCAATTTAACCAGACTTTGGGTCCATGTAGGGGAGGCCTCCGTTTCCACCCATTAATGAACTTAAGTATCGCCAAGTTTCTTGGTTTTCAGCAGACGCTAAGGTCTGCATTATCTCCTTATCGACTAGGTGGAGCATCAGGTGGAAGTGATTTTGATCCAAAAGGGAAAAGTGACAATGAGATCATGCACTTCTGCCAGAGTTATATGGATGAGCTGTATCATTACATCAGTCCTGATAAGGATCTTCCTCCGGAGGAAATGGGTGTTGGCACTCGTGAAATGGGCTTTCTTTATGGTCAATATAGACGCCTAGCTGGACATTCTCAGGGAAGTTTTATAGGCCCAGGACTCAACTGGTCGGGAAGCTACTGGTTATGGGCTGGTTTTCTTTGCGCAACTTATACTCGCAGACATGAATAAAGAGCTCAAAGGACTCAGATGTGCGGTCAGTGGGTCCGGAAAGATAGCAATGCATGTCTTGGAAAAGCTTATTGCATATGGTGCTCTTCCTATTACGGTATCAGATTCAAAAGGTTATTAGGTGGATGAGGACGGATTTGATTTCATGAAACTATCTTTCCTTAGAGACATTAAAGCACAGCATAGGACTTTAAGAGATTATTCAAAGACCTATGCTCGTGCTAAGTACTACGATGAAGCAAAACCTTGGAATGAAAGAGGTGATGTTGCTTTCCCTTGTGCTTCACAAAATGAAATTGACCATTCTGATGCCATTAATTTGGTTAATTCCAGATGTCGTATACTTGCTGAAGGTTCTAACATGCCATGTACCCCTGAAGCAATGGATGTGTTAAAGGGGGCCAATGTTCTTATTGCTCCTTCCATAGCTGCTGGTACTGGAGGGGTTGTTGCGGGTGAGCTTGAGCTAAAAGAGTACAATCTGAACTGGGCACATGAGGATTTCGAAACTAAATTACAGGAAGCAATGAAACAGACCTACCAACAAGCTCTCAAAGCAGAAGTTGAGTTTGGTTATCAGAAAGAGAGTCTCGAGGCTTTGATACACGGGGCAGTCATCTCTGCATTTCTGACCATTGCTAGCAGCTAGCAGTATGTGGAAATTGTAATGTGTTTGGAAGCGGGAATCCTGTGTATATATGGTTGTAGCTGAGGGATTCCTGTGTGAAAACTGATAATTAATCGAGATAACACATGATGCTGATAGGAAGTCGATTCCTAGGCAGAGTGTTTTTTGGTATATGCCGGATCGCGTGAATTGATTCCACAGTGAAAAATTAATAAATTTATTAATTTAAATGACCAAAAAAAAAAAAAAAAAAAAAAAGTGAGTAAACACTTGTCAAAGGTACATTAGAAAGTTAGATTTGTAACATCACATCATAAACTTACAATATAAGTAAATTTAACACCAAATCATTCTATAATTAAGCATCTAGTTAGAGTCATAGTTACAACAAAAACTTTGCTGGGGAGAAAGATGAAATGTAAATACTATCAGGCAATTAAAGGTACATATACAATTCCAATTCTGGATGTCTCCTTAAATATTTGAAATCCTAAGATTATCATGTCTTCATGAGCTATAAGATAACAGTCGTCAAACTTTCATAGTAAAGTTGCTTATTTTAAGATATAAGATAAAGATATACAACAAAAACACGACAGTAATAGCATCCCGGCTTATTTAAACAAATTTATGTACATTCTGTCGTTCAATATACATACAATATAATTTTCATGACTTAACCAAATGTAACCAATCAAACAAAACGACACTAACAAAACAAACGGAAATGTATAAATGCTAGCAATATCTGGTATAAACACTATCACTTTCAATCTCCTTATGTCTCGCTATGTCGTCACTGTGAAGAAAATCCAATCCACTTCAGCGGTCTAAATATTTATCAAGGCTTCTGTTAGGTTGCATACTCGTAAACAATAGTGTTTGTCATTGTTATCATATATTTCAAATAACACTACTCCAAATGAGTAAGCATCTAATATTTATGGTGTCGTGTTACTCAACTGGACGTTGCATCTTGGAGAGGCAAAAATCAACAATTTTTGCCATCCCACACATCGTCCAATATTATGTTTCCACTCTTTATGTCACGATGTATGACATTTAAAATGTCATTCATGTTGTTTTGAAGGTAACTCAAACCTTCAAGAAAGCATATTTGTATTTGTCGAGCCCAAATAAGATTAGACGTTTCGCAAACCGTCACAACTTCCATAAGAAGTATGCTCGTCTGACAACCTTCATCACAAAAAGGAGAGAAAGTATATTAGCACTATATACTTCTATCATTAATATATGTATAACAACCTTAATATAAATATAGTAATCTATCTTTTAACTATTAAAACAAAAATATACTGTAATATATCTCTATGCATATAATTGGCTTATTACATTAGACCTACATCAATCAATCACAAAGACACAAATAGCAGGGTCGGTCCTCATAAAAGTATAGACTAAAAAACACTAAAAGAAAAATATAATATATCTCTATGCATATAATTGGCTTATTACATTAGAGGGGTGAGCATCGGCCGAAACCGACCGGTCCCGTCCCCGACCCATCCCGAAACCGGGAAATCCCTAACCGAGTGAGTATAGCTCGGTTTATCCCGAGTCCCGACCCGAGTCCCGACTTCAGTCGGTTTGTGTTGTTTGATTTGTGTTTTGTCGGTTTATCCCGACTCCCGACCCGAATAGCAGGGTCGGTCCTCATAAAACTATAGACTAAAAAACACTAAAAGAAAAATAGCATACATAGTTTTACATCTAAAATATATATTGCCAAAACAGGTAAAAATTAACAAAAAGACAACTCAAAAGTAGTACTTATTTAACCTAACATGATAACTAGCAAGATTAAAAACAATAAAAGAATAAATAAAATGCAGAAGAGATACCTATTCTGAGAACTGGTACAAGATGGTTGTCATCTATGAAATAGCGGCTGAGATGTTAAGAAATAAGAATGTTGTGTTGTTGGTATTTATAATGTGACTTATGATGGGCTAGGTTAGCTATAACAGGCCTTATACTAATTTTTTGGTTTTGGGCCACTACAGTAAACTACTAGGCTAAAAAAGGAAATTGATTTCCATAAATCGTCTATTATTGCACTTTCAAAGTAAAAAAAGGTTTTATAAATCTAGTCACTGGTAGATCGTGTGACTACATAGAATTCTCAACACCTATTTAAAAGTTGGTGGGATGTTTTTTTGCTAAACAAAAGTTACGTTTTGTGCGACCACGATTATTTTTTTGCTAGACCGACATGACATTTTTCTTTTATGAGTAAACTACACCGGTCGTCCTTGTGGTTTGCGTTGACCGACAAGTTTTTGTCCTTTGACAAAAAAAAAATGCACCATCCATCCTTAAATGCGAAACGTTATGTATCGTTAGTCCCTCTCACTAACAGCCTTCACTAACGTTCGTTAAATGCCCACATGTGATACCAACGTGAGGGTATTTTAGTCTTTTTCTCCTCTCTTCATAAAACTCTCTACTTTCTCTCTTTTATTTATTCTTTTCATGTTTGTCTCTCTCCTCCATCTCACAGTTTACCCAAATCCTTCTTCCCTCATTTTCTTCACTAATAAATCTTGAAACCATCTACAAACACAAACACAAAATTCAGATCTTTCATCACAATTCCCATTTTATTTTATTCTCATAAATCAAAAATCTATTTCGAAATAAAACCCAAATAAAAATTACTTTTTCCACAAAACATTATCTTTATCTTTCTTCTTCAAGTCTTCAAGCACACATGGCAGAAGTGACCGACGACAAGGGTGGGTGATGACGACCAGCGGTGGTGGGTGATGAGGACCAACGGTGGTGGTTGGACGGTGTGTGGATGTGTACGGTAGTGTTTGCCTTGTTGGATGGGTGGTGGAATATCATATGGGTTTTGATAATCACACTAACCATCATTCTCATCCCCAAAATGAAGTGTTGGCGGTCAACGCACCACAACGCCGCCGGCCACCACCATGCCACTCTCACATATGTTGCCAACCAGGTAGACCGGCACATCAGGACATGAAATCTCACCAGATCTACTTTTTATGGGATTTTGTTTACTTTTTAAGGGATTCGTGACGGCATGTGGTGGAGATGGAGTGGTGTGCATTAGTTTATTATGGTCATGGTGGTTTGAGGGTTGCGGTGGTGGGGAAGAAGGGTATGAAGAAGAAGACTTTTGAGGAAGAGAGAGAAATGTGAAAGAGATAATGGTTATTGTAGACTTGTAGAGTGTATTTGTGCAGACAAGAAAAAGAAAAAAGAATGAAAATGAGATGATTGTAATTGTAAAAAACTGTTTTTGATGCTTGATAGATCTGGTAGTGATGTTTTTTATGGCTTAATGTTTCTGGGTTTTGATTTTATGAAAATGGGGTGTTGATGTTTATGGAAAATGAGGATTAGATTTTCATTAAGCGTTTACGTGTGTTGATTAGCGGTTTGTGAAGTGGCCGGAAATGATGGAAGCTGTGGTGGAAGGTCGGACTGGTGGGTGAAGATGAATAAATAAAGATGAAGAAGATTGATAGTGGTGGCCCCAATACTAATATTTAAAGTTATTTAATTGGTTGTTAGTTATAATTGTAGAATGACTATTTTATTCTCATGTGTGGATTTAAAAAGACAAAAATACCCTCATGTGTGTACACTTAACGATCGTTAGTGAGGGCCGTTAAAGTGAAGGACCAACGATACATAACGTTTCGCATTTAAGGACAGATGGTGCATTTTTTTTCGGTCAAAGGACGAAACTCGTCGATTAACGCAAACCACAAAGACGAACGGTGTAGTTTACTCTTCTTTTATTAGACTAGGTCAACCGTGAAACCCCACTTTCTAGTAAGAAGAAAGTCATTTATTCATATTGCTTTATCGCTTGGTTAGAGTTTTGTGTTCCTTTTACCTCCCAAGATACAAATGACTTGCCTTATTAACTTTTGAGTACAAGACAATGAAATAAAAGATATTTTTAGTTAATCATAGCTCAAATGATTGTCATTAACAAATAATATTAAAATGTAAGATCGGAATGTATTTGACTTCCACCAATTTTGCCCTTCTTCTTTACGATTCAAGTGTTTATTTTTAGTTTTACAACCATACGAGGGACATGGTATTATTTCGGTTGATATGTAATGTTATAATATTCACATAATACAGTTCACATCACTTTTATTTCGATTTTCAATTTATGTATTCTACTAATTTACCTGCAACGAGATTACTTAGTTTATATAACATGTTAAATACGTGACTTGGTACAATATGCCAATATCAGTGATGATCATGAGTTTACTAACTCTCGCTGTGTCATTGTATGTATATTGTTTAAGTTTCGTATTTGAAAAATAATTATGGTACATGTGTAGATAAAGATATTTACAAGTATCCCGATGATACTATTGCATGGATGCTTGGTGGTAGAACGCGAGATTTATACAAGAGCGTCATTATAGTATATATTAAAACAGGATGCATACGGTGCCGTTTCTGTCCCTATTTTCTTGCCAAAAAACTGCAGCCTAAATAAGGCCAAGTTGTTAGCCTTTGTATCTAGCCCAAATAACCCAGTAATCCAATACCTTCTTTAATACGGGAAAATTGCAAAACGGATCCATTGTTTATTTTAGACAAATCTAAGAGGTTCCAGATGGTTCTCACCAGGTAATACATACCATGAAATTTTGGGGTTTGGATTTATTTGAGGCTTTAGTGGATGATTGGCTACCGGTTGTCGGTTCTGATGGTGATCATCGTTGTTCTTCAAAGAATTGTGATTTTGTGTTAGTAACCGCATGAGTTCGATTGTTTCAGGTTTTGTGTTTTGGTGATTGTTATTCTGGTGGTATCATAAGTTTGTTTCAGCTTTTGGTTAGTAACTTTTATTTACTGGGTGTTTGAGATTGCTTATTATTTCTGCTTAAAAATAATTACTTATGTAAAAATAAATATATGAGGCTAAACATAAATACAATTTTAGCTTTTAATGTAGTGAAAGGAGTATCAAATAAGTAAATTTTTATCTACTTTCGAAAAAATGTCTTTTTTGCTAAAACAAAAAAAGTAGCTGGTATCATTTTAGGGTTGAGTTTTTTTTACAAACAAGGATTCATCTGCGATTCATTTAATCGAAAGCTATGTATATGTTTTTGGTTATATTTGGTGTTAGGTTTATGTTTTTGGGCTATAGGTACAATAATTATTTGTGAAAAAATTAACTATCAGCTTCTGATTTGAGATGTTTATCGGAATCGCATATATTGCATCCAGTTGCGGTCTTATTCTAAATACAAAAACGATGCTATTGACAGTAACAATCACGGTATCTTGGCGAGGAAACCATGCTATGGTTGCACCCATACCGGGTGTTACAGGAGGTGTAGCTATTTGAAACGATGCTATTGACAGTAACAATCACGGTATGTTTGCTTTTAAATCAAGTGAACGCCGTATCTTGGCAGGGTGTTTATATTAACGTAGCCATGGTGGTTGTTCCAGGTTTGGTCTGATGCGTTTTTACAGGTTTAAACACCAACCATAAATCGGTTTTCTTGGGAACATAAATGTATAAATTGGTGATGCGACATATGGTTAAGGCGACGATGATAGTTTTGTGCACTTATATTTTGTCGACACCTGTTCCTTGGCAGGCAACCAGAACTGTATTATGGTTGCAGCCATGGTCTGTGTTTAGTGTCGATCCTAATCGGTATAAGCAGAGTGATGCAGTTGAGGTAATCCGCATCTTGGCGGGGCAAATTATTCGATTTGCAGCCATGGTGGGTTGACCCTTCTGTTTACTTACGTTGCTTATAAATCTTACAAGGAAAAAAAAGGTTGGGACTCTATATACCTTTAGCAGTGAAATTACGTTTACTGTATATTAGCTGAGGTGGAATTGGTATTGCTTATATATTGTGGTTATCCACAGCCCGTATCTTGGCCACACAACCACACCAAGATTGTGGTTGCAACCATGTGATCTTACTTACCATCGTCTATAATAGATATAGATGGTTTGGTTGCTGGTTCCACGTTTCACTTGGCTATGATGATCATTTAACTATGTTGTCTTACTTCCCCGTTGCATTTTTGATTCAATATTGGCGGAGGTTGTTAATGGTAGTTTGAAAGATTGAAAATCTGTCAATCTAGCCATTTATGGTGCAACGGAAACTGAATATTTGGGATTAGCTTAATATCACATTATTGAAACAGATTACCAAATCAGTTTCCACTCATCTGCTCCCGGTAGGTATTCTATTACTATTATATTCTATGTTTAACATGAAATTCAAGCTAACCGTGTAACTATTATGGTAACAGGAAAAATAAGAAGGACGTTTCTTGGAATTGCAATTCTCAAGCCATCATCACTAGAACATTATCTGTTATCGAACATTGTTGAGCATTGGATTGCTTTCATCTTCTTCTTATGCACCTGATACTTTACTATTAGTACATATAACTTCACATATTTTCTTGTGATCATGTGTCTATAAATCATATGATTAACTGACCCGTACAATAGCCAACGTAATAAAAACACGCCCGGCAATACATATCAAAAGGTTCTAAGGTGTGCTTCTGTTGTAGTGATTTCCAGAATCATAGCCCACAAATGATATGTATTGTCTGGTACCGTTTAATCCGGCGTCGTATTGATTGTGATTTAATCATATATATAATGTATGATATTTGTGGCGATGATGATGGATGATTGCAGTTGTATAACTGAAACATGCTATTTCAAGAAGCCGGTACCTTGGCGAGGCGACCTGTGGGTTGCAACCATTGTGGTTTGCCGGCTTCGGGTATATATGTGTATTTCGATCTGAGCCTAATTTTTTTAAATTCACGGCAATGATTTGCCGTAATTTAGTTATGGTTGCAGCCATGGCGAGTCTTTAGTACCACATTTGGATTTACTAATATGACGCTGATTTATTTGCTCCTTATGGTTATTTTTGCTTACACTACGTGTACTGTTTGGTTTCATCGTAGTCTAAATAAGCATATTTGCAGCAGGTCAGAAACTAATGTAACTTTTGGAAACTTTTTGCCATTTTAATTTTATTTTTATTTCTATTTTTTTAAAATTTGCCACTTCATATACATTAAAATATAGTTATTTGAACTGCTAACGCGCTCTATAATGGACTAATTTATAAGTGAAAGAGATAAAATATCTGCCTCTAAACATGACCTTTTGGTGTGCAAAAAGAATAACTTTTGGCTGTCATTTGTTGAAGCTTACAAGGACGAACGATATTTTTGAGGTGATTTTAGTGGATAAGTTGCTCAATTTGTTTGTTTTAACCTCAGGTTAGATTTCCGAAACTTACTAGCATAAATGGTTATTACAATAGATGTGTGTGGCGCTGCATTTGATGCAAGCTAATTTTTTTTTCTATACTTCAGGTGTGTTTTATTGCGTCATATTCACCCACTCCCAGGCAAATTAGTGCATTAGCGTGTTGATACGGGGCCTGCAGTAGGTACAGTTGTGGCCTGAAATAAGTGGGTTTTGACGGTCAAATGGGGCAGAAATGGGTGTCTTTGGGGCCTGGTGAATACTACAGGTTCATGTCCACCAGATTCTTAAGCCGTAAACAAATCATTTACATGTAAGTATCATTACTTTTCATTATTACTGTAGTAATTACGATTAGCAATTGTGTGCTTCATCGATGTTTCTATTTACATTTACTTTTTTCTGATTTGACCTGTAAACATATCATTTACAACGGCAAAAAAAAACCCGACCTGTGTTATCATTGGAAATACAACCAATAGATAAAAAAAAATTATTCTACTTTATTTCTACAAAATCGGCCCACCCAAAAAAAACAACGAAAAAAAAAAAAAAAAAAAAAAAAAGGCCCGCCCGCAACCCGGCGGCCGGCGCCATTCTCGTGAACACAAAAGTTGATTGGGTATAAAAGTATTAGGGGGTGCTTGGTGTAGGGTCATGTGGCCTCAATGGCAAAGGTAATCAATGATGGTGCTTGGTGTAGGGTAATGTAATGACCCATTACCCAGTAGTGGGTAATGGGGCATTACCAACAAATTGGGGGGAAAGGGAATGCGTTGCTTTGCATTCCCCACCATTTGAACCAAGCGGGCCCTTAGTTGTATTGCTTAATCTCTCGGTTAGAATTTTGTATTCCTTTTACCTCGCAAGATATAAATGAGTTGTCTTATAAAAACGAGATAAGAGAGATTTTTTAGTTATCAAATGATTGTCATTAAAAAGTAAGATCAGAATGTATTTTAGTTCCTGAAGTTAACAATCAAAACGTATATGCTTGTATATATATAGCCACTTTTAGTTACAACTTGCACCAATGTGGGATAATAAGTTTTTAAACTCTCATGACTTCCGCCAATTTTGCCCTTCTTCTTTAAAATTCAAGTGTTCACTTTTATTTTTGTCTCACGTTAATATTTGGTATTAAGTTATTAACATATAATCTATACTACATATAATGTAGGGATGAATCTCTCTCTTCTTAGTCTTAAATTTAAGACTTACAAGCTATAATGCTTATTGTACAATACACAAAGCATTATTAATAATCTTTCTCATCAATCTTAATTTTAAGACTTACAAGTCTTAAAGCTTAAAGTACAAAATACAAAGCACTATTCATTTGGTCAAGATATTTAATGTAGTCAATTAATTAACTGGTCAATAAATACAATTAATGTAGTTATTAAAACACCCTTTACATAAGAAATACAAATTATTAAGCATATTGTACAATCAACTTAAGCACAATTTTTGCATTAAATGTTACTAATACAAATAATAAGTCACATTATACAAATATTCAAGCACGAACGGGCAATGAGCCAAATGGGCTCGAGCCCGAACGGGCACGGGCCAAACGTGTTAGAGCCTGAACGGGCACGGGCCAAACGGGCATGGGCTAAACGGGCTCATGTTATACGAATGACTTTAAAAAAGACCCAAAAAGACGACATATATTCCTTAGTTAATATCCGTAAATTTATTATCAAAAAGAACATAATAAACTAAAATACATAATTCACCGGAAAATATTATTTCAGGGTACCCGCCGCCGCACCGCGCGGGTACCCTGCTAGTAATAAGTAAAACAAGATAAGAATGATTTCAAATTACGCCTTGTCTTTGGATTCAGTCTCGATTCGTTCATGGGTTAAGGCTACTTGCAGTAATAAGGGTCAATCCCTCCCATTTTCTCTGTCACGTCAGCTTTCTCTCTCCAGCGACCTTCAGGCGATTGGGTGCCACAGTAAGGTGACCTTCATCCAATTTTTTATTTATTTTTTATTTTTTTTAACACAAACTTAAATTTCATTAAAATAATTAAAACGTTACATAATACTTAAAATAAATTTAAAACATTACAATACTTATTAAAAAACTAATAATCTAGGTTGTGTCGTTCATTGATTGAATCCTTCATTTCCTGCATCTTTTGTCGTAAATTTGCGGGCAAAGACGGGTCGATTGGTGTGAGATAGAATAAGATGTCTTTAACCTGTTTCTTTTGTCGGTCAAATTCAAGTCTTTCTTCTTCGATTTGAACTTTTTTTGCCTCTATTTCCATCTCTTTTTTCCTTTGCTCCAACTCTTGTTTCTTTAACGAGTAGTATTCTTCTGCCAGCTCCTTCTTCTTTCCCAATGCCATGGACTTAAGGCTTGAATGTTTTGTGGCAATTGGGATTTTCGGCCTTTTTGTTGTGGTTTTTTCTTAGACATTTTGAATTGAGAGAATTGTGAGATTTGTGGATTAAAGTGTGTTTATGTTGTGTATTTATAAGTGAAATATTTTTTTATTTTTATTCATTCAAACCATTGGCTAGTTCTCAAACGGTAGGATTTCATTTTTTTTTTTGTTTGCAAAAAAAAAAAAAAAAAAAAAAAAAAAAAAAAAAAAAAAAAAAAAAAAGATAGCAATCTCAATCGATCGCTCACACGACCTCGATCCTCATTTTTGTTCCAATCGATCGAGTGCCCATTTTCACTGCAACAAGGACGATTCAATCGATCGAGTGGATCGATCGATCCATTTCACTTACTGCAAGCAGCCTAAGGTTTTGGTTTTCTTAGCTCGATATAGTTCGTGATTGGGTGGTGTCTCCGAACAGGTTTCATTGGTTCTTCGTGTTCGTATTAGCGCTTGATTTCGTCTCGGGTTTTATTTGAGTATGTCCTCCTCGTATAGCTTAGAGGTAAATCTAGAACTACCATTGTACTATCAGAATTCCATGCTACTCATAAGTGCTAGAGTTAATTTCATAAATGGTCCATGTGGTCTGTCGGGTTTAACGGGTTTAGTCCCTAAACTTTTTTACTAACGGATCCAGTCCCTGTGGTTGCAACCCATAACGGGTTTGGTCCCTGAGACTAACTGTCGTTAGTTTTTTCCGTCTGCAACAAAAAATTGCACCGTTAGTCCTTTATACTAACGACCGTTTATACTTAACTCAAAATTTGGTTTAAAAAAAATAAAAAAAAATTTTTTGTTGTTAGTATAAAGGACTAACGATGCAAATGTTTGTTGAAAACAGTCATTAGCTAACGGAAAAAACTAACGACAGTCAGTCTCAGGGACCAAACCCGTTATGCGTTGCAACCACAGGGACTGGATCCGTTAGAAAAAAAGTTTAAGGACTAAACCCGTTAAACCCGACAGACTATATGGACCATTTATGAAATTAACTCTAACACTTATGAGTAGCATGGAATTCTGATAGTACAATGGTAGTTCTAGATTTACCTCTAAGCTATACGAGGAGGACATACTCAAATAAAACCCGAGACGAAATCAAACGCTAATACCCGAGACAAATTTTGAATTAAGTATAAACGGTCGTTAGTATAAAGGACTAACGATGCAAATGTTTGTTGAAAACGGTTGTTAGCTAATGGAAAAAGCTAACGACAGTTAGTCTCAGGGACCAAACCCGTTATGGGTCGCAACCACAGAGACTGGATCCGTTAAAAAAAAGTTTAGGGACTAAACCCGTTAAAACCGGCAGACCACAGGGACTATTTATGAAATTAACTCTAAGTGTTATATATGTTAGTTTGGGTCTTAAAATTGACAACGAAATGATTTTTTTTTTTTTTTCGGTTTTGGGTCTTAATTAAATAAACTAGTTGGTTGGAAATGTATTTTTATAAACAATCATGAAGATGTTTAGTAATCGTAAACTCAACCGTGTCTTTTACTTTTAACGAAATTGGATTTGTATAAATTGGGTTTTGATATGTTTACACGAGTAAACAAGAAAATTTTGGTTTAGTCACTAGTTTAGAACCATAAATCAGGATTTATTTGGCTAAGAGCCAGAGGCCAATATATTGAGATATTTTCTATATGTGATCTCACTTATAACGTATGGATCATAAAAACACTTTTACTTTACGTAGATCACAAGTGACACAGAAATTGCATTAACAAAGAAAGCAACTATGGCACTAAATCAAATACGGAGTAAATAACTAGTATAAATTATCCTCCGTCCCAAAATTATTATCCCTTTTGGACTTTTTCAGTTTTTCATTCTCAAATTTGACTATAAATATTTTTGTTTGTGTTTTACAGTTTTTGATAAAAATTATACCAATGAAAATACATTTAAAACTCAATCCGTTCATATATTTTGTATTAAGTATTATGTAATATAAACAAAAATACTTAAGGTCAAAGTTGAAAAGTAAATACCGAAAAAGTCAAAAGGGAACAATAATTTTGGGACGGATGGAGTAAAACAAATTGGAAATTTAATCCAAGTTAAATGTAATTTTTATATTTTCATGTGAGATGCTTTTATACAATCTAATTTTATTTATAATAATGAAAAATTAGTTATTTTAAAAAAATAAAAAAGAAATTAAAATAGTAGGTTTCAAAAAAGGTGTTATGACTTGAGTTACGAAGGACGGTGATTTTGGGTATTTGATTTATGTTGTTGTGTTAAAGTGGAAAAGCTAATGTGCTATGATGTGACATAAAAAATGACGTATAGCTTGAGCCACTATACTTTTTTCTGTTACTAAATCTGTCGTAGAGGAGCTTAAGGCTATGTTTAGTTTTAATTTTCACTCTGTTCCCGAGTTTATTTTCTGGAGTGAAAGGGAAAGGTTTGGGATGGTAAAAAAAAAAAAATTGTGTTCCTGAGATTTTTTAGGAGGGAAGAGGAAAGTAAAGGATAGTAAATTACATCAAAATTACTCTCCTAATTTACTTCCAAATTGGGATGAAATGGAGTGAAATTGATTTTAAAGCTCTTTTTTTGTTATTTTCTTCTCTTTTATTTTCAACTCGTGAACACAAGATAAAAAAATAAAAAAATAAAAAAATAAAATAAAATCTTATTCCTCTCCTCTTTACTTCACTCCTTTTTCCCTCTCCATCTCTCTTCTTTCCATTTTATACTCGGGAACAGAGTGTTTATTATTTTTGTTGTTCTTGTTGTTTTAGTTTAAATGGGCTAAAGTGTTTCTTTTTTGTTACTATTGTAAAGAACCTTTGCATACTTCACACAAACATGTAACAAGCCCAATGAGTTTTTCGGTCATTATTATTCCATCCCTATAATTAAAAAGTGAGTAAACACTTGTCAAAGGTATATTAGAAAGTTAGACTTGTAACATCACATCATAAACCTACAATACAAGTAAATTTAACACCAAATCCAACAAACTAACAATCCATTTTTTGTAAATCATCTTATGAATCGTCCATTTGTTCCACCGTATCAAAACATCCAACAACAACAACAAAGCAACTCCCGTCGAAGCCAACAATCTATGTATGGCTCACCAGAATCGGTGTATCGTCCAACAATGGATTCATTAATGTCTTCCTATTCAAATTATCAACATTATTCTCCGGTTAATCGTATTAATCTTGATGCTTGTGATTTTGAAGAACAATTATACAACAATCCAGATTTTTATGTGGGAACTGGTTCGGGTTATCCGAATGAAGGTTATCCGAGTCAAGAGTATCACGGTTCGGCTCATGGATCGTATCACGATTCGGTTCCAAATGATGACGACGACAACACTATTTCGGAAGAGATGTCACCGGTCAAACATAAGAAACGAGCTACAAAGGCTAAGAAGAAGACTGTTGAGAAAGAAACCAAGAATGATTCGTCGCTTTGGACACGCAAAGAAGAGATCACGTTGTGCAAAGCTTGGTGTGATACGTCCGAGAATAGCATAATGGGAAACAACCAAAATGCTAAGGGATTTTTGCCATCCCACGCATCGTCCAATATTAGTTTCCACTCTTTATGTCACGATGTATGATATTTAAAATGTCATTCATGTTGTTTTGAAGGTAACTCAAACCTTCAAGAACATCAAAGCATATTTGTATCTGTCGAACCCAAATAAGATTAGACGTTTCGCAAACCGTCACAACTTCCATAAGAAGTATGCTCGTCTCACAACCTTCATCACAAAAAAGAGAGAAAATATATTAGCACTATATAATTCTATCATTAATATATGTATAAGAACCTTAATATAAATATAGTAATCTATCTTTTAACTACTAAAACAAAAATTTACTGTAATATATTTCTATGCATATAATTGGCTTATTACATCAATCAATCACAAAGACACAAATAGCAGGGTCGGTCCTCATAAAACTATAGACTAAAAAACACTAAAAGAAAAATATAATATATCTCTATGCATATAATTGGCTTAATACATTAGACAAGGGGCGAGCATCGGGCCGAAACCACCCGTCTCGACCCCGACCCATCCCGAAACCGACAACCTGAAAATCCCTAACCAAGTGAGCTAGCATAGCTCGGTTTATCCCGACTCCAGACCCGAGTCCCGACTTCAGTCGGTTTGTGTTGTTTGATTTGTGTTTTGTCGGTTTATCCCGACTCCCGACCCGAATAGCAGGGTCGGTCCACATAAAACTATAGACTAAAAAACACTAAAAGAAAAATATCATACATAGTTTTACATCTAAAATATATATTGCCAAAACAAGTAAAAATTAACAAAAAGACAACTCATGTATTTCTTTGCATTTGTCCCACAGAATCCCTCTCGAGATCTCTGATTTTTACTCAAAAGTAGTACTTATTTAACCTAACATGATAACTAGCAAGATTAAAAACAATAAAAGAAGAAATAAAATGAAGAAGAGCTACCTATTCTGAGAACTGGTACAAGATGGTTGTCATCTATGAAATAGCGGCTGTGATGTTAAGAAATAAGAATGTTGTGTTCTTGGTATTTATAATGTGACTTATGATGGGCTAGGTTAGCCATAACAGGCCTTATACTAATTTTTTTGGGCCACTACAGTAAACTACTAGGCTAAAAAAGGAAATTAATTTCCAAAAATTGTCTATTTTTGCACTTTCAAAGTAAAAAAGGGTTTTATAAATCTAGTCTTTTATGACGGGCAGATCGTGTGACTACATAGAATTCTCAGCACCTTTTTAAAAGTTGGTGAGATGTTTTTTTGCTAAACCAAAGTTACGTTTTGTGCGACCACGATTATTTTTTTGCTAGACCGACATGACATTTTTCTTTTATGAGTAAACTACACCGGTCGTCCTTGTGGTTTGCGTTGACCGACAAGTTTCGTCCTTTGACAAAAAAAAATGCACCATCCGTCCTTAAATGTGAAACGTTATGTATCGTTAGTCCTTCTCACTAACAGCCTTCACTAACGTTCGTTAAATGCCCACATGTGATACCAACGTGAGGGTATTTTAGTCTTTTTCTCCTCTCTTCATAAAACCCTCTACTTTCTCTCTTTTATTTATTCTTTTCATGTTTGTCTCTCTCCTCCATCTCACAGTTTACCCAAATCATTCTTCCCTCAAGTCTTCAAGCACACATGGCACAAGTGACCGACTCCCATTTTATTTTATTCTCATAAATCAAAAATCTATTTCGAAATAAAACCCAAATAAAAAATTACTTATTCCACAAAACATTATCTTTATCTTTCTTCTTCAAGTCTTCAAGCACACATGGCAGAAGTGACCGACGACAAGGGTGGGTGACGACGACCAGCGGTGGTGGGTGATGAGGACCAGCGGTGGTGGTTGGACGGTGTGTGGATGTGTACGATAGTGTTTGCCTTGTTGGATGGGTGGTTGAATATCATATGGGTTTTGATAATCACACTAACCATCATTCTCATCCCCAAAATGAAGTGTTTACTTTTAGGGGCGATTTCAGCCGCCTCTTCCCCTTTATTTTCTGGCCAAAAACAGCCTCATCTCCGCCTCTCTATCATTCTTGATTTGATTAAGTGATCATTATCTGTTTTAGGGTTTGTTGTATTCGTTTCTTTTTTCCTAAAGATCCAATTAACATAACTAAGACTGATTTTATTACTCGATCTGCTGGAATGGTATGCAATCGGATCTGATGGGGCTGTTAATCTATGGGAAAAGGCGTGCTAGGTTTTCTTTTTCATCTATGGATCTGAAATCGCTTCACACATCCGATAACCCATACCCTAATTTATTAGGGTTACGATCTCTTATTTATTATTTAGGGTTTCGATGTGCTTTGATGTGGGTCTGTGTGGATCCGTTCTTGGGATGTTATTCCAAGATCTGTTCTGCTCTGGTGGTTCTGATGCGATGCTTAATGCTTCGAATCCTTTTTTTAGGGTTTGTTCTATCGATGCTATGTGTTAACCTCATCTGTTAGTTAACCCGGTTAGGGTTTTGCATGTTGATGAGGCGAAAAGTGTACCGCTTTTAAGGGGTCATTTAAGCCCTAAATCGTATTTATTTGATCAAATATCGCCCTAAATCGTTCTTTTTGTCATTTTAGGTACTTTTGAGGAGAAATCTGGAAAAGGAGGCATTTTGGACGTTTTTGGAGCATAAAAGTGAAGAAAACGGCAAAGTCTCAAAATTGTGCTGAAAGTTACCTTTGACGGCGTCAAGATTAACTCCAGACGGCGTCATGCCTTGGCAAGAAAAGTTGGATGTGAAATTTACTCATGACGGGCCAGTGAAAATAGCATGTGAATTCTGACGGCGTCACGCTTTAACTTGATCGAGGGCGTCACGGCTTAAATCATAAGGGGACGGCGTCACGTTCATGGTTAGACGGCGTCAAACCCTTGATAAGCCAGAATGGATTTTTGAAGAGCTAAAGAGGGACGGCGTCAAGATGGTCATCCGGGAACCCTAAAAGCGGCGAGGTGACGGCGTCACAATCCATAAGGTGACGCCGTCAGATCCAAAAGTCTATATATAGTTTTCTAATTTTTTGTCATTAGGAGAGCTTAGTGTGTGGAATTTTGGGATAAAACCCTAAGACGATTTTAGCTACTTTTTCAGGGCTTCTTGCCTTGAGATCTTCCATGTTTCATTGAAAGATAAGTTATCAATTAATCATTCAATATGTCTATGTGTTGTTTGATTCTATCTTATTCTTGTCTTTTGTTTAACATGTTAGGCTAATTTTATCTTGTGTTTGCTTAGATCTAATGAAACCTAGCTATTGATTATTGGTTGTTAGTGTGTTGTTAGTTGTATTGGATGATTGTTTATCTATGTTAGGCTTAAGAAAACTGGCTAACTTCCTATTCGGTAACTTGCTTGAACGTCTTAAGAAACATGAACCAAACGCGTACTAAAGGTTTTTATGGTTGTATTTAATGCACAAGCGAATTCTAGTGATCCCATGTTAGGAGCTTCCTAGCCGGCTCGACATAGGAGTGAAGTAGGAGCTTGTAGAGTTGGGGAAGTAAGTACGCCACCCCACGAATGGTATTAAGGAATACACCCGTCATCCACGCAATTAATATACACTAATTAACCGGTAAAAGATAGTTAGGGAGTAAAGAAATCTAAGTAAACACATTTCTCTACACATAAGTTTCTCACCACTTTTCATTTTTGTTATTTTATTTTATTTGCATTCGTAGTAAATTGGGTTAGTTGACTAGCAACTAATTCCGCCCACTCCTTCAAAACCGAGATTTTAATTGCTTTCATAAAAATATAAAAAAAACATAAAAAGAATCTTCCTCAACCCTTAGACCTAATTAGAGTAGCCTTTCACACCTAACGAACACTATTCCCTGTGGAGAACGATCAATCCCCCGTACTTACCACTACACTATACTACATCGGTCAGGTACACTGCCTGGTGGGGTTGTAAGCCTCTTGAGATCCCTCGAGAGGTAAAACCTGTTGTAAGGTTGCAAAACCCACGCATCAAGTTTTTGGCGCCGCTGCCGGGGAATAGTTATTGTTTAGGTTGAATTTTTATTTCTATTAGGTCTACTCACTAGATTCCTTTCTAGTGAGATTTTTATTATTATTATTATTTTTTTTTTTCTAGGATTTTCTTTAGTCTATCTTTTTCTTTTTGTCTTTGTTCGTAAAAGAAATTTCCATTGACTCTTCCGTTCACCATTATGGAGTACGCGAATCCACCATACCACCAACCACAAAGGCCATTCTACCCTATTGACATCTCGAATTTCAAACAATATCGAGATGAACCCATATATGATGCATGGACTCGTTTTAGAAATTTACTCCGAAAATTCCCTCATCATAGTTTCGCTTTAGCATCCCTAACCCGAACCTTTTACTATCGTGTTGGCCAATATGACCAAATGCGCATTGAGGATTTTGCCAATGGGGACTTTAGGGAATTAAGTGCTGAAGAAGCATGGGATGCCATAGAAGATTGTGCCCAATATTATTATAGGGTAGACAACCCAACAAACGTTAGTACAAGTCAATTGAATATAAATTTCCTGGATCATGAAACAAGTTTGTTTGGGGATGAATACATTAGTGTTGAGATACCTAAGTGGTTGTCATGTAATGCCATAGTACAAAACGAACACATAGGTGACCTTGATGTGATGAAGGATCTAGCCGAGCATGATCACATTGATCAAAAAGACCTAGGTTTTATGATCGATGACGATGAATCTCAAGAAACACATGATGAATCTTTTGGGCAATTTGAATATAGCAGTCAGAATATTGAGGATGATCCTTATGATTCGGATATAGAAGTTGAGATGCCTAGAGAAGCACTTGAGATACTAGGGAAAATGTTAGGTTTAAATTCTACCAAAACCTATGATGAGGATATAGGTGATCTTGACACAAGGAATGATGAGGTAAGTAACATAAGCCCACCAAGTACCCCACAAGTCCTACCATCAATTGAGGCACACACACCGCCCGTGACTTACCCGGAAGAAGTTGAGGAGACTATAGGAACCCCAATAGAGGTAGAGCCCTTGTACCAAACACAACTAGAAGAAGTATGTTTGAATACTTGTGATCACAACCTTACTCTTAGTTCTATGGAAGTTCCTAGTTTTGATGAACCGGAGCCTCAGCCAAAACCGTTACCTAATCTTCCATCCTTAGATGTGAATTTAGGAATTGAAAAAGGTCCCGATCCACCCATCAAACCATGTAGTCCGGGTAATGTTAAGATTAAGGTAGTAGACTCTAGGCCATGTGGAGTGGAAGCTAATATAGGAGTGAACCATGACCTTTCATACTTACATCACCCATTCATGATTGATCACAAGAAACATTATGGGTTTAAACCGGGTTTATTAGGTCAAGATGGATTCCCAACTAGGAATCTCTCGAAGTTGATAGAAGATGATCCCTTTTTAGGAGAAAACTTCAATTCACCCATTGACCCAATTGAATTAGGTAAGGTTATGATGTTAGGATCCCGCATCTTTGAGCATATAATTCATCCACCACTCTTTCCTCACGTGGCATACTCCGACCGAGTTGGCGTGTATCGCTACTTCCACCCGCACTTAATCCTAAGTGTAGGAAAAACCTCCCCTATTTTCGTTAAATAAGGGTAGAGTCAGGCTCGTGACTCGAACAAAAACAAGCGCTTCTTGGGAGGCAACCCAAGTTTTATTTGCTTTGTGTGTTTATTTGTTTGTTTGATTTTATTTGTTTCCGTATGCATGTTTAATTTTTATTAGTATTGATTCATGTTCAAAAGTAATTTGTGAAAATGCTTTATTTTGTTTTTAACTTCGTCTTAACTACATATAAAGGTATTTTGCAAAAGATAAGTGTAAGGGAAATCCAAATCGGTTTATTAGAACACAAATGAACATGAATCGTAATAATAATAAATTAGCATACATATTAGTATTTGTTCGAGTCAAATGCTTGTATCGAGTCATAATGATGTTTTGCAGGATTTCCAGGAAGTAAGGTAAAGGTTTTTCCAGAAATTTTCCGGAAACTTAAAATGAAAATTTTTGTCAGGTCATTTCTGACGGCGTCAGGGGTTATAACCTGACGGCGTCAGATTTAATTTCCAGAAATTTTTGAAATTTTTGTTTTCATAAAAAGTTTTTATTAAAATCTCCAACTTATAATCTCCAGGAATCTGCAAAATTATCATTCCACAAGCATTATATCCTTATATATAGATTTTTCCCGCCGATGTTATGCAGGTTTTCGTGTTTGTTTTCTCAGGTTTAACAGGTTATTTTGGACAAGGAGATGTTTATGGAATCAAGCTTATGGCGATACATTAGTCGTGGAGCTTCAACATTCTCTTTGGAGGAAGATCTAACCGTGTAATTTCACTATCCACCGAACGAATCAGGGGAGTATTTGATTTCATTCTTTTACTTTATGCTTTTACATTTGTTATTTGAACATTGGGGACAATGTTCATCTTAAGTGTAAGGGGGGGTAAAAGTACGATTTTTGAGAATACAATTACGCTTGATTTTTGTTTGTTTGATAGTAGATGTGTAATAAAACTGAGATAAATACCTGATAGGGTAATTTTAGTGCCAATTTTAAAATTTTTTACAACATATAGGAGTGAAACTTTGATCTTAATGAGCGTCTCATGGATAGGAGTTATATGACTAGCACAAAAACCGTACCACTAAAAAAAATTTTCCATCCCAAATATGTGAGGTTCGCCCCTAGAATTGGTAGGAAAAGCATTTATGCTATGATGTGTGTACCGGTAGCACTTAGATTCTAGAACTTGCGTTAGGACCATTCCGAGGCCACAAGTGAGACTACATTCGTGTAGTTAGATTTACTACATGATAAGAGGCATTAGGATTAACCCATTGTTTTACACCTGTGATTTTGTTATAATTACATTGGCTACATTGGTCAAGTAATTCTCCCACACCCTTTGCGTTGTACTCATTTTTAGTACACGATACCCCTAGTACACCCCTCAGAGCCTATCTTTTCGTTTCGACCTTTAAGCATTTTACTTAAAGGAAGAATTTGTTACACCCCACTAAAATGTACACCCAAATCGCCTTAGCCTACCTTGTATGCACTTATTTTTAGTGCATTATTGTTACAACATTTGTTTAAACCCAAGTTAATTATCTAATTGATTACATGGTTGCTAAGTCGAGTCATATCCTTGTACATATTGTTTTGGGACGATTGGGACTCATGGGTAGAGTACTAGTGTAATGGAGTAATGGGGAAGAACATCATTTATTACCCCCATATGTGCTAAATGTTTTAAAAGTACTCCAAGTTTTTCAATTATCTTAATTCGAGTCATTAGATTAGTATTTGTAAAGTTATGTAAAAATTCAAGTGTAAGGGGAATGCAATGCCCCTATGATGTATTGTTTTGGATGGTAGGGCAAAAGTGTATGCAAAAAAAAAAAAAAAAAAAAAAAAAAAAAAAAAAAAAAAAAAAAAAAAAAAAATTCAAGAAAAATACAAAAAAAAATGAGAAAAAGAAAAGTAGAAAAATCATACGGACTACCATCTCCCGTTTCATTTTATGTCTATTTTATGTTTTTGTTATTTTGTTTTTAGTTTAAGATCGAGTCTAGTCTTGTCTTAGCAACATTGTATAGTACATGTAATTGATCAAGATTTTTAACTCGCCACCAGTAAAATATCCTTTATCCAACAAAACCGTGTTTTCCTTTTCCCTACACCTAACATTATAACCCATTTAAAAGCCCTCTTTGATAGTTTATCTTAGGTGCTTACGCCTAGTGGAGGAGGTTTTCGATCCTTTCCCAAGCCTATGGTAATCTATTTGCTATGACAGGTAGTGAGAGATATTATCCGTTTTCATTTATGAGATTTATTTTGATGACACTTGAGAGATGTGAGTATCTAAACACTACTTGTGAGGTGCTAGTATGTAATCTCCGTGCTTATTATGATTGAAGTGGAACGATTATTTGTTGTAATTACTTTTATGTTTGCATTAAATGACCCCTAACTTGTATTTTGATTAGAATAAAAGCACATTTGCTTGAGGACAAGCAAATCTCAAGTGTAAGGGTATTTGATGAGGCGAAAAGTGTACCGCTTTTAAGGGGTCATTTAAGCCCTAAATCGTATTTATTTGATCAAATATCGCCCTAAATCGTTCCTTTTGTCATTTTAGGTACTTTTGAGGAGAAATCTTGAAAAGGAGGCATTTTGGACGTTTTTGGAGCATAAAAGTGAAGAAAACGGCAAAGTCTCAAAATTGTGCTGAAAGTTACCTTTGACGGCGTCAAGATTAACTCCAGACGGCGTCATGCCTTGGCAAGAAAAGTTGGATGTGAAATTTACTCATGACGGGCCAGTGAAAATAGCATGTGAATTCTGACGGCGTCACGCTTTAACTTGATCGAGGGCGTCACGGCTTAAATCATAAGGGGACGGCGTCACGTTCATGGTTAGACGGCGTCAAACCCTTGATAAGCCAGAATGGATTTTTGAAGAGCTAAAGAGGGACGGCGTCAAGATGGTCATCCGGGAACCCTAAAAGCGGCGAGGTGACGGCGTCACAATCCATAAGGTGACGCCGTCAGATCCAAAAGTCTATATATAGTTTTCTAATTTTTTGTCATTAGGAGAGCTTAGTGTGTGGAATTTTGGGATAAAACCCTAAGACGATTTTAGCTACTTTTTCAGGGCTTCTTGCCTTGAGATCTTCCATGTTTCATTGAAAGATAAGTTATCAATTAATCATTCAATATGTCTATGTGTTGTTTGATTCTATCTTATTCTTGTCTTTTGTTTAACATGTTAGGCTAATTTTATCTTGTGTTTGCTTAGATCTAATGAAACCTAGCTATTGATTATTGGTTGTTAGTGTGTTGTTAGTTGTATTGGATGATTGTTTATCTATGTTAGGCTTAAGAAAACTGGCTAACTTCCTATTCGGTAACTTGCTTGAACGTCTTAAGAAACATGAACCAAACGCGTACTAAAGGTTTTTATGGTTGTATTTAATGCACAAGCGAATTCTAGTGATCCCATGTTAGGAGCTTCCTAGCCGGCTCGACATAGGAGTGAAGTAGGAGCTTGTAGAGTTGGGGAAGTAAGTACGCCACCCCACGAATGGTATTAAGGAATACACCCGTCATCCACGCAATTAATATACACTAATTAACCGGTAAAAGATAGTTAGGGAGTAAAGAAATCTAAGTAAACACATTTCTCTACACATAAGTTTCTCACCACTTTTCATTTTTGTTATTTTATTTTATTTGCATTCGTAGTAAATTGGGTTAGTTGACTAGCAACTAATTCCGCCCACTCCTTCAAAACCGAGATTTTAATTGCTTTCATAAAAATATAAAAAAAACATAAAAAGAATCTTCCTCAACCCTTAGACCTAATTAGAGTAGCCTTTCACACCTAACGAACACTATTCCCTGTGGAGAACGATCAATCCCCCGTACTTACCACTACACTATACTACATCGGTCAGGTACACTGCCTGGTGGGGTTGTAAGCCTCTTGAGATCCCTCGAGAGGTAAAACCTGTTGTAAGGTTGCAAAACCCACGCATCACATGTTCTAATCTGATGTATGTGTTTTTGTATGTGGAGTAAGTGGGTTCTGGAGAGAGATGTATGTCGTGGTTTGTCCACTGGAAGTTAGGGTTCATAGCCCTATTTTGGTGGTTAATGATTTGTATTCCCAGATCTGCTGTGGTCGTTGATTCAATCCATCTCAATGGTCTGGTATACGATTATTATGGGAAGTTAGGGTTTCATAAACTCTATTTTTACATGGATATGGATGCTATTGATTATTATATTCATCCTGTGTTCGTATCTATGGACGTTAGGGCTGTGTAAACCCTAGTCGATTGTTATGTGACTCGTATTTTCACAAGACCTGCTGGTGTCTACTGCTGCTATGTTTGGATCTGACATTGGATGTTAGGACTGTCATTATAGTGGTCGTGAGATGGTCTTGGTCGAGTACTTGTCTACTGGAAGTTAGGGTTATAACCCTATTGGATGTTCATGGCTGCATATTACCTAACTGCTGGTGTTTTCAAGTTTATTCAGACCTGGTCATTCCCAGACCTGGTCGTACAGTACTGGTAGTAGTATTGGCAGACATGGTGAGTGTATTATCATACATGCGTTGGGTTTTGCTTTCTAAAGGCTTATTTTGGTGGCTCATGCTCATTTTCGCGTGTTTGGTGATAATTTCGTTGGCTGTATTTGTAAGTTAGGGATCATTACCCTATTATTCGTCTATGACTTTAGATATACATTGTGTTACATTCTTAGCTAGAGCTTTCAAGGAATTTCTAGCAAACGCGGTATGGGTTTAAAGTCATTGTGGTGGTACGTTGTAGTCCCTTGGTGAGGATGGTGCTGTTTGTGGTTATTCTTACCATGGATGTGGCTGCTTCGTGGAATGTTTGGACTTCTATGACGACTTGTGAAGATTCAAGTGTTTTCTACTTGAATATTATTTTATTTATTATCTTTTATAGTCGTTGTAATATAATGTCCAATTATTAGTTATAAGAGTGGTTTGTCACTCTTATATTGTGGTTTTTGGTAGTTTACTGTTTGTAAGTTATAGGAATGGTTTGTCATTCCTGTAAGTGCCCATGTAACGAGCTGAGATATGGGACTTCACCCATATCCTTTGTACTTAAACGTTTTTGGTGTAATATTTACCAGGGTGCAGGATTACTCCCCTTTACCCAAAAAAAAAATGAAGTGTTGGCGGTCAACGCACCACAACGCCGCCGACCACCACCATGCCACTCTCACATATGTTGCCAACCAGGTAGACCGGCACATCAGGACATGAAGTCTCACTAGATCTACTTTTTATGGGATTTTGTTTACTTTTTATGGGATTCGTGACGGCATTTGGTGGAGATGGAATGGCGTGCGTCAGTTTATTATGGTCATGGTGGTTTGAGGGTTGCGGTGGTGGGGAAGAAGGGTATGAAGAAGAAGACTTTTGAGGAAGAGAGAGAAATGTGAAAGAGATAATGGTTATTGTAGACTGGTAGAGGGTATTTGTGCAGACAAGAAAAAGAAAAAAAGAATGAAAATGAGATGATTGTAATTGTAAAAAACTGTTTTTGATGCTTGATAGATCTGGTAGTGATGTTTTTTATGGCTTAATATTTATGGGTTTTGATTTTATGAAAATGGGGTGTTGATGTTTATGGAAAATGAGGATTAGATTTTCATTAAGCGTTTACGTGTGTTGATTAGGGGTTTGTGAAGTGGCCGGAAATGATGGAAGCTGTGGTGGAAGGTCGGACTGGTGGTGGACTGGTGGGTGAAGATGAATAAATAAAGATGAAGAAGATTGATAGTGGTGGCCCCAATACTAATATTTAAAGTTATTTAATTGGTTGTTAGTTATAATTGTAGAATGACTATTTTATTCTCATGTGTGGATTTAAAAAGACAAAAATACCCTCATGTGTGTACACTTAACAATCGTTAGTGAGGGCCGTTAAAGTGAAGGACCAACGATACATAACGTTTCGCATTTAGGGACGGATTGTGCATTTTTTTCGGTCAAAGGGCGAAACTCGTCGGTTAACGCAAACCACAAGGACGAACGGTGTAGTTTACTCTTCTTTTATTAGACTAGGTCAACCGTGAGACCCACTTTCTAGTAAGAAGAAAGTCATTTAGTCATATTGCTTTATCGCTTGGTTAAAGTTTTGTGTTCCTTTTACCTCCCAAGATACAAATGACTTGTCTTATTAACTTTTGAGTACAAGACAATGAAATAAAAAAATATTTTTGGTTAATCATAGCTCAAATGATCGTCATTAAAAAAATAATATTAAAATGTAAGATCGGAATGTATTTGAGTTCCTGGTGGACAGTGGCGAAGCTAGACAATTTTCAGTGGGGGGTCGGGATCTAATTTTTTTTTCCTAACGCTATTTCGGGGGGTCGAAACCGAATATACCGAAATTTTTCTACACGAAAACTATATACCCCCTACATTGCAAAAAAAATTTCGGGGGGTCGGCCCCCCCCCCCTAAGCTGCTGCGCCCATGCTGATGGATTTCTTGTTCGGTTTCATAAACTCTTATGACTTCCACCAATTTTGCCCTTCTTCTTTACGATTCAAGTGTTTATTTTTAGTTTTACAACCATACGAGGGACATGGTATTATTTCGGTTGATATGTAATGTTATAATATTCACATAATACAGTTCACATCACTTTTATTTCGATTTTCAATTTATGTATTCTACTACTTTACCTGCAACGAGATTATTTAATTTATATAGCATGTTAAATACGTGACTTGGTACAATATGCCAATATCAGTGATGATCATGAGTTTACTAACTCTCGCTGTATCATTGTATGTATATTGTTTAAGTTTCGTATTTGAAAAATAATTATGGTACATGTGTAGATAAAGATATGTACAAGTATCCCGATGATACTATTGCATGGATGCTTAGTGGTAGAACGCGAGATTTATACAAGAGCGTCATGAACACAAAAGTTGATTGGGTATAAAAGCATTAGTTGTATTGCTTAATCTCTCGGTTAGAATTTTGTATTCCTTTTACCTCGCAAGATATAAATGAGTTGTCTTATAAAAACGAGATAAGAGAGATTTTTTAGTTAATCATACATCAAATGATTGTCATTAAAAAGTAATTTTAGTTCCTGAGTGTTATGGTTCTTCTGTTTCAACTAGAGAAATAGAGGACCAAACACACCCAAGGACTAAAACACATTTTGAAGTTAACAATAAAAACGTATATGCTTGTATATATATAGCCACTTTTAGTTACAACTTTCACCAATGTGGGATAATAAGTTTTTAAACTCTCATGACTTCCGCCAATTTTGCCCTTCTTCTTTAAATTTGAAGTGTTCACTTTTAGTTTTTTCTCACGTTAATATTTGGTATTAAGTTATTAACATATAATAATAAGTAAAACAAGATAAGAATGATTTCAAATTACGCCTTGTCTTTGGATTCAGTCTCGATTCGTTCATGGGTTAAGGTTTTGGTTTTCTTAGCTCGATATAGTTCGTGATTGGGTGGTGTCTCCGAACAGGTTTCGTTGGTTATTCGTGTTCGTATTAGCGTTTGATTTCGTCTCGGGTTTTATTTGAGTATGTCCTCCTCGTATAGCTTAGATGTAAATCTAGAACTACCATTGTACTATCAGAATTCCATGCTACTCATAAGTGTTACAGTTAATTTTGATAAATGGTCAATGTGGTCTGTCAAGTTTAACGGGTTTAGTCCCTAAACTTTTTTTCTAACGGATCCAGTCCCTGTGGTTGCAACCCATAACGGGTTCGGTCCCTGAGACTAACTGTCGTTAGTTTTTTCCGTTAGCTAACGACCGTTTGCAACAAAAATTTGCACCGTTAGTCCTTTATACTAACGACCGTTTATACTTAACTCAAAATTTGGTTTTTTTTTTTTTTTTTTTTTTTTTTTTTTTCACTAAAAAAAAAAGGTTGTTAGTATAAAGGACTAACGATGCAAATGTTTGTTGAAAACGGTCGTTAGCTAACGGAAAAAAACTAACGACAGTCAGTCTCAAGGACCAAACCCGTTATGCGTTGCAACCACAGGGACTGGATCCGTTAGAAAAAAAGTTTAGAGACTAAACCCGTTAAACCCGACAGACTACAGGGACCGTTTATGAAATTAACTCTAACACTTATGAGTAGCATGGAATTCTGATAGTACAATGGTAGTTCTAGATATACCTCTAAGCTATACGAGGAGGACATACTCAAATAAAACCCGAGACGAATTCAAACGCTAATACTCGAGACAAATTTTGAGTTAAGCATAAACAGTCGTTAGTATAAAGGACTAACGATGCAAATGTTTGTTGAAAACGGTCGTTAGTTAACGGAAAAAACTAACGACAGTTAGTCTCAGGGACCAAACCCGTTATGGGTCGCAACCACCTGGACTGGATCTGTTAAAAAAAATTTAAGGACTAAACCTATTAAAACTGTCAGACCCCAGGGACTATTTATGAAATTAACTCTAAGTGTTATATATGTTAGTTTGGGTCTTAAAATTGACAACGAAATGATATTTTTTTTTTGGTTTTGGGTCTTAATTAAATAAACTAGTTAGTTGGAAATGTATTTTTATAAACAATCATGAAGATGTTTAGGTGGCGTTTAGTTGGAAAACGTTTTCTTTCATTTCCTATTTCTTGTTTTGTAGGAAAAGAGAGGGGAGTTTTATTTTCACAAAACAATGAAAAATTTAGAAAACTCGTTTAGTTTGAGAAACATGTGTTTATGTTTTCTATTTTGCAAAACTAGAAAACATGTTTAAGTGATGTTGTTTTATATCTTAATTCTCTATTCACCTTTGTAATATTATAAAAAACATATTCAAAACACAAAAACAAATATTATAAACTAACCAACTAAATTATAAAATAACTAAAAAAATATAATACGAAAAAATAAAGAATTAAAAAAGTAAAATATAACATCAAATAATATGAAAAAATCTTCAAGCGACTATAATTCGAAAACTTAAAATAACTAAAAAATGTTTTTTTTTTTTTTTTTTTTTTTTTTTTTTTTACTTTTTCATATGTTTTTTTACGTTTTTGTCAACTTTTTTATGTTTTCATCCGTTTTATTACGTTTTCGTCTGTTTTTTTACGTTTTCGTAAGTTCTTTTTTACGTTTTCGTCCGATTCTTTACGTTTTCGTCCCATTTTTTACGTTTCCGTCCGATTCTTTACGTTTTCTTCTATTTTTTACGTTTTCGTCCGATTCTTTACGTTTTCGTCCGATTTTTTACGTTTTCGTCCGATTCTTTACGTTTTCGTCCGATTTTTTACGTTTTCGTCCAATTCTTTACGTTTTCGTCTGATTTTTTACGTTTTCTTCCGATTCTTTACGTTTTCGTCCGATTATTTACGTTTTCGTCCGAATTTTTACGTTTTCGTCTGATTCTTTATGTTTTCGTCCGATTCTTTACGTTTTCGTCCGATTCTTTACGTTTTCATCATATTCTTTACTTTTTCGTCTGTTTTTTTATTTTTCTTTGGAATTTTTACGTTTTCGTCTGATTTTTTACGTTTTTGGCCGATTCTTTACGTTTTCGTCCGATTCTTTACGTTTTCGTTTGATTCTTTAGGTTTTCGTCCGATTCTTTACGTTTTCGCCTATTTTTTACGTTTTCTTCTGATTCTTTACGTTTTCGTCCGATTATTTACGTTTTCGTCTGAATTTTTACGTTTTCATTCGATTCTTTACGTTTTCGTCCGATTCTTTAGGTTTTCGTCTGATTCTTTATGTTTTCGTCCGATACTCTACCTTTTCGTCTGTTTTTTTACGTTTTGGTCTGAACTTTTACGTTTTCGTAGGTCTATTTACGATTTCGTTCATTTTTTATGTTTTCGTCTGTTTTTTAAGGTTTTTATCAATATTTTTTCGTTTTCGTCTGTTTTTTACCTTTATATTTGTTTTTTACGTTTTCATCCGTTTTTTACGTTTTCGCCCCTTTTATTATGTTTTCATTCTCTCTTTTATGTTTTTTTTACGTTTTTGTCCATTTTTTTTTTACATTTTCTTACGTTTTCTAAATTATAGTGTTTTCATCCATTTTTTTTACGTTTTCGTTCATTTTTTTACGTTTTCGTCTGTTTTTTTACGTTTTCGTTCAATTCTTTACTTTTTCTTCTGTTTTTTACGTTTTTGTCCGTTTTTTACGTTTTCGTCTGACGAAACTTAAAAAAATGTAAAAAAAGACAAAAACGTAAGAAAACGTAAAAAAAACATAAAAGAAGGATGCAAGCATAATAAAATGGAGGAAAACGTATAACAAAAGTCGAAAACGTATAAAACGGATGAAGACGTAAAAAAAGGCAGAAAACGGACGACAACATAAGGAAATAGACTAAAACATAAGAAAAATGGACGAAAACGTAAGGAGACAGATAAAACGTAAAAAAAGGGACGAAAATGTAAAAAAAAAGACGAAAACGTAAAAAAAAAGGACAAAAACGTAAAGAAAATACGAAAACGTATAAAAACAGACGAAAACGTAAAGAATCGGACGAAAAGAATCGGACGAAAACGTAAAGAATCGGACGAAAATGTAAAGAATCGAACGATAATGTAAAAAATTGGACGAAAACGTAAAGAATAAGACGAAAAAGTAAAAATTCAGACGAAAATGTAAATAATCAGACGAGAAAGTAAAAAATCAGACGAAAATGTAAAGAATCTGACAAAAACCTTAAGAATCGGACGAAAACGTAAAAATTCAGACGAAAACATAAAAAACAGACGAAAACGTAAAGAATCGGACGAAAACATAAAAAATCAGACGAAAACGTAAAGAATCGGACGAAAACGTAAAGAATCAGACGAGAACGTAAAAAGTCGGACGAAAACGTAAAGAATCAGACGAAAACGTAAAGAATCGGACGAGAACGTAAAGAATCGGACGAAAACATAAAAAATCTGACGAGAACGTAAAGAATCAGACAAAAACGTAAAGAATCGGATGAGAACGTAAAAAATGAGACGAAAACGTAAAGAATCGGACGAAAACGTACAAATTCAGACGAAAATGTAAAGAATCGGTCGAGAACGTAAAAAATCGGACGAAAATGTAAAGAATCGGACGAAAACGTAAAGAATCGGACGAAAATGTAAAAATTCAGACGAAAACGTAAAAAAACAGACGAAAACGTAATGAATCTGACGAAAACGTAAAGAATCGGACGAGAACGTAAAAAATCGGACGAAAACGTAAAGAATCGGACGAAAACGTAAAAAACGGCTGGAGTGACGCCGGCGAGGGTGGTGATGGCTGATGTGGGTTGTGGGAGGGTGGTGTTTGGCGTTAGGGTATGGCTGGAGTGTCTGATTATGTTGTTTTAAGGGAAATATAGTAGAAATATGAAATAGGAAAATGAGGGAAAAAAAAATGTTTTGTGGTTTTGTTTATTAGAGTTGGAAATAGAAATTTTGTGTTTTAGAAAACATTTTGTTGGAAAACGCTAATTTGAATGTGATCTCTGTTTTGTTTGTTTTCTGGAAAACAAATGTGTTTTCCTCCAACTAAACGCACCTTTAGTAATCGTAAACTCAACCGTGTCTTTTACTTTTAACGAAATTGGATTTGTGTAAATTGGGTTTTGATATGATACACGAGTAAACAAGAAAATTTTGGTTAGTTACTAGTTTAGAACCATAAATCAGGATTTATTTGGCTAAGAGCCAGAGGTCAATATATTGAGATATTTTCTATATATGATCTCACTTATAACGTATGGATCATAAAAACACTTTTAGTTTACGTAGATCACAAGTGACACAGAAATTGCATTAACAAAGAAAGCAACTATAGCACTAAATCAAATAAATAACTAGTATAACTTATAAAACAAATTGGAAATTTAATCCAAGTTAAATATAATTTTTATATTTTCATGTGAGATGCTTTTATACAATCTAATTTTATTTCTAATAATGAAAAATTAGTTATTTTAAAAAAATAAAAAAGAAATTAAAATAGTGAGTTACGAAGGACGGTGATTTTGGGTATTTGATTTATGGGGTTGTGTTAAAGTGGAAAAGCTAATGTGCTATGATGTGACATAAAAAATGACGTATAACTTGAGCCACTATACTTTTTTCTCTTAGAGCACTTCCAACCATAACTCGGGGTTAAACTTTAACACACTGTCACGTCAGCTTTAACTCACCCACCTTTAACTCAAAAAAAAACTCTTTCAATCATAATTCACCCTTAACTCACCTTTAAAGGGGGCGAAAGTGATTTTTTTTTTTTTTTTTTTTTTTTTTTTTTTTTTTTTACACAAACTACCCTTAACGTAGTGTTAAGGGGTTAACGCACCCCCCTTAACGCTGCGTTAACGCAGGTACCATTCAAAGGTTAACTCCACTTTAACGCACCTTGTGCGTTACCGATGAACGTGCTCTTACTAAATCTGTCGTAGAGGAGCTTAAGGCTATGTTTAGTTTTAATTTTATTATTTTTGTTCTTGTAAGAAAATATGTTGTTCTTGTTGTTTGAGTAAACTCGAAAATACATCCTTGTGGTTTACCCCATTTCGCATCATATATCTCTCTCGAAAAAGTTACAACATATACATCACTCCGTTAGTAAAGTTAACCAATATACATTCACGAGGACGAACGGTGCAAATTTTGTGTCGTTAACTTGGACACGTGGCAGTTAAGTAAGGGCATTTCTGTCATTTTTCGTTTCCCATCTACTTCACCACTCTTTTCAGTCAAAATCTCTTCAACCAAAAGTCAAACAACAATAAACAACCAACTACTTCAATTATCCCAGATTCAAACAATCATTACCAACAACTCAGTCCATTGCCTCACGTCACTCCCATCTTGCAAACAATTTATGACCCACGACTCACACATTGAAAATAAAATGAAGAAAGATCTCAGGCTTACTTTCAATATAATTATAACAGATATTTAAATATCATTTCCTCAAATCCATCATCGATCTATAGAATCACAACTGCTTTCATATATTCAAAAGTAATAAAGAAAGAACAAGAACAACAACTATGTTAATATTCTTTCTTTCTTTTGATCAAAGATTCACAAAAACAAACATATACAACCTACCCGTGACCTCCTTTGTGAGATCTTGAAGAGATCGCTGTGCTACGGTCATTGTTGTTTGTTCATCAGTCTAAAGAGCAAAGAGTTATGTTTGTGATACTCGGTTGTGTGTTATGGAGTGATAAGATTGGTTTGTTGATGCGTTATGTTGCTAAATGTTACACCCCGTGCCCGATTAGACCAAAAATTAAAACTTTTTGTGCGGAAACGCTTGACTTTTTCGGACATTCTGTCACTCTTTTGACAACTGACAAAAATATATACATAATCAGACCTTGAGACTATTTTTAAATGAAAGTAGACTCAATTACCTTCAAAACGATGGGTGGCACGACCCATGACGACTTACGGTTTAAAAGATATGATTTTTCGAACATTGACAAAAACTACAAAACCCCTCTTGTGCACTATGGACCCCTAAAGTGCACTATGACACCTCCGGTGCACTATGGACCCCTAAAGTGCACTATGACACCTCCGGTGCACTATGGACCCCTAAAGTGCACTATTTTCTTAAAATTGACCCGTACGCTTTTAAACACAAAAGTCGACACTTTAGACATATAATTAAACACATTCAATACACATTGAACTAAAATACACCATATACATTGTTTCCCAAAATTCTTAACCCGTTTGACCCAAAACGGGTTAAAATAGACCTTGTCCCAAACACCCCTTTTTCTGCATAACCCCTTTTATACACTTTTTACCCGTTTTCCGGAAAACGACTTGTATTACTCGAAAAGACACTAAAACTTCCAGGATTTACTAATACATCATTAGACTCATTATCATACAAAAACATCTACGGGTTGACCCTCCGGAATAGTACTTTACATTATGACGGGTTATGCATAAAAACGCATTTTGACCCGTTGATACCCCAAACCACTTAAACCACTTCATTGACTCACCATACTCAACTAACCTCTATATTTTAACATACCAAAACTGTCTCAACCATCCATGACCCGTTCCAATCCCAAAATGGGTAGAAACTGGCTTATGCCAAACACTCTCTTAAACTAACTTACAAAACACACTTTTCATGCAAAACACACAACTACCACATATCCTCTTGGACTCATACATTACTTAACATTTTTAATATATTGAAAGAGTGTTGGTACTACGTCATGACCCATAACTTCCCAAAATGGGTTGATTTGGCTAAATGCCAAACACCCTTCTAAATATCACCATAACCACATAACATGAGGACTTATTGACATGTACATAAAACTTGACTCATGAACTAACATAAACAATGACCATAAACGACGACAAGACCGTGGATAGCAAAATGACCATATGAGATGAAATATACCCAAAACACGAAAAGACACGTCGGGGGCTTCCAACTTCAATATGCTTGGTCCAAAAGAAACGGTCTTCTACTACAACTTCTTCTAGTATGAACTTCTAATACATAATCACTTAAACCTTTTCTTTACCTTTGCTAGATCCTTCGGTACCTATCAAGAAAACATCACAACTAAACACGTAAGCGAAACGCTTAGTAAGTACATGGCAATAACAAGCTAACAATGTATGATATAAAATCATAACATAACCATAACTAGTCTAACCACTAGTTAAGCTAGCGATATAGGGGCACTTACCTCACGCCAACATAGTCGGCATAAACACGATCAACCCGTAAGGTTGAACCTCATCCCATAGTTAGCCCAACGACTAACTAAGCTAATCCCATAGTTAGCCCGACGACTAACTAAGCTACTCCTAGTGATGGATCCATACTAGCTACGCACCCTATACCCTATCTTTCACCATTACCATGTAACAAACATGATAAAGCTAACACATAAACCATTATCATACATAATATATGATAAAGCTAACAATAACATGTTAATACCAATGTACTTACCTTAATTCTTAAGCACAATCACACTAATAATAGCTTCCCCACTTCTTACTTGCTTCCTATATCAAAATCATCTCAAATTAGAGACTAATTAAATAACTAATCATGAATTACCAACCTTTGATCATTATGATCAATTATTACCACATGAACCCTAATTTCATAAATTTGGGGAAGAACACTTACTTGATGAAGAGATTACAATTAAGGGTTCTCTAGTGAATCTTGATCACTTCTTGATACACAAATGAGCTAGATGATTTACTTGAAGTCTTCCCTCTCTTTTCTCCTTATGAACCGATCATCACAAATAAGATGTCAAGAATGTCCTGGACATTTCTAAAATAATCTAGGCATATGGCATTTAACTAATAAACTTTACCCATTTGGCAACCTTAGCCCTTCTAGTTCTATTCTTTCTATTTTGCCCTCACATTTATTTATTTAGCTAACTAATATCACAAGACTTATAATATACAATACATATTATTTACATAACTAGTACCTTATCGGGATACGGGTGTAACAATTAGATATAAGGTGGGTGTCGATTATTTGACATGGAGGTATAAGGATGATTGATGTAATGTTATTGGAGTTATAAGGAAGGTGGATTTGATGCTGCGTTTATCTATTTTGGAGAGATAAGGATGGAATAGTATATCCCGAAAAGGTGTGACTGCAAGTGTGAGATAGGGGCGGATGATTAGGTTAAGTGTTATTAGGGTTGTAATTTTGGAGAGATAAGGATGGAAAAATGACCGAAATATCTTTACTTAATTGCTACGTGTCCAAGTTAATGACACAAAATTTGCACCGTTCGTCCTCGTGGATGTATATCGGTTAACTTTTACTAACGGAGTGATATATATGTTGCAACTTTTTCGAGAGGGATGTATGGTGCGAAATGGGGTAAACCACATGGATGTATTTTGGAGTTTACTCTATTGTTTTAGTTTAAATGGTCTAAAGTGTTTCTTATTTGTTACTATTGTAAAGAACCTTTGCATGCTTCACACAAACATGTGACAAGCCCAATGAGTTTTTCGTCATTATTCCATCCCTCCTATAATGAAAAAGTGAGTAAACACTTGTCAAAGGTACATTAGAAAGTTAGATTTGTAACATCACATCATAAACTTACCATAAACTTACAACATAAGTAAATTTAACACCAAATCATTCTATAATTAAGCATCTAGTTAAAGTCATAGTTACAACAAAAACTTTGTTGGGGAGAAAGATGAAATGTAAATATTATCAGGCAATTAAAGGTACATACAATTCCAATTCTGGAGGTCTCCTTAAATATTTAAAATCGTAAGATTATCATATCTTCATGAGCTATAAGATAAGAGTTGTCAAACTTTCATAGTAGAGTTGCTTATTTTAAGATACTAGGCGAGTACCCGCGCCTAGCGGCAGCGGTTCCTAGCGGTAGACAATTAACGATATGTGATATTGTGGTAAGTATTTCGTATAACGTTTAGACAATGTATAATAAATAACATTGATCTATTGCGCAATAAATCCGAAAAGTGAAACAAATGAGTATTACGGTAGAAAGAATAACTGTTTGTAAATGAAAAACAAAAAACAAACAATCAAATCACCAAAGGAGGACATAAATTTAATTAAGCACAATTCCTTGTGGATGAACTTCTAGACATTTTTAATGCGTCATGACTTTAAGCAATGCTTGCAATGAAAACACTTCAAATTAGGACTCCAACATTGTGGTCCAAAATTTTCTTCATGAGTGTTAACTGCATCAAGTATAGCCATCTCTTTATTCATTATATTCACATGGAAATTTATGAGTAAGCTGCACTTTGAAGAGTAGTGAGACAATTTCATAACTTGTAGAGTTGAAAACATGGAAGGCTTGAGTAACGGGTAAAAATAGGTCATTTTTTATGTGGGTCAAATTAAGTTGACCCGCAATTACTTTCTCTATCCAATTTAGTGAGTCTTGTAAACTATTTATGTGTTAAGTATTACAGTACTATTGATTACAAAAGCTACATCACCAAAATTCCAAAATAATGAAAGAAGAAAACACTCTAGGTTGAGCAACTAAGTACATTTTAGATCACTCTTAATATGTTTGACCCATTTATTCTTTTACTTTAATCCTTAAGCATAACATATGAGACCTAAAGATAATAAGTTGGCTAAAAAGCATTTCTAGTTTAGAGCGATTAACGGGATAACATCTCACTCAAGTGCAACTCTAACAACAAAATGGTCCACTCATTTACTCACATAATTTTAAGGTACTTTTCATTAATGAAATGCACCTGATCCACAAACCCACTTTTTACTGTGTCTAAGCTATGAATACTTCGTGTATGTTGTAAACTTGCACTACTCCATAGTTTTTTGCCATTAGACTTCTTTTCCAAATAATTATATGTCATGTACCAAACTCACTTATTTACTCACAAAGAAAATGTTTAACAAAAGGCTAAACTATAAAAACATTCCAAAAAAAAATAAAATGATACAATATGGTCTAATTACCTAATGGACACACAAAGCAATGGTCATTGAGCTGGTCTTCATGCAAAAAATAACAAATTTGCTAAACGACTTCTTTTAGACATCCGAAATGCTTACACTATCGCAAAGACTCGCCTATTTCTTATCAGTTGTCCAACCCACCGCCTATTTTGATACCTCTGAATTTTTGAACCCATAAAACAATAGCAAATTATAACATATAGGATGCCATCAATGGCACAAAAGCAATGATTTTACTACTGTAATGATACTAATTGCAAAACAATTGTCATTATAATAAGAGCCTATACCTCAAAGTGTTCGCCTAACTCATGTGAGAGCATTAGTTGGTGGTAGGCTTTCAAAACTATGTTAAACTTCGCATCTTATCAATGCCATCCCAAATGGACAACCAATGCCATCTGATCCGTGCTAAATAGATATAAATATTATGCAACGACGGATACGCGTGAATAAATACAATCACACCTTTGTGAAAAAGGATACTTGCAAAAACTCACGTTCGTGTGTAGTGTGAAGCCAGGTAAGTAATTACCTGGGTCGTTTCCCAACGAGGTGTGAATGGGCAAACTGTGAAAAGCTAGGATTAGAGTGATTGATGATTAGGGTATGGATTTTGCTTGTTTAATAATTCTAAATAACAAATGATAAACAAATATACACAAGAAAAGTAAACGCGATTTAAAATAAACTAGAAACGCGTAACGGGAAATCTAAAATGGGACAAAAACTGAAATATATGAAATTAAAACCTAAAAATGTAAAATTACTTAAAACTTATTTTAAAATTAAAATTATATTTTTTTTACACTTTTTATCTAATTATTATTAATTATTTATTATTTAATAATTATTTAAAACTAATTTAATTTATAATAAATACTAAATAAACAAAGAAAAATCTAAAACTTTTTCTATAAATATTATGAAGTGAAAAGAAGCTAAGAAAATTATAAAAATGAAAATTACTTAATTAAAATTTTAAAAAGATAAATTCTATTAAATAGAAGCTATCACTATTTTTCTATTTTGTTTTTCTTAAGGTCTAAAAATGTAATTATATTTTTCCTAGATTATAAATGACAAAAGAAAATTATGAAAATTAAAATTATATTTTTCTGATTATTATTCTATTTATTATGATTTAATTACTATTAGAAACTAATTAAAAATATTAAAAATATTAAATGACTTAGAAAAAATCTGAAAAATTCAGGATAAGTCTAAAATAATATTTAAAAGCTAGGAAAATTAAAATCAAAAGTCTAATGAACCTAAATAAGCAGTTGGGTAGATAAGCAGTTGGGCTAATAAGCTAATAATAAGCTAATAAGCTCAAAACTCCACCAAAAGCTCAGAACAGGTTTAACCAACTTAAATAAGCACAAAACAACTTAATTCAAACAACTAATCCCACAGATTAAGCAAATGAGCACTTATGCAATTGCAAATTTTAGACAGAAACTCAGGAATCAAGCCAAATTGCAAGGCAAATTAAGCAGACAAGTTGAACAATATGGGGGCAAAAGTGAGCAAGTACTATGAGCTATTGAAAAACACAAAAAGCAAGGCCTAAGCTTATCTATATAAGCTACAAATCAGTGAAGATCAGCAGCAACAGTACCTCAGTGTATACTGAGTTGTTGTGTGCAGAGTTGTGCAGGGTAGCACAAGCCAAAGGACTGCAAACCAACTCTTGTGTCTACTCTAATTGGATCACAAGTGACTCAGAAAAGCAATGAAAATGTACCAAAAGAGCTTATAGCTGCTTATGGCTTATTTGGGCTTTTTAAAGTCTGATTTCACCACAGGACACTCAAATATAGATTTTCTATTGAAATGGCTTATTAAAACCTAGAAACAGCTTATAATGGTTAAAATAAGCTGATACAAAGTTGGGATTGTGGTAATGGAACAGTAACTATGGGTTTGACCCACTTGACTAAAAACAGCCAAACACCCCTTTGTCAAGGGTCTATCTTGGTTTTCAAATGAAAATGGCCTTTTTAACTTATGGTGTTAATTAAAAAGGTTTTACTAACTTAATTAAGCACTGATTAACAACTTTTAAGACAAAATTAAGCTAGATAATAAGCTATGCTACTTAAGGCTATTTTTGGCTTTTATAAGTTTTTTAAGGGAAATAAAGACAATGACTGCTTTTAACTGATAAAAGTGATGAAATACACTAGGAAACTAATAATAAGCAAGAATTAACAATAATAAGCTACTAATAAGCAGTTACACAGTAAACTAGAATTTAATGCAAACAATGAGAAAAAGCTTACAACTTAGAAAGAGCTTATGAAAAGATGAACAAGGACCAGAAACCACTCCTAGCTTGTTGTCAACAAGCTAGAAACCAGAAAAGCCATCCAGATTAGCTTCTACCCCCAGAACTGCTTATTATGAGCTTTCTTTGACTTTTTCTTCTTTCTTGAATTAGAGCAGAATTAAACTAACATAAGCTCACAGTAAGCTATAATTAGCTTATATAAGCTTATATAAACAGATAATAAACTTTTCCAATTAACATTTAACTTAATACGAATTACAGTAGAACTTGAAATTGTAAAGTAACTGAGAATTAATGCAAGATGTATTAAAATGAGATCAAAATGACTGTAAATTGCTTATATTGATTACTGGAAATGAAAATTACAATAAAGAAAGACAAATAAGTAAAAACGATTTAAATAAAAATTAACTACTACTTTATTTCCTATTACATTGTCCTATATATACTAAATATTGCTGGGAAACCCTTAGTCGACATCTCTGAACACTTCTGCACCCTTGGATTGCTTCAAATCAATCTCAGCTGTTCAAATGAAAATTGGCGCCAAAATAGAGATAGTGGATTCGAGCAGGTTTTTAGCATTTAATGCATTTTGTGGAGGTGGAGAAGAAGCTTTAAATGCTTCTTGTTTTGTTAGGTAAGTGGGATAGGAGGGGGGTGGTATTGCAGGAAACTATGGGTGATGGTGGTTTTGGTGGGGTTGTGAGGAAGAAGAGAAGTCAAACCGAAGTTTGACTCTGGGATATTTAGCAAAGGGTTGGGTCGGGTTGGTTTAATAAAAAGGAGTTGGGCTGGTGTGGTGGATTGGGCTGGGTGGTTGTGTAGTGGGTTGGGTTAGGATTAGATATAATTGGGTTTTATTTTTTAGTTTAGGGTCCGGTTAGGTTTGTAGTTAAATCACAAGGACCATAGTTGTAATTACTGAATTCTTGAAGGGTTGAGTAGACAATTTTCCAAAGTTATCAAAAGGGTCAATTTTGCCAATTATAAATAGCACAAGGGTTTTATTTGATAAATTATAATTTTTAAAACCCGAGGACTAAATTTGCCAATTTTGAAACTTGAGGGGTAAAAGTTGCCATTTTTAGAAAACTTTCTTCCAGGGATTAAAAGTGAACATGTTTGACATCCCAAGGACTAAAGTTGACTTTTCTTACATTTTAAACCTTCAGGGACTAATTCTGCCAATTTGTGAAACTTCAGGGACTGAAAATGACAATTTTGTGAACTTTGCATGTTTTTCACTTGTTTTCAATCTTTTTGTTCCTGAGTCATATAAAAAACACATTTTATGATATTTTCAGTATTTTGAAGCATATCTGCATGTTTTTAAATGTTTTTGCAGATAAAATGTGACAGAAATGATGAGTATTTAGACACTCATCAATCCCCCACACTAAACTATTGCTAGTCCCTAGCAATCTTTTATGAAGTTTTAATGGATTTTTCTCTTTACCAAAAGCCATTACTTCTGGAGTAGCCAATGTTTTAGTATGTGATACTTTGGTACAATGATAACCAAATGATTTTGAGCAAACCATCAGCTGTCAACGGTTTTGATTTGTCTTTACCAGAAGCCGTTTGCTTCTGGACTAGCCAACTCTTAGATAAAATACAGTTATTATCTTTGGTGAGCTGAATACCAATCATGGTTTTTCACTGCCTTAACCACAAGCCATAACCTTGCGGGCTAGCCAACTCTTCACTTATAAAGATATGGTGAGTCGAATACCATACAATTTTTGGCAAATTGCAAGCCATAAACGGATTTGATTTATCTTTACCAAGAGCCGTTTGCTCTCGGATTAGCCAATCCTTATGTGGGTTAGACATGGCGGACTGATAACCATTTATTGTGTTCTAAGTGAGAAATTTTTTTAAAATTTTGGCTAAAATGGGGGTGCTAGATGGTACATTTGATCAAATTCGCTAGAATTCCCCCCCACACTTAGAACTGAATATTGCCCTCAATATTCAAAGAACCGATTGTTAAACCAACACTTAGAACGTGAAAGGGAAATACTAATAGCCATTATTTTATGTACACATTTTTTTTTTATTTTTTTTTATTTTTTTTTTATTTTTTTATTTTTTTTACTGAATTTTACATATATACAACATGTGGGGCATCTCCCCCACACTAGGGTGAGACATGGGTGAGAACCCATGGTTTACTACTGTTTTTATTAATCGAGTCGCTAGCTTGACTCGACCCCGAATTCATTGGTTCATGGGGAAGTAAGTGGAAGAAACCATTTCCATCGGACTTTCATTCAAGATGTTTAGATAACCAATTTGAACATAAGAAAGTTCCACACCGATGAGATAAATCCGGCATTTAAACCAATGTTAGATGGACAATGCCGGGGTCAAAGGTAATATCCTCACTTCCGAATGAGTGAAAGATAGGGGAAATCACCGGGTAGGTGAAGGGAAGAAGAGAGATCTGAACAGCAATTAAGATAAGAACTTCCTCCTCAAGAATTTCATATTCAAGTGGAGGAGGCAAGTCCTTAAGCTTGATCTCTGGAAATTTATCAGTTTTCTCAACTGACTTGACTTCTTTTTTATGAAGTTCAACGGGGGGGGGGGGGGGGGGGGAGGAGGAGAAATTGTCCTGATTCAACAATTTCTCAAGAGAAAGAATATCTCCCTCCAGATCAATCTCAGCGTTATCAATTCCTTCAAGAAATGAATCACACTTGAGAAAAGCCTCGATCTCTTCCAAATTGGAATCACTTCCCTCGAACGGAGTGAGAGAAGGGGAAGAGTCGGAAATGATAGGTAGAGAAGATGTGGTGGGATTACCACTCACAGAATTATGAAAATAACCAACACTTTCTTGAGAGTACTCCTTTGAAGCAACATCAATGACATCGATTCGGTTAACCGATTTAGAATCATAATTTGAGGAGTACTTCGATGTTTGATCATGGTTAAAGGTAACAGCTTCATTATCCACACGCAAGGTGATCTCATGCTTAAATACATCAATAAGAGCATGGCCCGTTTTTAGGAATCCTCTTCCAAGAATGAGAGGAACCTTTTGATCTGCGTCGAATTCAACAACCACAAAGTCAGCTGGAAAATGGAACTTACCTACTTTCACAAACACATCCTCGGCAATGCCGCAAGGATGAGATATGGTTCGATCTGCAAGCTCAAGAGTCATGCAGGTAGGAGTAAGAGCCGGAAGAGAAAGTTTCTTCCATACTGAATGAGGCATCAGGTTGATGCTTGCACCAAGATCGGCCAAGGCATAGCATTCAACCATTCCCGGAAATACACAAGGTAGTAGAAACTTTCCAGGATCTCCAAGCTTCTCCGGAAGCTTTTTCAAGATAACCGCTGAGCAGTTCTTAACAAGTGTTTGATTGTTGATGCAAATTTGGGCATCAGAATGATAGCATCCGCAAAACTTATGTCAAAATGTAATTCTTTAAAGATTTGAAAGAATTTGTCCATTTGTTGACTAGCCTTCTCACGGAGCTTTTGCTCATTTAAGCGCGATGGGTAAGGAATGTAAGGTTTGGATTTAGGGGCAATGACTTCAGGAGTCTCAACAGATTCAAAGACAACTCCTGGTTTGGATTTCTTTTTCGGGACAACCGGAGGATGGACTTGTGCTGTACTTTGTGGGCTTGGAATTTGCACTTTGTCCGTTGTATCCTCCGTCTCTTTTTCCATTTCAAACAACGGAGGAGGAATAGGACCAGAGGGTCTGTTAAAAACTTTAAAGCACAAGAGAACTAACTACTTATAAGTTTTCTGATCGTTTATGGGCTCAAGGTTGTTACACCTTTGATCTAGGATTTTGTCTATGACTAGCATGATGATAATATTGGCGGAATATTCTAACAAAGAATACAATACTATCACAACAAGGTTTTGTCAATTTCACCGTTTGTTATTTCATTTACGGCCCCAATGTTATGTGATCAACACAACACGGTTAAACTCTAACAGGGATACTAGATCCTTGAGGCTAAACAAACTAACAACATCGAACCCCATGTTCAATGTTCAACATCAGACCCCATGTCTTGATGTTCCCCAACACACACTTTTATGTTCACATTATTTCACTGTGAAGCACTAATTTTTCTAAGAGGTATGATCTTCTTTTTATAACACAAAGAAGATCATTTACAATTTGATAAGTTTAGTCATCCACTTGCTATATCGTGTAGGTGGCAGTCATCAAGTTCCATTTTGCTTCTTGCTTTTCAACTTTGTTGACTAACCAAATATCTAGATATTATTTTGTATAAACATGACTCATACAAATAATATCTTTTCCATCCTTATCTTCATAGCAGCAGAGTGACTCATTGATTCAGCAGCAGCTCATTTGTACTAGCAGTACCTTCTTGTTCTAGCAGTACCTTGCTATGAACTAGCAGTACCTTTCTTGCTGAGATACACTGGCAGTACCTTTCTTGCACTGGCAGTACCTTTGTTATGAACTAGCAGTACCTTTGCTCTTGAACCAGCAGTACCTTTTTGGTCTAGCAGTACCTTTGTTTGAACTGGCAGTACCTTGCTCTTAACCATCAGTACTATCAAATACACTAACAACAGCTTATCAATACTAACAGCAGCTTGTTACTTGTGTATTTTGCTTATCATTTCATGTTTCATTCTTCTTGCTTTGTATCATCAAATCTATGGAATATTTAATTCCTTACAATCTTCCCCTATTTGATGATTACAAAACAAACACATTCTTGTATGAATTTCCCTAGACGAAGTAGAGAAATTGAGATAATGAAATCTCACCATGAATGAAACTTCCCCTTAATCTATGCTATCCACCACGTCTCTTCCCCTTTTTGTTATCAACAAATAGAGAATATTACAAATATGATTTTTATAACTTCAAATTAATACTACACATCTAATCTATCCTTCTAACATCTCAAATTACCCTCCATTAAGCTTTCCGCACTAAAAATGAACTTGAGACATCAAAAATCAAAACTATCAGTAGCAATACGAATCAAAAAGTAAGAATCAATAACTTTCTCTTCTGATGATGCACATATATAATGAATGGTTATACATCTAAACATTCAAGCTTCCCCTGAAACCCATATGTTAACCATTCGAATCTCCAATTCTGTAGGCTTTTATGACTGATGAAGAAAAACCAACCATTACCAACTTGTTGATGAAGCTGAATAAACCAATCTTGTGTCCTATATCTTGTACTAAAACTAACTTTGAATCTTGACTAAATCCTCATTTCCTATGAGACACTGAGCGCGACAAAGCAACTCCTTTAAGTGATAGTTAACTAGGTCTTCGTCCATCCTCCCCTTGACCTATGAAAACTAGATTTAACAAGTCGTAATCATATGAAATTGTAGCACAAACAAGTTATCTTTTCTTCCAAAGATATGACAAAACACAATCTTGAAAAATACAACCTTAACTTCAAATAAGTAACAACTAACTTTCTTTACCAATAATAAATTGATAAACAAGCCTTTTTATCTTTTAAGAACCAACTCTCTTCTGTGTGTGATTCTTCCCTATGTGTGTGTAACAGCAGAAACTTCCATATGAACGCCATCAAACCTTAATGAGCAAACAATCAGATCGACCTTTTTTTTTCTTTTTTTTCTTTTTTTCTTTTTTTTAAGTGTTTGGACGACGCTTTTTAGGCTTTAGTGACACTTTTTAGAGTCACTAACCTATCTTATGCTCCATGATCAACAAACTATTAATATTGATCAATATAAGGGTTATCAAATAAACCATATTTGACTTTCATATAGAAACACGAAAAATTTGAACTTTAGAAACACCTCTGCAGCAGTTTTCAAAAATTTATACCTGACAATCTAGAGCTCAGATTGAAGATCCCTTTGGTGAGAATATACCTTGGTATATGTAGAATCTCCATATAAAATTTCAGCCCAATCCAACGGTTAACGAAGGAGTTATCGCCCTTTGAAAACAGCCCTGCAGTGAGTTACGAAAATACGAACCAGTTTCGAATTTTTCTTGTTTTTCTGCATTCTTTGACAATTCAAACCTTATTGCATCCTATATCAAGCGCCCCCCCCCCCGCTCTGATACCACTTGTTGAAAACTTTAAAGAACAAGAGAACTAACTACTTATAAGTTTTCTGATCGTTTATGGGCTCAAGGTTGTTACACCTTTAATCTAGGATTTTGTCTATGACTAGCATGATGATAATATTGGCGGAATATTCTAACAAAGAATACAATACTATCACAACAAGGTTTTGTCAATTTCACCGTTTGTTATTTCATTTACGGCCCCAATGTTATGTGATCAACACAACACGGTTACACTCTAACAGGGATACTAGATCCTTGAGGCTAAACAAACTAACAACATCGAACCCCATGTTCAATGTTCAACATCAGACCCCATGTCTTGATGTTCCCCAACACACACTTTTATGTTCACATTATTTCACTGTGAAGCACTAATTTTTCTAAGAGGTATGATCTTCTTTTTATAACACAAAGAAGATCATTTACAATTTGATAAGTTTAGTCATCCACTTGCTATATCGTGTAGGTGGCAGTCATCAAGTTCCATTTTGCTTCTTGCTTTTCAACTTTGTCGACTAACCAAATATCTAGATATTATTTTGTATAAACATGACTCATACAAATAATATCTTTTCCATCCTTATCTTCATAGCAGCAGAGTGACTCATTGATTCAGCAGCAGCTCATTTGTACTAGCAGTACCTTCTTGTTCTAGCAGTACCTTGCTATGAACTAGTAGTACATTTCTTGCTGAGATACACTGGCAGTACCTTTCTTGCACTGGCAGTACCTTTGTTCTGAACTAGCAGTACCTTTGCTCTTGAACCAGCAGTACCTTTTTGGTCTAGCAGTACCTTTGTTTTAACTGGCAGTACCTTGCTCTTAACCATCAGTACTATCAAATACACTAACAACAGCTTATCAATACTAACAGCAGCTTGTTACTTGTGTATTTTTCTTATCATTTCATGTTTCATTCTTCTTGCTTTGTATCATCAAATCTATGAAATATTTAATTCCTTACAGGGTCCCTCATAAGCAGCACCACTCCGAGTGGTGATAGTTTTGACGAAAGTGGTATCTTCATCATCATCACTGTCATCAAGCACACTGACAGGAACAACATTGAGCATATCGGAATAATAACTGGCTGTCCTTTGCTCACTACGTTTGCTTGACAAACTTTTAACCGTAAATCGTGATAGAGTAGGATCTATTCTTGACGGTTGAGGAGCAATTGTAGGTGTAGATTTTTGGATGACCGAGGGTTGGACGTATTTAGCACTTTCATTGTTAGTGGGAAGTACCGGGTCCTTTATCACCTTGAGTCCATCATGAGCTTTACCACTATGTGTAGTGACAGCTTTGAGTTCACCCCTTGGGTTGACAACAGTGTTACTTGGGAGACCTCCCGAAGTAGAAGGTGGGTTGAGATGGTCCATGAGACTGGCAAACATATTCTTAACTTCGCTTTGAGAATGATCGATTTTGTTTGAAAGCTCAGTTCCTTGCTTGTGTATTGAGGACTGAAATTCATTCTTCAAATTAGAAATTTGATTTTGCATTGCCTTCATATTGGTCTCATTAACCTTGATGTAGCTATCAAGTTCATTAGAGAGAGGTCTTTGGGAATTAGGAGCTGAATACCCTTGATTACCCCTTTGGGGTGGGTATTGATTGTTCGGGGCATGATATTGATTCTGCGTGTTTTGCCTTCTTTGCTGATTAGGATTAATCCTATTTGGATTGTTAGGAGGAGGAAATCCGGGTGGGCCATGCTGATTGCTAGCACGGTAATTTGTTTCCACTTGAGGATGGTATTGGCCACCTCCTTGATTGGAAGATCCGGCTAAAGCTTTGAATTCAAATGCATTGCCATCGGTGGTAGTACAATTGTAGTAAGCGTGAGGACCACCACAAGTAACACAAACTTCTACCTTTTTTATTTCAGCAGTGTGAGAAGTTTGCGGAGCGGACTCTTTCTTTTGTGTGGAGAAAACCAAAGCTTGAATAGCCTTCGTGAGTTCAGCAAGCTGAGTATCAGTACTAGACTGACTCACGGGAGATGAAGTGGAAGGACCAGCACTAGCCTGAGAATTATATGGTCTGGCTCGTACAGTGCGGACCTTTGACTTATTTTCAATGAGTGCAATGGCTTCCTTAGTGGATTTGCTCAGAAAATTACCTCCAGCTGAGGCATTAAGAGAATCTTGGTCAGATGGGTTTAACCCATTGTAGAAAGTGTCCATTTGCATCAAATCGGTGAAACCGTGATGAGGACATTTGCGGAGCAATTCTTTGAAACGATCCCATGCCTCTCCAAATGGTTCATCAAACCTTTGAGAGAATTTCATGATTTCATTTTTGAGATACGTGGTTTTAGAAGGAGGAAAGAATTCATTCACGAATTTCTGAACCAAGTCTTCCCATGTTGTTATCGATCGAGGGGGTTGTTTGTCAAGCCAAATCCGGGCTGCCCCATCGATGGAAAACGGGAAAAGAAGAAGTTTGATTGATTCCTCAGGGACATTTTTGCATTTGATGGTGGATGTGATTTTGTTAAACCATCTAATGTGATCTTGAGGATCGTCCCTGTCAAAACCATAGAATTGCCGCTGGGTTACCAAGTTTATCAACCCAGTCTTAAGCTCAAAATTCTCAGCCACGATGGCTGGAACAACAATGGCATCTCCGTACCCAATGGTGGGAGCTTGGAGAAGCTCATTCATAGGACGGTCTTCTGCCATGATGACAGGGGTTTTGGGATCAGTACGTAACTCGGGTACTACTGATGGAGCAGAACGTCTACGACGTCTTCGAGGTATGTTTCCAAGCTCCACGAAAGGGCTTGATGACCTAGAAGAACGAGTGCGCATGCACTTTTAGCAAAATTTTTCAATTAAAATCAAGATCGAGAAAAAACACAAGTGAACTTAAACCAATAATCAACAAGCGTACGGTAGCTCTCTAAAAGATAAACGCACAGAGTGGCGGAGAAGCAGAGGTGGGCAATTAAATGCTCCTTAAAAACCCGCTTATTTCAGTCCAACAATTTAATGTCAAACTATCCTTAAACCTCCGTTATAGTTTGTTTATCAATTAAAGGTGAGCCGATATTCGCAAGTGATACAAAGGCAAGTTTTAAATCTGATGTTTGGGAACTTATTATGGTCGTACCCCCAGTTAGGTAGTACTCTGTCTTGGTTCTCGATGGTAAATTTTATTGTTGTTTATTATTAAACAAAGAAAATGGAAAATGTTTTTGGTGTTTTTTATTATATATATATATATATATATATATATATATATATATATATATATATATATATATATATATATATATATATATATATATAATATATATAGAAAAGGAAAGAAAAATATTTTTGTATTTTTATATTGTTTATGGGAAATAGGAACTTATTGGAAGAAGGGTCTCAAATCACTAATCGCTAAAACTTACACAATATAGTCGCACACACCTCCCCGGCAGCGGCGCCAAAATTTGATCCGTGCTAAATAGATATAAATATTATGCAACGATGGATACGCGTGTATAAATACAATCACCCCTTTGTGAAAAAGGATACTTGCAAAAACTCACGTTCGTGTGTAGTGTGAAGCCAGGTAAGTAATTACCTGGTTCGTTTCCCAACGAGGTGTGAATGGGCAAACTGTGAAAAGCTAGGATTAGAGTGACTGATGATTAGGGTATGGATTTTGCTTGTTTAATAATTCTAAATAACAAATGATAAACAAATATACACAAGAAAAGTAAACGCGATTTAAAATAAACTAGAAACGCGTAACGGGAAATCTAAAATGGGACAAAAACTGAAATATATGAAATTAAAACCTAAAAATGTAAAATTACTTAAAACTTATTTTAAAATTAAAATAATATTTTTTTTACACTTTTTATCTAATTATTATTAATTATTTATTATTTAATAATTATTTAAAACTAATTTAATTTATAATAAATACTAAATAAACAAAGAAAAATCTAAAACTTTTTCTATAAATATTATGAAGTGAAAAGAAGCTAAGAAAATTATAAAAATGAAAATTACTTAATTAAAATTTTAAAAAGATAAATTCTATTAAATAGAAGCTATCACTATTTTTCTATTTTGTTTTTCTTAAGGTCTAAAAATGTAATTATATTTTTCCTAGATTATAAATGACAAAAGAAAATTATGAAAATTAAAATTATATTTTTCTGATTATTATTCTATTTATTATGATTTAATTACTATTAGAAATTAATTAAAAATATTAAATATATTAAATGACTTAGGAAAAATCTGAAAAATTCAGGATAAGTCTAAAATAATATTTAAAAGCTAGGAAAATTAAAATCAAAAGTCTACTGAACCTAAATAAGCAGTTGGGTAGATAAGCAGTTGGGCTAATAAGCTAATAATAAGCTAATAAGCTCAAAACTCCACCAAAAGCTCAGAACAGGTTTAACCAACTTAAATAAGCACAAAACAACTTAATTCAAACAGCTAATCCCACAGATTAAGCAAATGAGCACTTATGCAATTGCAAATTTTAGACAGAAACTCAGGAATCAGGCCAAATTGCAAGGCAAATTAAGCAGTTGAATTAAGCAGACAAGTTGAACAATATGGGGGCAAAAGTGAGCTAGTACTATGAGCTATTGAAAAACACAAAAAGCAAGGCCTAAGCTTATCTATATAAGCTACAAATCAGTGAAGATCAGCAGCAACAGCAACTCAGTGTATACTGAGTTGTTGTGTGCAGAGTTGTGCAGGGTAGCACAAGCCAAAGGACTGCAACCCAACTCTTGTGTCTACTCTAATTGGATCACAAGTGACTCAGAGAAGCAAAGAAAAAGGACCAAAAGAGCTTATAGCTGCTTATGGCTTATTTGAGCTTTTTAAAGTCTGATTTCACCACAGGACACTCAAATATAGATTTTCTATTGAAATGGCTTATTAAAACCTAGAAACAGCTTATAATGGTCAAAATAAGCTGATACAAAGTTGGGATTGTGGTAATGGAACAGTAACTATGGGTTTGACCCACTTGACTAAAAACAGCCAAACACCCCTTTGTCAAGGGTCTATCTTGGTTTTCAAATGAAAATGGCCTTTTTAACTTATGGTGTTAATTAAAAAGGTTTTACTAACTTAATTAAGCACTGATTAACAACTTTTAAGACAAAATTAAGCTAGATAATAAGCTATGCTACTTAAGGCTATTTTTGGCTTTTATAAGTTTTTTTAAGGGAAATAAAGACAATGACTGCTTTTAACTGATAAAAGTGATGAAATACACTAGGAAACTAATAATAAGCAAGAATTAACAATAATAAGCTACTAATAAGCAGTTACACAGTAAACTAGAATTTAATGCAAACAATGAGAAAAAGCTTACAACTTAGAAAGAGCTTATGAAAAGATGAACAAGGACCAGAAACCACTCCTAGCTTGTTGTCAACAAGCTAGAAACCAGAAAAGCCATCCAGATTAGCTTCTACCCCCAGAACTGCTTATTATGAGCTTTCTTTGACTTTTTCTTCTTTCTTGAATTAGAGCAGAATTAAACTAACATAAGCTCACAGTAAGCTATAATTAGCTTATATAAGCTTATATAAACAGATAATAAACTTTTCCAATTAACATTTAACTTAATACGAATTACAGTAGAACTTGAAATTGTAAAGTAACTGAGAATTAATGCAAGATGTATTAAAATGAGATCAAAATGACTGTAAATTGCTTATATTGATTACTGGAAATGAAAATTACAATAAAGAAAGACAAATAAGTAAAAACGATTTAAATAAAAATTAACTACTACTTTATTTCCTATTACATTGTCCTATATATACTAAATATTGCTGGGAAACCCTTAGTCGACATCTCTGAACACTTCTGCACCCTTGGATTGCTTCAAATCAATCTCAGCTGTTCAAATGAAAATTGGCGCCAAAATAGAGATAGTGGATTCGAGCAGGTTTTTAGCATTTAATGCATTTTGTGGAGGTGGAGAAGAAGCTTTAAATGCTTCTTGTTTTGTTAGGTAAGTGGGATAGGAGGGGGGTGGTATTGCAGGAAACTATGGGTGATGGTGGTTTTGGCGGGGTTGTGAGGAAGAAGAGAAGTCAAACCGAAGTTTGACTCTGGGATATTTAGCAAAGGGTTGGGTCGGGTTGGTTTAATAAAAGGGAGTTGGGCTGGTGTGGTGGATTGGGCTGGGTGGTTGTGTAGTGGGTTGGGTTAGGATTAGATATAATTGGGTTTTATTTTTTTAGTTTAGGGTCCGGTTAGGTTTGTAGTTAAATCACAAGGACCATAGTTGTAATTACTGAATTCTTGAAGGGTTGAGTAGACAATTTTCCAAAGTTATCAAAAGGGTCAATTTTGCCAATTATAAATAGCACAAGGGTTTTATTTGATAAATTATAATTTTTAAAACCCGAGGACTAAATTTGCCAATTTTGAAACTTGAGGGGTAAAAGTTGCCATTTTTAGAAAACTTTCTTCCAGGGATTAAAAGTGAATATGTTTGATATCCCAAGGACTAAAGTTGACTTTTCTTACATTTTAAACCTTCAGGGACTAATTCTGCCAATTTGTGAAACTTCAGGGACTGAAAATGACAATTTTGTGAACTTTGCATGTTTTTCACTTGTTTTCAATCTTTTTGTTCCTGAGTCATATAAAAAACACATTTTATGATATTTTCAGTATTTTGAAGCATATCTGCATGTTTTTAAATGTTTTTGCAGATAAAATGTGACAGAAATGATGAGTATTTAGACACTCATCACCATCCCAACTGGAGATACAAAGCTTTTTTGAGGAGAAACGACACCAAGTCACATGGGTGAGCTGTACAATACAAAACCAACAATGCTTAAGGATGATGATTATAACACCTAAATATACAAAAAATAAATGATCTGAACCCATAACAGTAACCGAAAACTCTCACCCATGCCTATATTAATTTACCTAAAAAACCTGCAAAATATTAACAGTTTTAAGAATAACCCAACTGATTAATCAAACTGATTTGAGACTAACCTAGATCAATAAAACTATAGTTTACAAAAAGTTACCTATTGTTGTGTAGAAACTGACAAAATCATCATCTAAATGGGTATCGCAACAACCTGTAAACAAAAGACACATTAAAAGAATCATAATCATTGTACTGTTACGATTGAAAATGAATGGAGACTTTGAGATAGGGCATCGTACAATATAAATTTTGAAATGGTGATATGGAATTGGTGAATATCTTTACCATTTTTTGTTGGTTTTTTGAATCGTATACAGGAAGTTTCAATCAAAGACTTTGAGAAGGTTTCTTTGATTCACATTGAAATGAATACTATTTAATCCTTTACAAAAATAACTCATATGGGGAGCGTACAGAAGAAGGATTTCAGAACATTTCAACATTTCAAAACGCATGGCTACCTTGACCAATTTCAACATTTCAACTTTGGCATATACTTTCCATATGGTGAGTTCATTGACAAACTGAATAAGAACGTTCAACTTTATTAAGTTAACCTTACAAAAAACATCTATACTACATATAATGGAGGAAGCACTCTCTCTCCAAAATTTTAAGACTTACAAGAAATTAAGCATGATTTACAATACTTTAATGCACACAATTTTCAGACTTACAACAAAATAAGCATAGTGTACAACAAAATAAGCATGGTGTAATTTTCAGACTTATTTTCAGACTTACAACATCAATGCTATTAAAGTGGCCAATGTTATTAATGACTATAATGACTACTACTTACAAGAAAAGAAACATAGTGTACAACACTTTAATACACATAATTTTCAGACGTACAAGACAAGAAGCATATTGTACAACAAAATACCACATTAATGCTATTTAATGTAGTCAATTAATTAACTGGTCAATAAATACAATTAATACAGTTATTAAAACACCCCTTACATAAGAAATACAAATTATCAAGCATATTGTACAACCAAATTAAACACAATTCCTGCATTAAATTTCACTAATACAGATAATAAAGCACATTATACAAATATTCAAGCCCGAACGGGCAACGGGCCAAATGGGCTTGAGCCTGATCGGGCGCGGGCAAAACGGGCTCGAGCCCGAACAGGCACGGGCCAACGGGTTCGAGCCCGAATGGGCACGGGCTATACGAAATTCTTGATATCCGTAAATTTATTGTCAAAAAGAACATAATAAACTAAAATACATGATTCACCGGAAAATTTTATTTCAGGTTACCCGCCGCCGCAACGCGCGGGTACCCTGCTAGTAAACAATAAACTTGGAATAAAACTTTTATAACAAACCTTAAAAAGAAACCATTTTTCCGGCAACACCTGCGGTTCTCGGTGGTAGCAGTAATGAAGCTGCGGCAGCAGAGGAATATTCCGGCAAGGGCGACGTTGGACGACTCCAAAAAGTCAGATCTACAAAAAGAAAATATAGATCTACGAATAAAAACCTTTAAAACTTGTTTAATATAAAGATCTACTAAAAAACTTAAAATAACCTCAAACCTTGAAAACACATTCGTATTGGTGGTCGGTCTTGGTGAGTTGGTTGTGGGTTTTCGTTGCTGATGGGTTTCGGGTGGTGGTGAGGGATTCGATGGTGGTCAGTTAGCGGTTGTGACGTGGTGTTGTTGGTTGGGGTGGTTGACGGATGTAATGGTTGGTGGTTGCGGATTTAAATAGTGGTAGTAGAGGTGTGTGTTTTAGGTTACAGAAAGAGAAGTGTGCAAGTGTGGTTTGATTGGAATACAACCATGTTGTATTGGAATACAGCCATGTTTCCTGCAATAGTTTTCACAAAATCAATACTTGCCTTGAATTTTTATTTGAAACGCCAGCCTATGTAATAGTTAAGATGTCATAATCATTTCCTTATTTAAGATCCATGAATTCAGTTTAGATAAGGGCATTTTCAGCATTGACAAAAAATTGAATGCTTTTCCACTTTGACTGTTTTCTCTTTATAAGTAGTTTACATAAGATAAAGATATACAACAAAAACAAGATCAAGATATACAACAAAAAAAGGATCGTAATAGCATCCCGACTTATTTAAACAAATTTATGTACATTATGTCGTTCAATATATATACAATATAAATTTCATGACTTAACCAAATGTAACCAATCAAACAAAACGACACTAACAAAACAAACGGAAATGTATATATGCTAGCAATATCTGGTATAAACACTACTTTCAATCTCCTTATGTCTCGCTATGTCGTCACTGTGAAGAAAATTCAATCCACTTCAAAGGTCTAAATATTTATCGAGGCTTCCGTTAGATTGCATACTCGTAAACAATAGTGTTTCTCATTGTTATCATATATTTCAAATAACACTACTCCAAATATGTAAGCATCTGATATTTAAGGTGTCGTATTACTCAACTGGAAAATGAAAAAATAATAATCAAAATCAAGGATTTGTTCAAAATCAAACGCCCTCGGATGAGTTGTTGAAACAATTTATGAAAGCCCAAGAAGAGACAAATCGGTTGTTGGTTAATCAAATAACTGAAATTAAGAAATCTTTAAATGATCGACCCTCGGGCTCAGGTACTCTTCCTAGCAATACGATCGCTAACCCGAGGGGCGATGTGAAAGCGATCACTACCCGAAGTGGTGTATCTTATGATGGACCCACGGTTCCTACTAGCTCTTCTTCTCTTCCTCCCAAGGTAGTGGAACGTGAGACCGAGGCAACAAAGGACACGGTGCTTCCTACTAATAACGGAAGTACCGAAGACGTCTAACCTCCGGTTAGCCCAAAGAAGCTCCCGTCAAAACCAAACTTCCTTATCCGTCAAGATTAAACGATCAAAAGCTCCGTGAAAAAGCTACGATCAAATGGAGAAGTTCTTTGAAAGATTTGCATTTCGTCAAATATTATGTTTTCACTCTTTATGTCACGATGTATGACATTTAAAATGTCATCCATGTTGTTTTGAAGGTAAATCAAACCTTCAAGAACATCAAAGCATATTTGTATCTGTCGAGCCCAAATAATATTAGACGTTTCGCAAACCGTCACAACTTCCATAAGAAGCATGCTCATCTCACAACCTTCATCACAAAAAGGAGAGAAAATATATTAGCACTATATACTTCTATCATTAATATATGTATAAGAACCTTAATATAAATATAGTAATCTATCTTTTAACTACTAAAACAAATATATAATATATCTCTATGCATGGGCGGAACTACATAGAGCAGAGGGGTAGCGGTCGCTACCCCTGAACTTTTACCCGGTAGTGGGATTTTTGGCCATTTTTGGCGATTTTTGGCCATTTTTTCGCGATTCCGCGACCCCTGAAACAAATTTTCGCTACCCCTAAACAGATTTTCGTATTTCGCTACCCCTGATCTCGGCTCCTGGTTCCGCCACTGTCTCTATGCATATAATTGGCTTATTGCATTAGACCTACATCAATCAATCACAAAGACACAAATAGCAGGGTCGGTCCTCATAAAAGTATAGACTAAAAAACACTAAAAGAAAAATAGCATGCATAGTTTTACATCTAAAATATATATTGCCAAAACAAGTAAAAATTAACAAAAAGACAACTCATGTATTTCTTTGCATTTGTCCCACAGAATCCCTCTCGGGAACTCTGATTTTTACTCAAAAGTAGTACTTATTTAACCTAACATGATAACTAGCAAGATTAAAAACAATAAAAGAAGAAATAAAATGAAGAGCTACCTATTCTGAGAACTGGTACAAGATGGTTGTCATCTATGAAATAGCGGCTGTGATGTTTTAAGAAATAAGAATGTTCTGTTCTTGGTATTTATAATGTGACTTATGATGGGCTAGGTTAGTTATAACAGGCCTTATACTAATTTTTTTGGGCCACTACAGTAAACTACTAGGCTAAAAATAAATTTGATTTCCAAAAATTGTCTATTTTTGCACTTTCAAAGTAAAAAAGGGTTTTATAAATCTAGTCTTGTATGACTGGTAGATCGTGTGACTACATAGAATTCTCAACACCTATTTAAAAGTTGGTGGGATGTTTTTTTGCTAAACCAAAGTTACGTTTTGTGCGACCACGATTATTTTTTTGCTAGACCGACATGACATTTTTCTTTTATGAGTAAACTACACCGCTCGTCCTTGTGGTTTGCGTTGACCGACAAGTTTCGTACTTTGACAAAAAAATGCACCATCCGTCCTTAAATGCGAAACGTTATGTATCGTTAGTCCCTCTCACTAACAGCCTTCACTAACGTTCGTTAAATGCCCACACGTGATACCAACGTGAGGGTATTTTAGTCTTTTTCTCCTCTCTTCATAAAACCCTCTACTTTCTCTTTTTTATTTATTCTTTCCATTATTTCTCTCTCCTCCATCTCACAGTTTACCCAAATCATTCTTCCCCCATTTTCTTCAATAATAAATCTTGAAACCATCTACAAACACAAATACAAAGTTCAGATTTTTAATACGATTCCCATTTTATTTTATTCTCATAAATCAAAAATCTATTTCTAAATAAAACCCAAATAAAAATTTACTTTTTCCACAAAACATTATCTTTATCTTTCTTCTTCAAGTCTTCAAGCACACATGGCAGAAGTGACCGACGACAAGGGTGGGTGACGACGACCAGCGGTGGTGGGCGATGAAGACCGGCGGTGGTGGTTGGACGGTGTGTGGATGTGTACGGTATTGTTTGCCTTGTTGGATGGGTGGTGGAATATCATATGGGTTTTGATAATCACACTAACCATTATTCTCATCCCCAAAATGAAGTGTTGGCGGTCAACGCACCACAACGCCGCCGACCACCACCATGCCACTCTCACATATGTTCCAACCAGGTAGACCAGCACATTAGGACATGAAGTCTCACTAGATCTACTTTTTATGGGATTTTGTTTACTTTTTATGGGATTCGTGACGGCATGTGGTGGAGATGAATTGGTGTGAGTATACTTGAACATGGGAAGTTTTGTGACATTTTTACAAAAGGTTTGAGTATACTTTTTACAAAAGGTTTGAGTATACTTGAACACAGGAAGTTTTGTGAGTTGTTGAACTTAAAAGATTTGTATAAGCCTCAGCTTAAGGGGGAATGTTGAAAGTAATAAGCTGAAGGCTTATTATGTCAAGTTTGGAAGTTGTTTTTGTTTGTTTTTTGTGTGCAGGTTTTGTATGAATAAAGATATGAAATACAAGGGCTAAAAGTGTAAGCTACAAAGACATGAAGGAACTAAGGTGACAAGTTGTTGATACTGGAGCTGGACCAGCTATATAAGCTCATTATCTTCTCATTAGTTTTTAGTTTTTAGGGTTTTACTGTGTGTGATTTGGACACAGTTGTTAGTATTTTTATTTAGAAACTCTCTTTATTTTCTTGTATTTTAAAACTGTAAAGAATCCACCATAAGGGGTGGTTGGTTGGGTTGATTCGTAATAAAATCTTGTGTTGAAATCTTGTAATCGATCATTCTTTGTATAAATTTAACAAGATGCAATTTGACATTTAAGGTCAATTGGCAGTTTTTTTAAATCTAAAATGTTATTATATTATACTATATACTAAAAATGATTTGAGCGCGGGGTCCACAACAAGTTCATTAAGGAGTGGTTAACAACCTAATTCGGCCTCCTATCGGTTCTTCGGGACAAGAGGCAAAATCCTATTGGTTGGAGGAGCTAATTACATGGATTAGCTACAGTGCTAATGAATAGTACTCCCCATTTCGACATTGTTTGGTACTGTTTGGTACTGTTCTGCACTGTTCATCACTGTAGATAAATACCTTCCTCCCCCACACACCATTTGCTAGAACCTTCCTTCCCCATTTACACATACACCTCCCTGAATCTTCCGAAGCCGCTATCATTGCCCCCCTTTTTCAGCTACACCCGCACACAATCCGCCCTTTCTCCATCATCCTTCTCTCTAAAATCTTTTCAATATTAAACACGTTTTCTTCATAGATCGATCTATTTTGAAGCTTAGCTTCAGTGTATATACGATTGAAAAGGAAAGAATCATAACAAGTATGTTACATTCTTCCTTTAATTCGTTTGAGAAACAAGAAGAACTACACCATAACAGAGATTTCAAACAACCACACTGTACCATTCCATCTTATATCCACGTAACTCACAAACATTGACCCATCATACTACAACAAAAATAAACGACATCCTATCCTAGATGATACAACATCAGTCAAATAAACTAACACATGCCCATCTTCAACGCTAAACAATAATCAAATAAATCATCCAACAAACAGCAGTTGTATTTCGTGTTACACATGATTATTTCAAGATCGTTTCATATCCAAACAACACAAAAAGAACTCATCATAGATCTATACTTCTGATAATATTCGGATCTTAAAGGAAAGAACAAAAAACCGAACGGTTCCATTCCTCCTTTCATTCAGCCAAAACAAGAAGATCAAAATCAATAACCAAAATAGATCTCAGCTCAAAGAACAACACCACAAGAGCTTTATTTTTTGGGATAATGAGTTTTAAATGTATCCAACTTGTCTCTTTTTACTGAGTTGTGTATCCAACTTTTTTTTTACTAAGTAATGGTCTAAACTTACTAATCTTTGCTATGTTGTGTACTAACGGGGTGATTAAGGTTTTCTGTTAGAGTTATTTACATAAATCGTCCTTCTGGTTATGAACAAATTGCAACGTTAGACCTTTATTTTAACGGTCGGGTCTGCGTCAGAACTGGGTCTGGGTCGGGTCGGGCCGTTAAAGTGAAGAACCACGATACATAACGTTTCGCATTTAGGGACGGATGGTGCATTTTTTTGGTAAAAGGACGAAACTCGTCGGTTAACGCAAACCACAAGGACGAACGGTGTAGTTTAATCTTCTTTTATTAGACTAGGTCAACCGTGGTACCCACTTTCTAGTAAGAAGAAAGTCATTTATTCATATTGCTTTATCGCTTGGTTAGAGTTTTGTGTTCCTTTTACCTCCCAAGATACAAATGACTTGTCTTATTAACTTTTGAGTACAAGACAATGAAATAAAAATATATTTTTGGTTAATCATAGCTCAAATGATTGTCACTAAAAAAATAATATTAAAATGTAAGATCGGAATGTATTTAAGTTTCTGGTGGATTTCTTGTTCGGTTTCATAAAAAAGGAACCGAAGAGAAACACCGGGATAAGAACTTTTTAAACTCTTATGACTTCCACCAATTTTGCCCTTCTTCTTTACGATTCAAGTGTTTATTTTTAGTTTTACAACCATACGAGGGACATGGTATTATTTCGGTTGATATGTAATGTTATAATATTCACATAATACAGTTCACATCACTTTTATTTCGATTTTCAATTTATGTATTCTACTACTTACCTGCAACGAGACAGGGCCGTCTCTGAGGATTTATGGACCTAGGCCGAACAAAAAAAAAGGGCCCAGAGACTAGGTGCAACAAATTATATAATATAAACTAAAATATAAAAACGATAATAAATGTTGTATTAATAAACATAGGTACTGGATCATTTAGAAAGTAGATACAAATAAAAAGTCTAAAAAGTAATGTAAACCGTTGGATTAAAAAGTACCATCACATCACAATAGGGGTATTCCTGTCATTTATCCCACCCTCAAAACATATCTTATTCTCACCAACCACTTCACCTTCACTCATCTCTTCATCACCACAATTACTGCCAAACTTCATCATCACCAACCATCACAGCCATCGCTGAACCTCACCATCGCCGGAAACATGCGTTCTAGATTCACCGGAAACATCACGGTGTCGCGGTGGTTTATGACGGTGACCCATCAACCATTATCCTCAACGGTGCCGTCACCGTTGATGACCACCACCACTCCAACACTCAACCACCATCCAACCACCACACCAGCCGGTTGTTTCGAAACCCTAGTGAAAAATGGCCAACGAATCCAACAAATTCCTCGATCGTGACCAACGTCCAAGCATAATTCTGGTAATCACTCGAATTAAATGTGATATTTGATCATAGGGTTCCGGCGAGAAGTTTCGGCGAGATGCTTTGGTCACAGGAATCCAGCAAGAAGTTCCGGCGACATTGTTGTCACCAACAAGTTAGCCAGGTTGCGCAGCCTGGAAGACGAGTAAACTTATGGATTAACTCCTAACTTTTAATTTTGTTTTTTCAAGACTGCGTATGGTTGTCACCACAAATCTTAATTTTGTATGACTGTAGTTTTGATATCAAGACTTTTAAGATTTATGCCCTCGATGAAATGAATTTTGTGATGCTGTTAGCGCATTTACTATTCTGCTTGTTAGGTTGTGTAAATTATCAAACACAAGTGACTGTACAACTTTATCTTTATCTTCAAGTTTTTGTTAAAGTGATGGAATCGATGAATATGAATTTTTTTGTATGAATTTAAGTTTTTTTTGGTTCTTCACTCTTGTTATGTGTTTTTGGTTCATAAATTATTGGTTCATCAGTTATTGTGATGCGCTATTTTTTTTTGTTCATCAATTATTATCCTGATATTATGTGTTTTTGGTTCATCAATTATTGACCCTTGTTATGTGTTTTGGTTCATCAGTTATTGTGATGCGTTATTTTTTTTTGGTTCATCAATTATTATCCTGATATTATGTGTTTTTGGTTCATCAATTATTGACCCTTGTTATGTGTTTTGGTTCATCAACTATTGGTTCATCAGTTATTGTGATGCGTTATTTTTTTTGGTTCATCAATTATTATCCTGATATTATGTGTTTTTGGTTCATCAATTATTGACTCTTGTTATGTGTTTTGGTTCATCAACTATTGGTTCATCAGTTATTGTGATGCGTTATTTTTTTTTGCTTCATCAATTATTATCCTGTTATTATGTGTTTTTTTTTCATCAATTTATGTGTTTTGGTTGATCAATTATTGGTTCATCAGTTATTGTGATGCGTTATTTTTTTTTGGTTCATCAATTATTATCCTGTTATTATGTGTTTTTGGTTCATCAATTATTGACCCTTGTTATGTGTTTTGGTTCATCAATTATTGGTTCATCAGTTATTGTGATGCGTTATTTTTTTTGGTTCATCAGTTATTATCATGGTATTATGTGTATTTTGGTTCATCAATCATTGACCCTTGTTATGTGTTTTGGTTCATCAATTATTGGTTCATCAGTTATTGTGATGCGTTATTTTTTTTGGTTCATCAGTTAATATCATGGTATTATGTGTTTTTGGTTCATCAATTATTGACCCTTGTTATATGTTTTGGTTCATCAACTATTGGTTAATCAGTTATTGTGACGCTTTATTTTTTTGGTTCATCAATTATTATCCTGTTATTATGTGTTTTTGGTTCATCAATTATTGACCCTTGTTATGTGTTTTGGTTCATCAATTATTGGTTCATCAGTTATTGTGACGCTTTATTTTTTTGGTTCATCAATTATTATCCTGTTATTATGTGTTTTTGGTTCATCAATTATTGACCCTTGTTATGTGTTTTGGTTCATCAATTATTGGTTCATCAGTTATTGTGATGCGTTATTTTTTTTTGGTTCATCAATTATTATCCTGTTATTATGTGTTTTTGGTTCATCAATTATTGACCCTTGTTATGTGTTTTGGTTCATCAATTATTGGTTCATCAGTTATTGTGATGCGTTATTTTTTTTTGGTTCATCAGTTATTATCATGGTATTATGTGTTTTTTGGTTCATCAATCATTGACCCTTGTTATGTGTTTTGGTTCATCAATTATTGGTTCATCAGTTATTGTGATGCGTTATTTTTTTTGGTTCATCAGTTATTATCATGGTATTATGTGTTTTTGGTTCATCAATTATTGACCCTTGTTATGTGTTTTGGTTCATCAACTATTGGTTCATCAGTTATTGTGACGCGTTATTTTTTTGGTTCATCAATTATTATCATGGTATTATGTGTTTTTGGTTCATCAATTATTGACCCTTGTTATGTGTTTTGGTTCATCAATTATTGGTTCATCAGTTATTGTGATGCGTTATTTTTTTTTGTTCATCAATTATTATCCTGGTATTATGTGTTTTTGGTTCATCAATTATTGATCCTTGTTATGTGTTTTGGTTCATCAACTATTGGTTCATCAGTTTTGGTTCATCAATTTTTGATAACGTTCATCAGTTATTATTCATCTTTAACGTGCGATATCTCACTCATATTATATCGGATTTAAGTGATTCAAATTTATGGGTAAAGAATGGCAAAAAAGATACAACTTTCTTGTTTTAAGTTTTGCAAAATTCGGCCTTTAAACTAGGCAAAATTAGAGCTGAAAATGCCGAAAATTTCAAGAAAATCAACACCCACTTAAAAAGTTGAAAAAAAAAATTGCGATTCATATATCATAATGCATATCAAATTGAAGAGAATTATATTTTTAAAAATTATGGTGAAATCGGTTTTTCATAAAAGTATATCGTTTGAAAGTTATTTACGTTTAAAGTTTTGGGGTGAAATAAAAAAAGGGGTTAAAATGACCAAAATGCCCCCTAACCAAATTTAATAAGAAAAAAAGGAGGGAGTGAGTGGTGGACACTTGTCACATTGTGAGTGGCTTTCTAGCCTTTTTAGTTTTCTTCACTTTCTAAAGGATCCTATCTCATATCAATAAACATAGCAAAAGATATGTAAGTGGGCTTTTTTATGTGGGTTAAGTTATATGGTTTAATTTTTGGATGATTGTTAAGATTTGTAATGGGCTTAGTTAATTACATATACAATTTTTATATATATACATTAAAAAAAATTAAAAATCGGGCCCCTTAAAAAATTGGACTTCGGCCGGTCGCCCACTTCGTCCCACTGTCTAGGCCGGCGTTGCAACGAGATTACTTAATTTATATAACATGTTAAATACGTGACTTGGTACAATATGCCAATATCAGTGATGATCATGAGTTTACTAACTCTCGCTGTATCATTGTATGTATATTGTTTAAGTTTCGTATTTGAAAAATAATTATGGTACATGTGTAGATAAAGATATGTACAAGTATCCCAATGATACTATTGCATGGATGCTTGGTGGTAGAACGCCAGATTTATACAAGAGCGTCATGAACACAAAAGTTGATTGGTATAAAAAGATAGCTCTTAAAAATTTTCAACTCTAATCTTTCTCGTTTTAGGTACATGACTTGTTCACACTACACTATCAAAGTGCTTTATGTATTCTGATTTTCCGATATCTATCTAAGATCACAATGTCATTTTATTTGCTATGATGGTTCGTGGCAAACAAGTAATGCTAAAAAACTTGGTAGAAGAAATGCAGTAATCTTCATGCTATTGATATTGAGGAATATAGAGCTTTAGCTTTTACGAATATAACACAAATAAAAAAAATGTATTTACTTCCATGTAGTCCTCATAACTTCTAAATAGCTTATATTTCTACTAGCTACATAACCCGCCCGATGGGCGGGTTCGCTTCATAAAAATATTAGTAATAATAAGTGTACGTAAACAAATATTGAAAAAAACAAAACATAATAGAAACATACAATCAAACAAAAAATTTAAAAAACAAAACATTGAAATCTTCATAAAGTGACATAAACATAATTAGATTTATCAAAGAGCAATCTAACAATTAAATTTATGTATTTTCTCTTGATCATATGATAAATGCATATTGTCATAGTCAAAGCATTCCACAAACTCTTCATCGCTAACATCTTCCTCCTTCTGAAGCTCCATCTTTTTGAGTCTTCTTTGTTCTACCTTAAGCTTATTTCGTTTATATTTTGATTTTTTCTTCATGTTGAGCTTTTCAAAAGAGTCCCATTTTTTCTTACTTAACTGAGCTAATTTTGAGAAATACCACTCAGCCGGATGTGGTTTAGAGGTTGTCGCCTCATCTTGTACATCAACATGGATTGCTTCTAGCAAACAATAAGGAAAATATAAGATTAGTAATGGTAAAAAAAATCATGTTAATTGTAAAGAACTGCACACATTATTATTATATAGGAAAGGTAAATACCTTTATATTATGTTTTTACCATGATCAATATAATATGTGTTATGCATTTTCAAATAATAGTAAGACTGTATGAATACACAAAAAAATTGTGATATGCATTTTCAAATAAAGAAACATAAAGAGTAGTGGTTTACATGTAATATTTTAATTGCCCAAGGTATAATCGCTGCCTTTGTTACAGGAATTCGTCGACATATAACCTGTCGATGCAACTGATTCTTTGTTAGACCCTTCATTTGGTGAGTGGTTTTGGCCATGACTGTTACATGAACATAATGTTTTAGATGTTGCAGACTTATGGATGAATATAAAACGTATGAAGTAAAACATGTAAAACTTACTTTGGATGCTTTGCTTCAGGTTCATAATTTGCAGCATCACATCTTCTTTTCTTCATTACCGGATCCATGATGGTTTGAAGAATGATTAGAAGAATGCTTTAGTTTGGTGATTTGTGAAATGGTGCATACCAGGAAGATTTAAAGTGCAAAAATGAAGTTGAATAGTCTGCATATTAATTAGGAAAGTGATAAGGTTATTGTGTGAATTTTAAAAATTAATGGTGTACACATTTATCCATTCAAGTTATAGGAAGTTGTTATGTTCATTAGAGTATGTTAATCATTGCCTAAAAATGTTTAAAGGTTGTTAAACAATATCCTTCCTGCATTTATGCTTTGTGTATTTTTAAAAATTAGTGGCCGATTTGTTTTTTTAATACATATTATCATTAACATTCATTTTAAAATCGTACCAAGTTATAAGCCCAATGTTATCATGAAATTCAAAAATATGAACTTTCATACGAAGTCAATGACCGAAGAGTATGATTAGTCATAGATATGTGCAGATAATATGTTAAAAAAACTGGAGCATTGTATCAGATAATATGTTAAAAAAACATACCCTTTTCTTCACGAACTTGTATAAAAAACTGGAGCATTTTATCAGATAATATGTTAAAAAAAGTAAATAGACTGTTTTATCAAAATAAAAAAATGGTATGCATACAAAACAATGTTGCGTATTCAAATACGACATTTTGTAAACTACATTTGCAGTTGAGTTGCAATAATTTCCGTCCCTATCTAAACATAGAACCTTCAACCCTCGCTTGCTCTTGACTCTTGACAAAGCCACATATAGCTGGCCGTGCGAGAAGACAGGCTGTGGTAAATACAAACCAACCTGTGACAATGTCTGTCCCTGGCTTTTATTAATCGTCATACCAAAACAAACTTGAATAGGAAACTGTCTTCTGTTCAATTTGAATGGCATTTTTGTTTCTGAAGGGGGAATAGCGCAAATCCTACCAACATTTCCACCAGATATGATCTTTGCTTCGATAACATTGATTCCCAACCTTAGTACTTGAAGCCTAGTTCCATTGCATAGCCCTGCTTTTTGATCAATGTTTCGCATTAACATGACAGGAGTACCAATCTTTAACTTTATTGCATGTTGCGGAAGACCGGACATCCTTATACCGTTAAGGAAATCTATAGTGTATATCGAATCATCAAAATTTGTGTCTGCATCGTCCAAAGAAACAGAATCAGATGATTCGTATATCGTCTCGTCTCCTTCAATTAAATCCAGCATACGTTCATTAATCATGTCAACCATGTCATGAGTTGGTGAAAGAATGGCCCTTTCCTGAAAAAATTCAGGATTTCATAGGTTGTCACGCAAACGCAGGTATGTTGCATGAATTATGGAGCCTATGTAATCATCGGACTCTGGAATCAACATCTCATCTGGAAATACCACAGTGGAGTTGCCATCATTCTAACCATCATCCTTTCCATTCCCAATGTCTAAAATACAATCGGCAAAATCTTGTATTTCTTTTCTTTCAGATTCAGTTGATCCAGAACCTAATCTCATGTTTACTGTTAAGTTCATAACTTGGCAGTGTTGCCACTGATAAGAAGAGTTAATTGTGGCATGGACGACATCATTACGGCTGGCATTAGGAATGACATGAAGTATTTGTCTAAAATCACCACAAAAAAGAAATACTTTTCCACCAAAAATACGGTTAGATGGTTCAGAAGGGTCTGACCTGCAAATATCTCGCAATGTCCTATCAAATGCTTCGTAACAAAAGGACTGTATTATCGAAGCCTCGTCCCATATAATGAGCTTCGCTTGTCTTATCAAATCAGCGAGGTCACTGTCAGCAGGAATGTGGCACATTGAATCTTCTACTATATTAATTGGAATTGCAAACCGAGAATGTGCCGTCCTTCCGCCTTCCAACAATAGCGCTGCAATACCGCTAGACGCAACATTCAAGACTATACCACCTTTTGAACGTAAGGCAGCAGACATTGTTTTGTAAAGGTATGTTTTTCTAGTTCCACCGTATCCATACACAAAGAACATCCCACCTTTCTTCTGCTCTACAACCTCCATAACAGTTGCATAAATACCTTTTTGTTCATCTGTCAAGCTACAATACAATGTTTCATGTTGCTCTTTTAATTCTTCTTTATTGTACGATGTCTCATCATATATCAACCTGTTATACCCTTCCATCGTGTATTCGTTTTTCGGAAATGGCATGTGCGTCCATGACTTTAAACTCTTGTTGTTACACAGTAGCATGTGTTCAATATAAGTTATGCATATGTTATACTTCTGATCATCTGAAAGCTGCAGGCCTGCAGATACGTAATACCTTTATTTATGATGTGTACAAATAGTATTAGGTGTGTGAGTGTTTGGCACAGTAGCATTTGGTCACTGTAAGTTACACATGAATTAAACATATGATACGGAATGAAAATGATGAACAAAAAAAAAAGGAAATACAACATACCAGGATTATTCCGCTTTATACGCTCAACATGCTCAACATCAGCAGCCAAAACATGTCAAGTTTTTTCCCAAACAATTTCTGGCCGAGACATACTATCTGTCATGAGTAGCATGACAAAGAATTATCTCAAATTATCGCCCATTCCCCAATGACTCGCTTCCAGTAATCCGTCAATATACTCCTTATCATCCTGCAATAGTCCACGTGCATAGCAAGCATCTCTGTAAGTTGGATGCACAAGACCGTCATATTCTCGGAGGTCCTCCCATTTCTACGGACCTCTCACCTTGTTTAGCAATACACGCAAGTAAAAATACTCTCCCCAAGAAGGCGAGACGTGATGAATACGTCCTAAACTAAAACCTCTCTGTCTCTTTGTCCAAATTCTTTTCTGAGAATTCCAAACATAAAATTTAGGGATCTCCACATAAAGCAACGTCCGCGCAAATGTATCGGTCCTGTTCAGTTCCATCCACTGTACAAATTTAGTCTGGTTTACAGATTCCTTTTCAAGAGTGTAATCAATGCTTTCGGTTGCGTCAAATACGACAGACTGTTCATCCTGCAAATGAAATGGCAAACGTTCAACGCTTGGAGTCCTATAGTGTATATCAAATTTAAATATACGCCAAGCTGCTTCGCAAGCAGAAAGATATTTACAATCATAGAAATCCTTAATCTCGTCGATCTCTTCGCCATCTAGACCAACAGTAACCCTATCCGGCCCCTTGTTTATGTATTTGAATAAATACTTAATGGACCCAACCTGGTTGCACCATTCAACATTTATATGTGACTGATATCGCCTGAGCAAACCGGGATTGTAAGGGACTACGAAACCGTTATGCAAATCAGTTCCGTTTTTCTTTATAGTACTTCCATCATTCCTCCTCCTATAAATTCCATAACCATTGTCATCAATTAATGTGGTTTCGTTAAATTTTTTTGGAAAATTCTTGGTACATTTGAAATCAACAGTGCACGGACAGCTTGGATTATCATGACTGCATGGGCCGTGCATCATGTGATCTGTAACAATCTGGTACAATTCAGGATTCTCTTCCTTATTCGGTATTTCAGCTGATATATACTTATCAATATTTGCAGTTGTGGTTATCTTATCTTCAGTTTCTAGCCATAGCAATATGTGAGCATGAGGAAGACCTCTTTTTTGAAACTCAACCGTGTAAACAGCTGCAATGTAAAAAAAATGATGCAATTAACCAATAAGGTAACAAACTGAATGAAATGATTTGTAAACAAAATGGACAAAATATTTTAATGGGATTACCTCCTTTGACGCGTCCAAATGTACGTCGATCTTTTAAATTAGTCATAAGGCTATCAAGCTTAATTTTAAACACTCGTGTAATTACATCGGGTCGGTCCTCAGATTTCAAACCTCTCTCCGCCATAAAACGTGAAATCTCCGGCCAATTTGGGTTACATGTAAAGGTTATGAATAAGTCTGGATAACCATAAAACTTGCAAATTGTCATGGCGTCAAGATAGTTCTGCATCATATACCTTGGACTACCGGTAAATGACGACGGCAATATGACCTTTTTGCCACGTAGCCGTACTCCAGACTCTGCATCGTCAGCCAATTTTGCCAACTTAGAATAAGTTTCACTTCTAAGCTCCTTCTGCTGCTTTTTGTTAAAAGACATTCTTTCTGATTCAACCATTGTGTATCCATCTACCAAAAATTGCTGAAATAGCCGTCTTCCGTTTAGCATCATGGAGAATTCGCTCTTCCTTTCTTGAACACGATATGCGAACCACTCTCTCATTGTAACGCGCGTTCCTTTGTTTGTTTCATCGTAATCAGTTACGCCTTCATGGAATATATTAGTACGATATCCATCCTCAGCACGTGGGAAAAACAAAGGGTATTGCAATGCGAGATAGGAGGGATGCAATTCACTGATTCTCTTAAGATCACCATCTTGTTGATGAAGAATAATGTCCCTCTTGTTTTTGGTTTCGTCAAAATCTCCCACAATTAAGGCAGCGACCTCGGATGCCGTGGGTAGATTATACTGTCTACCATCTCGCTCCCTTGTACCAATAAGCTTAAGACAAAACTTAGTATCATGAGAAGACCTCATACGTTCACCAGCCATGCGAAAATCCTGAACCAATGGATTAATAGAATCGAGCATGTCACGTATGTCCTTCGTAAGCTGGGAGTCTAAATCAGTTTTTTGTGAAGACGTGTGCGACCCATTGCTGTAACATAAATGCTCCGTATTTACAAAGTATATAAGGATAATAAGAATACTTAACTTTGTGTGATAATTTAAACAAAAGAAAATGTAGTTGGATAAAGAATTAGACCTGACAGCGTTCATTCTGTTTCTGATTTCATTTTCAGTATCAACGATATAAAGCTGCAAAAATTTAGGTGGCTCTCCAGGTTTTGGCAATAGAGTGCCTGCTAAATGGTAATTCTCACCATGAATGCGATAGCAATACGGACCACGTCCGGCATTAACAGAATGGTCTTGTTGAGCACCCATTGAAGTGAATGCAAACATTGAATTATACCACCTGATATTATCTATGAATGACGCGCTCTTAGGATGTTCATTCTTAATAAGTTGTTTGAGCAGTTCAGGTGGCTCTTTTAGTTCTGTGCCCAACTTAACTTTACCTCTACCGCAACACAATGAGTATGACTTAGAACTGCCAATGGCTGCTCCTCTTATTGGCTCGGCGTGCCATAACATTGCACCACAAGATTCACATTCAAATGTTGGATCACCATGATCAATATAATCTGATATGTGGACATACGTGAATGAGATATAAGTGATTTCATATATTTGATACATAAATCACATCCTTTAACAGATACGAATGAATAATGTTTTTCTAAGTGTTGGTTTATAATTCTTTACCTTCAGAGATTCCAACAAATGAAGGTCTATTTGCAGTTTTATTGACTACAGGATCAGTGTGGTTGAAGTTAATACGCCTTGTAGATTGCCTAGTAACCATTCTTCCTTTAAGCTTATGACCTTCAGATGCAAGTAAAGAGGATTGGCCATTGGATACTTTATCGCGTTTAGAAGATGTGGAACCTATGACACATTATATTAAGAAAATGTACTTGTAAATCAAAGGTTGTATATGTATATCGAATGTTGGATAAATGATGACTTAGTAATGTAAATATGTACCTAAATTGAATTTCACCGGCGTCTGGTTGCAAAACCTTGAGCCATTGTTGTTTCTTATGAATGTTTGTACAAATCCATAGCATATAAAATAAGTAAACATGGTTTTGGTGGTTGTTGGCATCATGTTGTGTGCGATTACCATTATGATGAAAAGCTAAATACCTTTTGACGTTGGATCAGTATTACCACTACCCACAAACGGAACATTAGGTATTCTAGTCTTTGGAGTTAATGAGCCAACAGGCGTAAAATCGTCAAGCGGTGTATCTAATGAAAAAAACACAAATTAAAATTTCCTATATACATAATATAAATATGATAAATTTGTTAACATAACCAATTACGTGTTGAAATTTCGGTTTTACGCGGACGTCCCCTAGGTCGAACAATTTTAACAACTTGAATAGACTCAGGAGATAAAGGTGGAGGAGTTCTTTTTCCTAACACATACCATTTTATTTATGAGTAACAATAACATCAAATTTTATGGACGTGCATAAATAAAAAAATTGTTATAAAAACCTTTATGATTAAAGGTTAAAGCTAAGATGAATACCTTTTGAGCTTGTTTGATTAGTGTGATTATGAGTTTCTTTTGTACTGGGTATTCCAATCGAATTTTTGCTATCAAGAAACTGATTACGTGTACCTGAAAATAAAATTTAAATAAATATAATGTTAGTTGATAAAGCGAAATAAATAAATAAAAATATAATAATTCGGTTCTTATTGTCGATATTAAGTTAGAAGCAAACTTTCAGAAATTTCTGTAAGTGGAGATCTTGAAGCGTTTTTGCAGGGCTTTCTTATGGAGAAATCAACTAAAGGCGCATCCGCTATCAAAACATGAAATGCAAATAAATAAATGAATATATATTCGAATAATTTTGAATTAATGATACATGAAGAGTAAAATGTGAAAGAGCCTTACCTAATACAAATATAATCAATATAAACTTCATATACACATAATATAACTAACAACAACTGATGAGCTCAAATAAGTACATTTTATTACCATCATTTATCCTATTTATTTGACTTGTTTTATTATATTATCTGTGAGGATTGATACGTTAATGTTTACTTTTGTAATTCTCAGGTAAAAACAAGTACTATGTGAAACTTGGCGATTTTGGACTAATTATGGAGCAAAACAAGCAAGAAGTTAAGAGTCTACCAAAATGTACAAGATCAAGACCATTCTGCTCCAGATACGCCGCATCTTACTTATTATATACGGCGCATCACTATCAAGATTTCACAAGATATAATCCAAAACGGCAAAGGACATGCGCCGCATACAAGAATGGAGTTACGCCGCATCTTCTGGCGGTGTACGAATATTCCTGAATATATTAATCTTGGACCCCACGCGAAGTTAAGTCAATGCGCCGCATCTACTTATCCTATGCGCCGCATCTAGCCCTCAGACAGAAACTATAAATACCCCAAAGTCAGACGAATTTAGAGGTTGGACATTTAGCTAAGTACGAGACAGAAGAAACCCTAAGCCAAAGTTAGACGAAGTAGCAACACAAGACACACCCTAAACGAAGATACAAGAGCTGTAAGAAGGTCCTGCATGTATTCAATTCATTAAGTAGTTTTGTTTTATTGTATTAGTACACTTTAATTAATCAGGATTGATGGGCTTGTGTCATTGATTTAATCATGCACTTCAACTCCCCTAAAAATTGCTTTCCCATTAATTAAAGTTTATATGTTGATGTCTTTGGTGACTTTTATTAGTGCATTGATAACCTCTGTGTCTAGCTGAGCATTGATCGGGTCGCCATGCCTCTGTCCTCGCCTATTTATTCTATCACCTATGCATTCTATCGTCTGTAGAAAAGTAGGAAGAAAGATAAGTAGGATAGTCATAAGTAATCATTAAGGGTTTACTCGCCGATAAGATTAGAGCCAACGAGAAAGGAATTAATCTCGGTGCGTTGCATCGAACTATACACTTCATATAAAACTAGCAATAAAACAAGTGACAAGCTACTTAATTATCAGGACAGGTCTTCTTATTGTCTCAAGTATTTATCTGTGTACGTGTGTGCTACTCGCTGATTCGTGCTTATTAGTTTAGTTTATATTTAATCATAACCAAACCGTGCCAGTCTCTCAGGCTGAAACCCCCTTGCGTTAGATTAGGTTGTATAGCTAACTTAAGATATTAAAATACTGATTAGAATAACTAGATAATACATTTCACTCTTAGTGATCGACACTCTACTTACCATTATATTCATACTGACCGGGTACACTGCTCGTTAAAGTGTGTGTGTTATTGATAATTCGGCTAAATATAAATTTAAAACTTGAATACTGCTAAAACCACAACGACATACCGTGGGTATAAATTAGAGCAATACGCACACGCGCATAATATAACTAACAACAACAAACTGAAACATACTTTCATTCATCTTACTACACGCCTGCCTCGTAGGTCGTCTTGCAATATCTTCTTTAGAATTAAATAACTCGTTACGCGCAACTGAAAATAAAATAAATATAAATATGTTTATAGTTCTTATAATCAAAATAAAATAAATACACATAGCTTTATAGTTGTTATCGAGCAACAAACTTTATAATATAATTAACAACAACAAAATGAAACATACTTTCATTCATCTTACTACACGCCTGCCTCGTAGGTCGTCTTGCAATATCTTCTTTAGAATTAAGTAACTCGTTACGCGCAGCTGAAAATAAAATAAATATAAATATGTTTATAGTTCTTATAATCAAAATAAAATAAATATACTTTTCAAAACAGAAATCAAATAAATATACGTAGCTTTATAGTTGTTATCGAGTCACAAACTTTATAATATAATTAACAACAACAAAATGAACCATACTTCATTCATCTTACTACACGCTTGCCTCGTAGGTCGTCTTGCAATATCTTTTTTAGAATTAAGTAACTCGTTACGCGCATCTGAAAATAAAATAAATATAAATATGTTTATAGTTCTTATAATCAAAATAAAATAAATATACATAGCTTTATAGTTGTTATCGAGTCACAAACTTTATAATATAATAACAACAACAAAATGAAACATACTTTCATTCATCTTACTACATGCCTGCCTCGTAGGTCGTCTTGCAATATCTTCTTTAGAATTAAGTAACTCGTTACGCGCAGCTGAAAATAAAATAAATATAAATATGTTTATAGTTCTTATAATCAAAATAAAATAAATATACATAGCTTTATAGTTGTTATCGAGTCACAAACTTTATAATATAATTAACAACAACAAAATGAACCATACTTTCATTCATCTTACTACACGCCTGCCTCGTAGGTCGTCTAGCAATATCTTCTTTAGAATTAAGTAACTCGTTAGGTGCAGCTGAAAATATAAAAAATATAAATATGTTTATAGTTCTTATAATCAAAATAAAATAAATATACATAGCTTTATAGTTGTTATCGAGTCACAAACTTTATAATATAATTAACAACAACAAAATGAAACATACTTTCATTCATCTTACTAAACGGCTGCCTCGTAGGTCTTCTTGCAATATCTTCTTTAGAATTACGTAAATCGTTAAGCGCAACTGAAAATAAAATAACTACAGATAGGCTTATAGTTGTTAAAATCAAAATAAAATAAATATACATAGCTTCATAGTTGTTATCGAGTAACAAACTTTATAATATAATTAACAACAACAAAATGAAACATACTTTCATTCATCTTACTACACGCCTGCCTCGTAGATCGTCTTGCAATATCTTCTTTATAATTAAATAACTCGTTACGCGCACCTGAAAATAAAATAAATATAGATAGGTTTATAGTGTTTATAATCAAAATAAAATAAATATACATAGGTTTATAGTTGTTATCGAGTAACAAACTTTCCGGGAGTAGAGGTGTTGAAGCCTTCCTTCCAACCTTTCTAGTCGATAAATCAACTAAAGGTGCATCATGTACCGGGGTATGTGAATGTGTTTCAGGACTTGATAACAAACTTGGAATTGCTTTAGCTTTCCTCTTGTTCTTATTCATATGTTCGTTTGCTTCGCAAATTACCAAAATTTACAAAACAACAAATCAAAGTATTAGAATAAATAGTCAAAATGTTATACATGAGTTGTACTTTTTTTAATGATCAACAATAAAACAAATACAGATGATTATGGGTAAGAAATAACATACCTTCGGGTACTGACATTCCATCTTTTGGTTTTGCATGATTCTCTTTATCTTGTTGATTTTCTTTCATGGAGATGAAAATGAATAATGGTTGTTTTGTGAAGATTGCTTTGATCGACCTTTGAATGTCTCAAAAAAAAAAAAACGTTTATGTTTGAAATCAAAGTTTACATATATATGGTATAATTAATTTAAATAATTAAGTTTCCTAATTTCGTGCAAATCAAATGCAATTTCAACTCCTATAATTTTGGATGATATTTTAAAGACCAAGTATAATGATAATAAAAATCCACATGCCATAATAGTGGACATTTATACAAAAAATAATAGTAATAAAGCTAATCCTATAATTATATAGAAAATATAATGTAAGTTAAAAACAAATTGGTGTATTGATATACTTGGGCTCGGACCTACAAAATCTATTATACCCTTTTGTCTAGAACACCTCGAGACGTGGGAAGAAGCTCATTTATCACAAAACGGATGCGGTAATCATTCTCACCCCATGACCATTAGTCTGTTCTTCATCAAGTGGTTACTAATCAGAAATAATATTGTAAGATTTTTGCTTTTCTTTGTAAATACTGTTAGCTTTGATTGTTAGATAGTTGATCAAAGAAATGTGGTGTTTGTAAAACTTTGATTAGATACTATTATTTAAGATCGATGTTCAATTTTATGTTATGAATGATGAAAACAAATGTGTTTTCCGATATACTTTGATCAAAGGTTGCATGTGGTGTTGTTAGTAAGCTGGTAGAATCGGTTACTTATGATGCTCTGTAGTTGTTTATGGTACTTTTAAGGATATTTGCCTATTTGTAGAGAATATGTGAAAAAATTGTTAGTGATGAACATTTTTTTTTTTTTTTTTTTTTTTTTTTTTTTTTTTTTTTTTGTGCTGTACATATACAAAAGCTCATCTCTTTAGTAAGATAATTTGATCAAAGATGGCTTGCTGTTTTTGTATTAGTAATGTAAAGCTCACAGAATGGGTGGACATAATTTGTTCATATGTATTTATTGTAATTGTTAAACAATGGTATGATCAGGATCAAGTGATTGTTGTTTGAAATAGGATGAATATCACTACATAATGTAGGTTACGTGAATTGTATATGGTTACGCTCCTTGTTCATAAGTGGTTTTAAGCCAATGCTTTGTTTTGGTTTGTGTGAGGTTATATACAATCTTTTAATAAATTTTTATTTACGTGTAGGCAAGCATGTGTATCGACTTCGTTATACTTCAAGATAAGGATCACTTTGCGGAATTTCAGGTAGTTGAAATACTAATACCACAATAGTGTAACGTAACGTGGAGTGTTGTTGTACTCTAAAACTGAAATATATTTGAACTTTATATTGTAGGTGTTACCGGAAGTGTACAATCTTGAATCATACAACGGTAACTCCGGGATATACATAATATCAGAAGATGGGTATCGTTTTAAGGTGGAATTAGTCAAACCTAGGTACGGTCTCTGGTATTTAACCGGACCAAAATGGACGGCTTTTTGCAATAGGTACTTGAATGAAGATGTAGAGATGCTGCATTTTGTTGAAGAAGGGGATGACTGTTTTTATGTGACTGTATACTTAACAAACGGACATGAAGTAGGTGGCTATGATGTAAACAGAGCAACATATTCAAGGTTCAAGACAGTTGTGTTGCCCGACCCTCGTTTGCCTCAGGTACTGAAAATTAATATACTTAAAAATTGCATATCATAAAGTAGATAAATCTCAGTTAGCATAGGTTTTTCATAAGAACTTTTAAAATTATTGATGATATACTTTAATACCGTCAATTCCCGCTGAACTACTACCGGGATTTGAGGAGCTTGATGAGCTGACTATCCAAGTGAACGGTCAGCATTTCGAGTGTCATGTGTGCCGTGTGACAGTTGTTGGGAAACCTGGCACTTATGTGTACAGATTGTTGGGTGAGGTATGGAATTCCTTGGTGCACGCTGTTGGTCTGGAGGCTGGAACCACATGTGTCTTCACAAAGAACAGGGGACATAGTGTGTGGCTGGATGCGTTTGATGATGACGGGAGCATCATAACGCAGGGCGTGTTCAAAGGAGCTTGTACTCTAAGGAAGATTCAACTGCCGTTGGAGTGGAATGAACAGAGTAAGATATGTTTTATTTGGTTTTATTACTATTTATTTGTTTGTGTTTACCTAATACCATAACTTATTACGTTTGTATGCTTAAATAGATTGGTAACATATTCAATTAATACTTGCGATTTGTAGATGACGATAGAATGAAACACATTTGCTACTGGCCATTCCACACCGACCATTATGGAGAGTATAATAGAAGCTTCTACAAAAGCTACGCCCAAATCCAGTGCCGCAACAGATTGGTACCTGAATTTAATGTTTTTTGTATAAATATATATTGAGTGTTTAACATTTGGTTAATACTAATTGCAAATTAAAATATTACAGGCAATCCCTGCGAATTTCCTGGAGAAACATCCTATGCACACCTACAATAAGGCGCTGGTGATTCACCAGAATTATAGAGAGGTCATGAGGGTGCAAATGGAGCCTCACAGGGATAAACCAAACAGAACCAACCATGTAAACATTTTGGGGAAGTGGAAGCTGTTAGCGGAGGCATGCCATTTCCTGTATACCAAGGTGATACGGTTCAAATATGTGTCGAATGCGGTAGACTTGGATGCGCAAGAAGGTGAAAACCCTCATTTCCCGATATTCCACATATGTTAACCTGGTAAATGGTAGGTCCTTTTGGTAGTTGCTGGGAATGTCCTAAACAATTAACTATTCATGCTTTCTTTTGTGTTGTGTCTGCTTCAAGAACAATGTTTATGGTACCGGTAGTTGTGAACATTTGGTTGTGAACATATTTAGGTCAGGTTTCTGATAGTGTTTGTGGCAGTGATTCCACGTGAACATTTTCATTCAAAGGTCAGGTTTGTGGCAGTGTTTGTGGCAGTGATTCCACATGACATTTGATCGTTGTTACCTTCATCCATGTAGAATGAATCAATATTGATAGTTATCTTATATTTTATATGCCTTCATTTTTTTATGTTGCCTTGACATTATAAACTTGCAATAGGTTGCTTTCATTTGGATTCTTTTTATCAGAAATCAAACATTTGTAAATAGGAACATTAAGTACTTTAGGTGTAAAAAAGCACGTACGTGCAAGTTGAAAAAAACATTGTAGGGTATGTGATGCGTGGTTTTGCGACCTTACAACAGGTTTTACCTCTCGAGGGATCTCAAGAGGCTTGCAATCCCCACCAGGCAGTGTACCTGACCGATGTAGTATAGTGAAGTGGCAAGTACCGGGGGATTGATCGTTCTCCACAGGGAATAGTGTCGTTAGGATTGAAAAACTACTTTAATAGGTCTAAGGGTGAGGGAAGATTCTTTTTGTATTTTTTTATATTTTTTTGAAAGCAAGTAAAATCTCGGGTTTGAAGGAGTGGGCGGAATTAGTTGCTAGTCAACTAACCCAAATAACTACGAATGCAAATAAAATAAAATAACTGAAAATGAAAAGGTTGTGAAACTTATGTGGAGAGAAATGTGTTTACTTAGATTTCCTTACTCCCTAACTATCTTTTACCGGTTGATTAGTGTGTATTAATTGCGTGGATGACGGGTGTATTCCTTAATACCAATCGTGGGGTGGCGTACGTACTTCCCCAACTCTACAAGCTCCTACTTCACTCCTATGTCGAGCCGGCTAAGAAGCTCCTAACATGGGATCACTAGAATTCGCTCATGCATTAAATACAACCATAAAAACCTTAGTACGCATTGGTTCATGTTTCTTAAGACGTTCAAGCAAATTACCGTATAGGAGGTTAGCCAGTTTTCTTAAGCCTAACATCGATGAACAATCATCCAATACAATTAATAACACACTAATAACCAATAATTAATAGTTAGGTTTCATTAGATCTAAGCAAACACAAGATAAATCTAGCCTAGCATGTTAATCAAAAGACAAGAACAAGATATAATCAAACAACACATAGACATATTGAATGATTAAACGATTACTTATCTTCAATTAAACATGGGAGATCCAAGGGTATGAAAACCCTTAAAAATGGCAGAAATTCGTCTTAGGGTTTCTCCTCACAAAGTTGCACACTAATGACAAAAAATTGCAAAACTATATATAGAGTTTAAGGGCTGACGGCGTCACGTTGTAGATCTTGACGCCGTCACCTCGCCGTGTCTAGGGTTCCCGGATGGCCTTCCTGACGCCGTCCCTCTTTAGTGCTCCAAAATCCGCTTTGGCCTATCAAGGGGTGACGCCGTCAGAATTGAGCTTGACGCCGTCCCTCTTTAGCTTAAGCCGTGACGACCTTGATCACTTCAAAGGGTGACGCCGTCAGACTTTCCATTGTAAAATTCTCTGGCTTATCATGTGTATTTTTCATATCCACCTCTTTTGCCAAGCCATGATGCCGTCAAGAGCAATACTTGACGCCGTCAAGAGTACTTTTCCAGCCGATTTTGAGACTTTGTCGTTTTCTTCACTTTTATGCTCCAAAAACGTCCAAAATGCTTCCTTTTCCAGATTTCATCTCCAAAGTACCTAAAATGACAAAAGGAACGATTTAGGGCAATATTTGATCAAATAAATACGATTTAGGGCTTAAATGACCCCCTAAAAGCGGTACACTTTTCGCTTCATCAAATACCCTTACACTTGAGATTTGCTTATCCTCAAGCAAATGCGCTTTTATTCTAATCAAAATACAAGTTAGGGGTCATTTAACGCTAATATAAAAGTAATTACAACAAATAGCCGTTCCACTTTAATCATAATAAGCACGGAGATTACAAACTAGCACCTCACAAGTAGTGTTTAGATACTCACATCTCTCAGGTGTCATCAAAATAAATCTCACAAATGAAAACGGTTAATATCTCTCACTACCTGTCATAGTAAATAGATTACCATAGGCTTGGGAGAGGATCAAAAACCTCCTCCACTAGGCGTAAGCACCTAAGATAAACTATCAAAAAGGGCTTTTACATGGGTTATAACGTGAGGTGTAGGGATATGATAAACACGGTTTTTGTTGGATAAGGGATATTTTACAGGTGGCGAGTTAAAAATCTGATTAATTACATGTACAATATGGCGTTGCTAAGCCAAGACTAGACTCGACTTAAGCTAATGAAAGAAAATAACAAAAAGATAAAATAAACATAAAATGAAACGGGATGGTAGTCCGTATGTTTTTTTCTACTTTTCTTTTTCTCATTTTTTTTTGTATTTTTCTTGATTTTTTTTTTTCATACATTCTTGCCCTACCATCCAAAATAATACATCATAGGGGCGTTGCATTCCCCTTACACTTGAACTTTTACATAACTTTACAAATAACTATTCTAATGACTCGAATTAAGATAATCGAAACACTTGGAGTACTTTTAAAATATTTAGCACATATGGGGGTAATAATGTTGTTCTTCCCCATTACTCCATTACACTAGTACTTTACCCATGAGTCCCAATCGTCCCAAAACAATATGTACAAGGATATGACTCGACTTAGAAACCATGTAATCAATTAGATAATTAACTTGGGGTTTAAACAAATGTTGTCACAATAATGCACTAAAAATGAGTGCATACAAGGTAGGCTAAGGCGATTTGGGTGTACATTTAAGTGGGGTGTAAACAAATTCTTCCTTTAAGTAAAATGCTTAAAGGTCGAAACGAAAAGATAGGCTCTGAGGGGTGTACTAGGGGTATCGTGTACTAAAAATGAGTACAACGCAAAGGGTGTGGGAGAATTACTTGACCAATGTAGCCAAAGTAATTATAACAAAAACATAGGTGTAAAACAATGGGTTAATCCTAATGCCTCTTATCATGTAGTAAATCTAACTACACGAATGTAGTCTCACTTGTGGCCTCGGAATGGTCCTAACGCAAGTTCTAGAATCTAAGTGCTACCGGTACATACGTCATAGCATAAATGCTTTTCCTACCAATTCTAGGGGCGAACCTCACATATTTGGGGGTGGAAAATTTTTTAGTGGTGCGGTTTTGTGCTAGTCATATAACTCCTATCCATGAGACGCTCATTAAGATCAAAGTTTCACTCCTAAATGTTGTAAAAAATTTTAAATTTGGCACTAAAATTGCCCTAACAGGTATTTCTCTCAGTTTTATTACACATCTACTATTAAACAAACAAAAATCAAGTGCACTTGTATTCTCTAAAGTATCGTATTTTACCCCCCTTACACTTAAGATGAACATTGTCCCCAATGTTCAAATAACAAGATGTAAAAGTAATAAGGTAAAAGAATGAAATCAAATACTCCCCTGATTCGTTTGGTGGATAAAGAAGTAACATGGTTAGATCTTCTTCCAAGGTAATGTTGAAGCTCCCAGACTAATGCATCGCCAAAAGCTTGATTCCACATACATTTCCTTGTCCAAAATAACCTGTTAAACCTGAGAAAACAAACATGAAAACCTGCATAACATCGGCGGGATAAATTCTATATATAAGGATATAATGCTTGTGGAATGATTATTTTGCAGATTCCTGGAGATTATAAGTTAGAGATTTAATAAAAAAAATTTATGAAAACAAAACTTTCAAAAATTTTCAGAAAATTAAAACCTGACGCCGTCAGGTTGTAAAGCCTGACGCCGTCAGAAATGATCTGACAGAATTCTCATGTTAAGTTTCCGGAAAATTTTTGGAAAAACCTATACCTTACTTCCTGGAATTCGTGCAAAACATCATTATGACTCGATACAAGCATTTGACTCAAACAATTCCTAATATGTATGTCAATTTAATATTATTACGATTCATGTTCATTTGTGTTCTAATAAACCGATTTGGATTTCCCTTACACTTAACTTTTGCAAAATACCTTTATATGTAGTTAAGACGAAGTTAAAAACAAGATAAAGCATTTTCACAATTTAGTTTTCGAACATGAATCAATAGTAATAAAACTTAAACATACATACGGAAACAAATAAAATCAAACAAACAAATAAATAAACACACAAAGCAAATAAAGCTTGGGTTGCCTCCCAAGAAGCGCTTTTCTTTATTAACGAGTCTTGTAGCTAGACTCAAAGTCCCCGTACATTATGTGATTCCATCATTCATAATGACGTATCCCTGATAGATATAATCCTTGTTATCAGGGTGGTGGTGTCTCAATCGCTCGACATTCGCAGTCACTTCACCTCCTCCCTTGCTGGTCAAGCTTACTACCCCATCTTGGTGTAGACTTTTAATTGTGAATGGTCCGTACCACCAGGGACTTGGTTCATCGGTAGGTGCTTTTGTTTCTGAATGCCTTAGGAGCACTGAGTCTCCTTTTGTAAATTCAACGGGGTTATTGGTCATCTCATCAGCCTCAATATAATCGTTATTTCCACCCTTACATTCTCTAATCTCATTTTCATTGTAACTCTTAATCCTTGCCTCCCATGCACGGATTTTCTCTCGAACATTACCACGGATTATATTGGAGTTCGCCTCCATCTTCTTTTGTAGAGCAACATCTCGTATATGTCGTGGGATCGTTGGGAAGTTTATTGTTTTCTTTCCCTTCTTCATTAGGATGGCACTATTTCTGTAATCGATTTGTGCCCTAGTGGTAGCGAGAAAGGGTGCCCCAAGGATTATTGGCATATTCATATCATTCCTCTCAATAATCATGAAGTCGACCGGATACATGAATCCGGCAACGTTGACCAACACATCTTCTGCAATTCCTAACGGGTACTCATAAGAGTGTTTTGCAAAGGAGAGTTTAGTACGGGTGATGGATGGCAATTTGTCGGTTAACTGGACATAAACGGATAAAGGCATCAAATTTACGTCGGAACCTTGGTCAGCTACCGCATCCAGATACTTGAGTTTTCCAATGCTGCATGGTATTTCGAAGACCCCGTAGAATTCCTGCTTTTCCACTAACTTTTGTCTTATGAGGCACTCATACAATTGCCCTCCGGGTAATGTGTCGGATTCATCATCCGGTTCCATTCTCTTGGACTCCTTGTTGGGTAGATGAGTACGTCGATAGTTTCTCACCCAATCGTTTATGGTCTCCTTGTTTATATCGTGCTTCAAGTAATGCCTCACTTGTTGTGACTTTGGCGGTTCTACCAATTGGCGCTCCTCAGAGGGCGCCTCCTTTCCCTTGTTGGAATCGCATTTGCAGGCATTGGTGTTTCCGTCATTAAGTGGGACGAGGTCAATTTTGTTAACTTCCACAGTTATCAACTTCCCTCTTCCATCATTTTCGCCATCTTGGACGACGGAGATGGCATTAACACATTTAGTGTTGGGAACTTCAACGTCTTTTCGCACTAACACATTTTCAGGAGCTTTTGTTTTTGTGTATTCTTTCAAAAGGCCCATCATCTCAGCCATCTTCTCTTCCATCTCCTCCTTTTGTTTGTAGATAGCTTCCTCAAATTTTGCCAATCGTTCGGAGTGTTTTGACATGTATTCTCTCATTCGAGCTTCAAATGTTAGACTAAGTTCCTGAGGTGGTGAGTTGGGTTGAGCGTGCTTATGGAAGGGTTTAGTATTTTCCCTAAGGGGTGATTCGGACAATGGTATTTGCTTAACGCTTGAGACCGAGTTAATTGTTGCTTTTTGTGGACTTAAGGGTCTCTTTTGCTTTTCCATAAGATATGCAACCCTCTTCTCAAGTTCACTAATGCTTTCCTCGGTGATTTGATTGGCTTTATCGGGCGATGAATAGGTCTTGACCGCCGAGCGCACGTCGTGGGAAACTTGCCACAATTCATCATCGTCGGATGCAAGCTCATCAATGATTTCCCATGATTCCTCGGCGCTTTTGTCGTGCAATCTGCCCCCGGTGGCTCGATCGATGGCCCGCTTGGTGTGGTAATCAACATGGTCATAGAAGATTTGAATTTGAAGCCAGAGATTTATGCCGTGATGAGGGACTTTTTGGAGTAAGTCCTTGAATCGAATCCATGCCCCATATAGGGTTTCGCCTCGACGTTGTTCAAACATTAAGATATCCTTCCTTAGCTTGGTAGTTCTTCCCGGTGGGAAAAACTGAGCAAGGAAACGAGTGGTGAGATCATCCCAAGAGGTGATGGATCCTGCGGGTAGACGCTCTAGCCATTGACTAGCTTGGTCCCGCAAAGAGAATTGAAAGAGACGCAGTCGGGTCGTCTCTCGAGTGGCAACATCAAGGTCTATAGAATCAACAATTTTGAGAAAGTCCTTGAGATGTTGATTAGGATCTTCGGAATGAAGTCCATGGAATGCGCATCCGCTTTGCACCAACCGGATGGTGTCGGATCGCAAGGGAGTGACATTGGCTCCTTGAGTGAGCTCAATGGTGTTTCGATAGCCATGGTGGCTAGGACGGGAGTAGTCTCCTAAGGTACGGGCTCTAGGAGGTGGTGGTGGTTGTTGTGGTGGTGGGTTGTTGGGATCAAGGATATTACCATCTTTCATGATGTCGGATGGTAATGGTTACGAACAAAGAAACGAATAAAAAAGATAGACTAAAGAAAACCTAGAAAAATAAAATAAAAATCTCACTAGAAAGGAATCTAGTGAGTAGACCTATAAAAATAAAAATTCAACCTAAACAATAACTATTCCCCGGCAGCGGCGCCAAAAACTTGATGCGTGGTTTTGCGACCTTACAACAGGTTTTACCTCTCGAGGGATCTCAAGAGGCTTGCAATCCCCACCAGGCAGTGTACCTGACCGATGTAGTATAGTGAAGTGGCAAGTACCGGGGGATTGATCGTTCTCCACAGGGAATAGTGTCGTTATGATTGAAAAACTACTTTAATAGGTCTAAGGGTGAGGGAAGATTCTTTTTGTATTTTTTTATATTTTTTTGAAAGCAAGTAAAATCTCGGGTTTGAAGGAGTGGGCGGAATTAGTTGCTAGTCAACTAACCCAAATAACTACGAATGCAAATAAAATAAAATAACTGAAAATGAAAAGGTTGTGAAACTTATGTGGAGAGAAATGTGTTTACTTAGATTTCCTTACTCCCTAACTATCTTTTACCGGTTGATTAGTGTGTATTAATTGCGTGGATGACGGGTGTATTCCTTAATACCAATCGTGGGGTGGCGTACGTACTTCCCCAACTCTACAAGCTTCTACTTCACTCCTATGTCGAGCCGGCTAAGAAGCTCCTAACATGGGATCACTAGAATTCGCTCATGCATTAAATACAACCATAAAAACCTTAGTACGCATTGGTTCATGTTTCTTAAGACGTTCAAGCAAATTACCGTATAGGAGGTTAGCCAGTTTTCTTAAGCCTAACATCGATGAACAATCATCCAATACAATTAATAACACACTAATAACCAATAATTAATAGTTAGGTTTCATTAGATCTAAGCAAACACAAGATAAATCTAGCCTAGCATGTTAATCAAAAGACAAGAACAAGATATAATCAAACAACACATAGACATATTGAATGATTAAACGATTACTTATCTTCAATTAAACATGGGAGATCCAAGGGTATGAAAACCCTTAAAAATGGCAGAAATTCGTCTTAGGGTTTCTCCTCACAAAGTTGCACACTAATGACAAAAAATTGCAAAACTATATATAGAGTTTAAGGGCTGACGGCGTCACGTTGTAGATCTTGACGCCGTCACCTCGCCGTGTCTAGGGTTCCCGGATGGCCTTCCTGACGCCGTCCCTCTTTAGTGCTCCAAAATCCGCTTTGGCCTATCAAGGGGTGACGCCGTCAGAATTGAGCTTGACGCCGTCCCTCTTTAGCTTAAGCCGTGACGACCTTGATCACTTCAAAGGGTGACGCCGTCAGACTTTCCATTGTAAAATTCTCTGGCTTATCATGTGTATTTTTCATATCCACCTCTTTTGCCAAGCCATGACACCGTCAAGAGCAATACTTGACGCCGTCAAGAGTACTTTTCCAGCCGATTTTGAGACTTTGTCGTTTTCTTCACTTTTATGCTCCAAAAACGTCCAAAATGCTTCCTTTTCCAGATTTCTTCTCCAAAGTACCTAAAATGACAAAAGGAACGATTTAGGGCAATATTTGATCAAATAAATACGATTTAGGGCTTAAATGACCCCCTAAAAGCGGTACACTTTTCGCTTCATCAGTATGTAACATAAAACTAATATCAAACTAAGAATCAGTTAGCCTTTTCTATAGCTTCTCAGTAATTGAACTTTAAGGTGTTTCTAAGTATAAAACTCAATGATTGTGTAAATAAAATGTTAAACTTCTTTACTTAACGATACTTAAAAATATATGATGCCTATTGATTGGCATGTTTATAAGTGATTCAAAAGTTAAACTTAATAACCTAAGACAGTAAAGTTTGTTGTTCATGAACTTGTGTTTCTTCGTCCGTAAAGTCATCCAAATGGTCCAAATGATTAGAAGAATGATTAATGAATTCGTCATCCTTTTTGTTTGATACGTCTTCAAATTTAGATGAAAGTACATTATCAAATGATTGAAAATCATCATTGTCTTGATCAATGTCTTCAGCAGCAGGTTCATCAATGAAATGGTCCAAAACCTTGTTTGAAGACTTAGTTTGTGTACCCTTGCGGGTTCGCTTAAAAATGAGTTGGGTTTCATCATCAGACTCCTAACATAATAATGAGAACACATTAGACTCACAAAGGTTACTACTATATCAAAAAGTTAGTATTGTTGATAAAGGAAAATTATAGCAGGAAATTATAATAGTTGCATACGAATTTGTCAGGAAATTATAATATTTGCATACCAATTTATCTTGATTTTGAACATGCTCTTCAAACTGTTTATTTTCCTCTTTTGGTAATACTTCATCATCATCCGACAAAACAATATGAACAACATTATTTTCCAAGAAAGCAACATTCTTTAAATTTCTTTTGCGTTTGCTTGGGAAGGGTACCTCCTGTAAGTTTGTTAATAAAAGTTAATTTCATAAATCAACTTTATTCTTTTTGCTTTAAGGTTCATGTTATACGCATACCACTTCATCACCAGATAAAACGATAAGAGTTGAGTTTTTGTTGTTTAAATTGGTTGGTATGTTTGAATCTTCTTCCTTGTTGGTAACCTAATGAACGAATGTAGAAGACATTATTAAGAAATAAACATACTATTATATGAATATATGTGGATGCAATTTTTTTTTGAAAATATGATATAGGAATATGTTCTGAAATGATATAATAAACAAAAATGATGGTTACCTTTGATGATTTCGTATGAACCATTTCAAGCTATGAAAATAGGTTGAGATTGTTAAGGGTGATGTTGAGAGTTTAAATAAAATGTGAAGAGATAGGGATTTTAGGAAATGATATTGTTTACAAATATTTCAAATTCAAGATTGAAACATATCTTTTAAAAGTTGATAGTTTGTTAGTAGTAACCTGCAATTTTGGAAATGATTTGGTTAAATTCAGAAGTGTAACAAACTATATGATCAATACTAAAACACTTTATGCTGCTGTCATGTCAACTTAATGCTGCTAGAAAGTTTTTAGTGGTTCTAAATATAAAGTTACTACTGCTGTTGGTAAAAAGATGTTTGGAAGGTAATTATAACTTGTATATTTAAGTAAACATGTAACACTGAAAAAGCATTGATCATGTGGGATAGTGTTGAATGCAGACACTTAGGAATAATACATCATAAATAATGATCAAGTTAAATATAGACTTTAACAAAACATTGTGTACTGTTATTTGGTGTTTTCATACTGGAACCACCTTGGTAACTGCAAATATATACATATAAAGTTGTTCTAAAATCAGAGTTATAGTCACAAAACCAAGGATAGATAAAGAGCAAATCAATAAAAAGCCAAAATATGGCATAATTGTTCAACACGTACCATCTCCATGGTATGTAAAATATAGCAAATACTTCCAAAAGGAAGCAAGCAAAATTGTCAAACTAAAAATAATAAAAAACAAACATTGTCCTTTGCAAACACATTTGCAAAATTAAAAATCAAAATGATAAAGCAAGTAGTTGTTGGAAGTGGTCTAATCTGTTGGTTCAATCTTGACTTGAACCAGATCTTGCTGAGTGCTGTTGACTGATTCATCCTCGGGTTCGCTCTCAACCTGATCGAGATCAACAAACACGTTGTTTCTTCCCTGCACTTCCCGATGGTTCACCTGCTGCAAGAGGTGGCGACAAACAACGGCTCTTCTTTGAACCGGAACTTGAGGAACTTCCAGGAGCGTGACATGATGCAGGAGGTGACTATAAATCCAACACACGGCTCAAACTGGGATCAGAGATTCTTACTTGTTTGATCAAAGTAGCAGGTGTGTTGAACTCCTGAGTAGAAGGTGTGCTGAACTCCTCATTTGGAACCTGATTAACAAAAAAAATTACTCAACTGTATGATAATATAAAATTTGAATATTTGTAATATCTTAAAATGTTATATGATAGTTTACCTCATCAGGAACATCGTCTACTACGTCATCCTCTAAAAAGTCTTTCTTAAAATGGTTGATGAAATCAACGTTTTCAGAAAAAGCATCACACCGATAGGTGTGGTTGTTCCTGTTGACATTGTACTCCGAGTAGTAGATCTTAAAGAGACATTTCTTCCCGATTATGTTGTCCACATCCTGTGGCCAGTATTCGTCTGGGTCCATACCATGGGTTTCCATCAATTCCCAGGCAGTATGCCCCGGAAAGCTTGGAAAACTGGGTGTTAAAAAATACCACAGGGGTGGAACCCGACTCATCAATCAGCCTTAAAATTACCTTAAACCTGTAACAACAAAATAAACATGCATGTAAAAACTTGCAAATCTAAAAATTGCTAATAAAATAAAACAAATAAAGATTGTGGACTCTAATGTTTGTTACCTGGATACAGGCTGTACAGAGCCATGATCCTCACAAACAAAAACGGATTTGTGATTTCTTCCCTCAACAACATCCACTCTTTTATTACACTCTTTACATGTTGTGTACTCCCAGCCACTCTCTTTGTGGATCCTGTGTATTGTTGCTAAAACAATACAATGTGAATCCTGCATTTTATAATCGAAAATGTTTGAATTCAATGAATGAAAATAGATTAAAGATAATTCGTTTAGAGTTTAGAATCAGAATGAGTAACACACCGGTTCACAGTCACGGATTCCACCAACCATCCTTTTGACATAACCACGAAAATACTCAGTCATCGTTTGAACCTTGACTTCCGGTGAGAAAACCTCAATCTTGAGCTGATCACGCTGAAACCCTTCACGCTGTTGAACCCTAAAATAGAATTACAATACAATATAAATTAATAATAGTAATAAGAATGAAATATTGAATTGTTGCATTAAGTTATAAAGTAAAAAAGATAACAACCTTGTTTTGAATTCAGTGATCTCTGGTATGTCACACTTGACAAATATCTTAGAACCGAAGAGGGCATTGTGAACCACGGCTGACCCTGCTTAGTGAAACATTGAAAACATACAATTAATAAAGAATAAAATAAGTGAATGTATTAGAAATAAGATAAGAAAACGATGCACGTACCATCCCAGTACTTCACTTTTCCCAGTTGAAGTATAACCATCAGATGATCAATGGCGTCATGCTTGTTAGCATACTGATCCAACATGGTCCCCCATTTGTCCCAGAAAGTGAGGTTCAAACGGTTTGCCCTGTATAACATACATACAATAGGTTATAAATAAATATTAAAATGATTAGCATGACTTGGGTAAATATATATATTATACATAATTAGTTTAGTGATACTTACTCCGCGTCCTCAACGACAATTGTCCTACGAACCTTTTTCCCACCTGCAGAAATAACAGGAACAGTTTCCTCGATACCAACCACTGAGCCAATGACATCTGTGTAAAAAAATATTGGTTGCATATAAGTGACATAACATAATAATGTTATTGAAATGTTATTGATCAAAATGGATCGAGTACGTACCAACTGAGTCGTTATCATAGTATTGGTAATGTTCAGGATCCCCCAAATGATTAAGGGGCCGTTTGGTTTGTTGCTAGGAATCACAATGGGTATCGGATTTGGTATGAATTGAAAGAAATAAGGAGCAGTTTGGTTGGGGGGTATAGGGGGGAATTGAATGATAGAATCTTGTTATGAATTGTTTGGTAGCTACTTTCAATTAAAAGTAATGGTTTCAGGTTTAAAATTTCATTCCTTGCTCTATACATCACTTTCGACGATTCCTTCCTGACACATGAATGTGAGCCACACATTTCCTCTTTCTTTTTTATTTTCTTTGTCATTTAGTTAAAAGTCTTTTAATTTAAATAATTAAATAATTTTAAATAAATATATAAATTAAATAATTATTAACTTTCTCTCTCCTACTATTCTTTCAAACCATTCCCAAATCCAAATCCGATTCTAAACCCACTTACAAACCAAACGGCCCCTAAAAATTGAATGATAGTATTAATGTTGTTTGTTTTATAAAATGTAATTGGGAATTGATTTTTATTTAATTTTATTATATAATAAAGAAGGCTCACTTAGTTATATTATATTTATTACTAAAGTATATTGATCCCACATGCGGAGAAAGAAAAAACTATAAAACTATTTGATTTGACATATGAGATGAGAGGGAAACTTAAAATTATAATAAAAGGTGACCCTCCTCACGTCTTTGGTTTTATAGGTATGGTTTCATTGTTTCATTTCTAATTGTGGGCCCTGTTATTAACCAAACAACTGATTCATGGAATGATTACATTCCTTTATTCCATAACCATAAAACAAACGGGCCATAAATGGTTCTAGAATGAAACCATGTGTGTTGTTGTCAAAAGGTTCAATACGTGTCACAATGGTTGTCTTGTAAAAACTTATTTTGAACCTATGCGGCAACAAAGGAAGCTTTCCCCCATTCTCAGCAATCCCAAAGTTTGATATTATGTAACATTGGCCCTCCTCAAACAGTGGCTCGAACCGAAACATGAATTCTTTCTTTATGTAGACCTGGATCCTAGTGTTCTGCATTGGACATATTATGTGTTCCATAAAACTGTATTAATAAGGTATTGTATACATAGAAAAAAGGTTAGTGAAGATACCTCCACATCTTGCAGCACAAGATCAAGGCTGTATGGATCATTTTCACCATTCAATTTATGCGAATGCCAAATTGAGATACATCTGGTGCGAACTGCTATGTCATCCAACATAGGATTCACTTCTTTAAGAGGTGTGATTTTTTTATCGTGACCATTACCTGATATATAAAAATTAAACTACAATTATACTCGTATAATAATGAAAACAACACAGCATGTAAAGATAATGATTTGCAAGCAAAAAACATTCATAAATAGAACACTTATCAAATCATATATAACCATTTACAAAAAAACATTCCTAAATACATTGTTTTATAATAAACATGATACAAATGAATATAAATAAGGAGCTAAAAGAAAACATAGATTAGCTTCACCAAAAAACATATGTTAAATTACTTAATTCCATACAAAAACATCATATGAGTAGCAATAAATTATTGACAATGTATGAAAGAAATGACTAACCTCGTTATCCACCGGAAGCACCATCACCACCAAAACCATTACCTGATATATACAAATGAAACTACAATTATCATGGTATAATAATGAAAAATCACAGCATAAAAGGATTTGCAAGTATTTGTATTTAAAATTATGAAATCGTAAATACCAGTATAACATTCATTGTGCCAAAAAAAGGGTTATGTGATGATCCTTGATAACATTTAGTTACAAAACTAAAACTTCTACTACTCTAATGTCCAAACCATCACACACAAAATAATTGCAGCCGTACAAAAATTTTACAGCATACATTAAACCTTTATTTGTTTTGATCCAATGTGCCACAGCAACATATGTAAAGATCCTTGATAACATTCAATTACAAAAATAACAATTCTACTACTCTAATGTCCAAACCATCACACACGTACATAATTGCAGCCGTACAAAAAACATATGTAAAGATCCTTGATTCTTTTGTACATTCAGAATGGAACTTAAAGAATACAACACAGAATATAAGGATCTGAAAGTATTTGTATAAGGATTTAGAAAAAAGAAAGAACATTCATAAATAGATTGTATTATACGAATTTGCAACCAACACAAAACATCAATCAGCAAATAAGATTGGTAAGAACAAATAGCATTCATACGAATTTGCAACCAACACAGCATAATAGGAGTTGCAAGCAAATAGCTTTGGTAAGAACAAAACATCAATCAACCTAAAAAGAAATATTAAAAAAAAAAACAATTGCATATAGAAACATCATATTAGTATAACAACATTATTAAGAATGTATCAACGAAATGATTTACCTCCTGATCCACCGGAACCACCAGCACCACCAAAACCCTTTGAACCTCCAAAACCTCCAAAACCTCCACTCTTTCTGAAACTGCCACCTGGTGCTGATGGTGATTTCTGGTATCCCATGTTACCAATTTTTTTCCCTGGAAACCTATTCATGACTGATTTTGTGATATGAAAGATATATGTCGATTGATAAATATGATGCTAACAAATCGTGCACCTACTGCCTTTATAGATAAACATTAGGGTTTCGGAAAAAAATTTGAGTTTAAAATAATCCGTGATTTTTGTAATATGCATTTGAAATTCAAAATGGATCATAATGAATAATTTAAAATCAGTATGTTTAATTTTGGAAGGTAATATTCAGTTTGAATTAGAATAGCAGAGATTTTAGGGAGATAATTAAGGGGTGTGTTATGCATTGTGTTTTGATAAGAGTATGAAATTCGGATTGGAAGTAAAATAGAATTGAAACATGACATTTTTGTTTTCCAATATCTATCACAAAAACATAGTTGCTCCAGTGGTTGGAGTGTTGGCTGTGGGTAGGATGTCTAGGGTTCGAACCCAAGCATGGACTTATTTTTTTAAATAATTTCGTACAAGGTGGAAAATGCCAAGTGGCATTGAGGTGGCAATTAGGTGGCAATGATGTGGCAATGAGGTGGCATTTGCATGCAGCATGCTTAGCCTCATATATATGTTATAGATTGCCTGAAAAAAAATGAGATACAATTTGACATTTAAGGTCAACTGGCAGCTTTTTAAATTTAAAATTAAAATGTTATTCAGTACTAATGCATGACAAATATGTTGAAATTATAATATCATGACAATCATATATAAACAATAACATCAAAGAACACATGCGAAGCGTAGGAACAATAACACATAATTAATTAACCGAATTTAAATGTATACGTACCTTAATGATTCTAGCAAAACAAGAATCAATCCAAGAAATAGAAGTATATTTGATTCACTTTCTTGTACACACGTACTAAATCAAACTAAAGTTATGCAAGTAAAGAAATCAAAAAACTTAAAACCAAACTTTTTGTTTAAGAAAAAAATCGATCGACCCTTGTGAGGGTTTTAATTCGATCGACCAAAAGAAGAACAAGGGAAGAAAATGGTTTTAGGGATTAGTTTGTGTGCACAAGAGATGTCAAAAACTATAACCCTTGGTTTGTTTATATACTAGAAGAAACTTAGAGTCCAAGTTAGATATGGATTGGGTTATACCCATCCATAACCGATCGGCCCCTATAGAGGAGGTGGATCCGGAACATTCTTGACATATAATTTCATTCTAGTCCATTCCTTTTCTTATTTAACGATCGTTAGTCACTTTCGTTAAATATTAACGTTCGTTATACGTTTTGTGATAATTAATAATTAAATATAACGTTTTATATAAAATTATTAATCTTTAGTTCTCATACGTAAAGTGTGTAATCCCGTGATCTCGAGTTCGATCCTAACATACGACTACTAAAATAATGTCCACAAAACTAACAGCTCCCACTTGGACATATTTTAATAGTGTAATCACATCGGTTAGCGTCTTGCAACACGCCGATGCCTCTAGTACAACTCGAATAGGTCTCCTAGAAAAACCTTTAATGATTCATCATTATTATTATCCTTTTGTTACTAATACTACATTAAATAAAGATATGGATTAAAGTCATTCTGTAAAAAACAAGAATCGCTTTCCGGAGGTTGAGGTTAATCAAAATACATCATCGTTCTAGAGAGAGAAAGTAGAGAGAGAAAGGTGAGGAAACAAACAATGTTTATTAGCTTAAGAAATGAAAGATACACAATGATTTTCCACACCCCTCATGGAGAGTCATGAGGGGTATTTATAGCCATATTACATTACTAGTTTGCCACTTAAACAGTACTAGTCCCTGTGGGTACTACTTACTACAAATCTAGTCCAATTCACGTGTAAGACGATATCTTTATAAAAAAGCAAGGCTAACAATCTCCCTCCAAGATATCGTCACACGTGAATGGGTACAATGAGACCTATAAACAAAGTAAATTACAATAATAATAAACTTATATTGACGTTGTTGAAGCGCAGAGTCTCTGTAGACTAGATACTATAATTTCATTCTAGTCCATTCCTTTTCTTATTTAACGATCGTTAGTCACTTTCGTTAAATACTAACGTTCGTTATACGTTTTGTGATAATTAATAATTAAATATAACGTTTTATATAAAATTATTAATCTTTAGTTCTCATACGTAAAGTGTGCAATCCCGTGATCTCGAGTTCGATCCTAACATACGTCTACTAAAATAATGTCCACAAAACTAACAGCTCCCACTTGGACATATTTTAATAGTGTAATCACATCGGTTAGCGTCTTGCAACACGCCGATGCCTCTAGTACAACTCGAATAGGTCTCCTAGAAAAATCTTTAATGATTCATCATTATTATTATCCTTTTGTTTCTAATACTACATTAAATAAAGATATGGATTAAAGTCATTCTGTAAAAAACAAGAATCGCTTTCCGGAGGTCGAGGTTAATCAAAATACATCATCGTTCTAGAGAGAGAAAGTAGAGAGAGAAAGGTGAGGAAACACACAATGTTTATTAGCTTAAGAAATGAAAGATACACAATGATTTTCCACACCCCTCATGGAGAGTCATGAGGGGTATTTATAGCCATATTACATTACTAGTTTGCCACTTAAACAGTACTAGTCCCTGTGGGTACTACTTACTACAAATCTAGTCCAATTCACGTGTAAGACGATATCTTTATAAAAAAGCAAGGCTAACAATCTCCCTCCAAGATATCGTCACACGTGAATGGTTACAATGAGACCTATAAACAAAGTAAATTACAATAATAATAAACTTATGTTGACGTTGTTGAAGCGCAGAGTCTCTGTAGACTAGATACTGAGGCAGACTTGAAGTTCTCTCTTCCGAAGATCTCGGTGGATGAAACTAATCCTTGTAGCTCTGAACTTCAACTGTAATGGTCTAGTTAGGTTATTACTCCCTCCTAACTAGTGAGCCTTTTTCTTTTATCTGCTCCCTCCTGAATCGACAACTCTCTTTCACGCAGCAGAGAAAGTAAACATTAAAGTGTAGCACCATGGTTGTCGTTCGGGGAGCATCATAACAACATACCTCACAAAGTATTGCATCCAAGTTGGTAATAAGCCTCGATGTACCCTCAACCAAATTGCTGAAGACAAAACACTACTTTTTCCTTCATGTACCTCTCCCTCCTGATGGTTGCGAATCATCGGAATCATCATACTTTTGTGTACATGCCGTAGAATTACCTTTTACTTGTGCAATATTTAAGCCATAATAGCCCGTGTAAGCATAATTTCGTGAGAATATGTCAAAAAAATATGACTCTCTTTTTCTACAATCTCATCTCTTTTCTTCAACCTATAAGCGACCTCTTCAAAATCCAACCAGCTAGTAAATGACCACTGAATGGAGACAACCCAATATAACCGATCTGAGAATGAAGTAAACATCCCTTAGATATGTGACTTAAGCTTGTACGAAAGTGTGACTAAGAGCCTATACTGAGCACTACAACGTAACTCCTTAAAGCATAGGTAGTGTCATATACCCAAACCAATCAAACAGTATATGAAATATCCACCTCTTGGACTATCCACAACTTCATGTGACACTGAGTACTACAACGTAACTCCTTAAAGTGATAGTTAACTAGGTCTTCGTCCATCCACCCCTTGACCTATGAAAACTAGATAAACCAAGTCTTAATCACTACCAGTGTATTCAAAAACAAGTATCTCTGAAAGTCATGCATCCATCCAACCTCTAGACTTTGAGATAAATAAGTACACATGCTCGTGAAATGAACTTTAAACCCAAATAAGCAATATCGTACAAAAACTCCGTAGTCACAAAAAACTTCGATACTAGCCGTTGTCATTTGATTGTGATTCTTGATCAGGATCTTTTAAGCTATACGTGGTTTGTTTTGAAGGTGTAGACCAATAATATCATTTGTGATTTTGGTGTGATGGGTGAGTTTGTTATATGCCCTAATTCTTTAGATACCCCCTGTTCCGCGGATCGAACTAGGATTTTGTATACTAGATATTTTGCGAAACCTTAAGAAACACAGAAGAATTAGGGTTCAAAAACTAGGATTTTGTATATTAGATATTCTGCGAAACCTTAAGAAACACAGAAGAATTTCACTCCTTGATGCTCGGTAAATACCCCAGAAATTCGGAAACATAACTCCTTCCTCGAAGTTTTCCTTGCTCGAAGATTTCATTGCTCGAAGAATCCCTTGCTCAAAAGCTAACTCGAAGTCTCTTACTCGAAAACTCTAAGTTGAAGGATTCTTACTCGAAGTTAACCAGTTACTCGAAGATTTGTACTAACTCGAAGTGTTCAGCCTAGAATCCTTGCTCGAAGCTTATCTTACTCGAAAATTCCTTTCTCGGAAAAAGCAAGCTTAGTCGAAGTTTTCCTCCTTACTCTGAAATGTATCTAACTCGAAGAAGCTTGGAAACTAACTTAGAACACTTCTTCTAACTCGAAGAAATATATTAACTAAGTCGAAAAAACTTCTTACTCGAAGTTATTGCTTCTTACTCGAAGGATATATGCCCTAACTCGGAGAAAGCTTTCTTGCTCGAAGGAATTTCAATTCCTTTCTCGGAAAACCTTCTAACTCGAAGGAATATACACCCTTACTTGGTAAAACCCTCTAACTCGAAGGCTTACTCGGAGATTACCCTCTAACTCGAAGGCTTACTCGAAGATTACCTCCTTACTCGAAGGTTTTTAACCCTAACTCGGAAAAACACATGTCTTACTCGAAGAAACTCATGTCTTACTCGAAGAAACACGTACTTTTCCCGAGAAAAAACACCAAAAATCACATTTTTTCACCCCAAAACACCACGATTCGCCCCTGGTTAGCTTTGATGCCAATTGTAAAAATCAAGAATCGCTTTCCGGAGGTCGAGGTTGATCAAAATACATCATCGTTCTAGAGAGAGAAAGTAGAGAGAGAAAGGTGAGGAAACACACAATGTTTGTTTGCTTAAGAAATGAAAGATACACAATAATTTCCCACACCCCTCATGGAGAGTCATGAGGGGTATTTATAGCCCTATTACATTACTAGTTTGCCACTTAAAGAGTAGTAGTCCCTACGGGTACTACTTACTACAAATCTAGTCCAATTCACGTGTAAGACGATATCTTTATAAAAAAGCAAGGCTAACACATTCTTTATTCAATAATTCTGTTTCTCGTTGTTTGTGATTGAGCAAGATTACCAAATCTTCTGAACATATTCAAGTGAGATCTTGGGCGTGGCCACGCAAACATCTTGTCAACCTTACGAGGGGCCCAACAGTATTAAACTCCAAAATAAATTTGAAGGAACAACTTCTATCTTGACTACAAGCATAACCTATGAATTTTGCAACAATTCCGAAAACAATCCTTGTGACTACCAGTTACGTATTGCGTTAAATTCGGGGTCGAGTCAAGCTAGTGACTCGGTTAACAAAAACATTAGCACCACATGGGTGACAACCCATGTTTCTGACTTCTTTCTAGTTTCTAACAACTAAGTGTGGGGGAGTCCCACTGTGCTTGGCTTTTGTGTTGTTTGCTCTGATTTTCAGGTTCCCCTTGGATAGTGTTGATTGACGCGCCTGTTTTCAATCCAGCCGCCCAATATCCTATCCTTTTGCTAACGATTATCTAGGGATATCTTATTAATCCTTTTTTGTGAAAAATAGAAATTTTTGTTTCACACTTGGCTATTAGTATTACCTTTTTACGTTCTAAGTGTCGGCATAATAGCCGGTACTTTGAATATTGAGGGCAATATTCAATTCTAAGTGTGGGGGGGAATTCTCTCAAATTTTGTCACATGTGTACCTTCTAGTCCCTAGTACCCCCGTTTTTTACCAAAATTTTAAAATTTTTGTCGTTTTTAGATAAGAAATTGCAATAAAAAGTAGTGTTTAGTCTTGATTAGGTTAGAACAAGAGGAATCCCGACTCTGCTAGAGTGTTGATCTAGCTGCTTCCTTAACATTTAGAATAAGTTTTCACGATTTGTGCATATGAAAATGCTAAGCGTAGAATAGTTGGCTTTCTTTAGAGCTTATAAAAGTAATCTATGGCTTTTCCTCCCAGAAGATAACTAATCTGATTTAATAAGTGCTTATTTTCAAACGTTTGAAAACACAAAATCATTTTTTCATACGATTTTGAAAAATACTAGTTCAAGGCTTTATTTAAACTTCGGAACAAGCATATGTCAGAATAATGCAAAATGAAAGTGAGACGTTGCTTGAAAGTTGCAAGAAGTTATGTAATAAATAAATGTGCTAAAAAGCTAAGGTTCAAGATCGGACCTTGGATCCTTATTTCCGGAAGGCATTTAGGTCTTGGCTACCCTCTTACACCGGCCCTTGGACCCTTAATTCTGAAAGGCGTTAAGGTCTTGGAACTCTCCGTTGTAACGGCCCTTGGATCCTTTATTCCAGGAAGGTTTAAGGTCTTGGTTCCCGTGAAACTCCGTTAGTTTATATTGCACAAAGTTAAGTAAAAAAAATGATGAAAAAATAAAAAGAAAATAAAATGGAATGATATTGCAAAATGCAATAAGTTTTGATGTGTTGAATAAAGTTGTGAAACTTGCTTGTTGTGAATTTTAAATCTATCTTTCAACTAATACTAGTCAAAATCTTATAAAAACGTCGATTTTTGTGATCAAAATTTTGAATAAGCACAATCACCTAACTTGAATAAATTGTGGGAGTGAAAAGTTAAGTCTCGACTTACATAGATTATTAGTATAAGCAGCGTTGGCATTTTACAAAAACGTTTGCACAATGAGTTTAAGCTTAGTTGGGAGTATTAAAAAGAGGATGACGATATCAATTCCCTGGAGACACCCAGTTTGTGTGAATCCCGTTTCATGATACCATTTTTGAAAATCAAGCATGTTATCTATTTTGTTCTAGTTTAAATTTCTCGCATTGAATAAAAAGTCGAAACGGGGTATACTTGGTTCCTTTCATTACTTCATATGATCGGATTGCTAGGGACTAGCAATAGTTTAGTGTGGGGGATTGATGAGTGTGTAAATACTCATCATTTTATGCCCATTTTAGACCATAAAAATACTGAAAATGGCCAAATACACAAAATATTACTGCAGATATCCTTGGTTTGTGTTTTTATGTGTTTTAGGTACAAATGATTGAAAACAGGGCATAAAAGGAGCAAAACCGAGCACGAGATTGGAATATCATCAAAAGCCGATGCCGGGAAAGGAATTTATGAGTTTGGACCGGGACATTGCTCAAATTATCAAAGTCAACTTCCAAGAATTCTGAAATATCACAAATAGCCCTTGGAGATGATTTTCAGAAATTACATGATTGGTCCCTGGATTTTCAGCTTTGGCAACTTTGGTCCTCAAAGTTTAAATACATTCCATCCTTAACCCTTAACCCTTAAAACCCAAAATAAATAAAAACCAACCCAAAACACATAAACCCGGCCCAACTCACCCACAAGCCCAACCATCCCTTAACTAAAACACAAAATTTTGACCTTCGGTCAATATCTTCTACCCCGCCAAAACCAGAAACCACCCTCTTACCCACCATTTTCTTCTGACAAACCACCCCTCCCCCTCACCCTGCAACCATCCACCACACCTACCCTGTCCAAGCATTTAATGCTTCTTCTACCTCACAAGCAACCAGGTACCAAGTGGATTTTTCGCTAATATATTTTTTGGCGCCAAAAACTGAAGTGATGGCTCAGATGAATTCTCCCCAATCCTACGGCTCAGGTTTACTCAGAAGAAGTCAAGAGGGCAATCCCACTTTATTTTTTAGTATAAATAGCTCCCTTTGTAAGCCTAATGGGCAAGTAGTTTTTTAGTTTAGTCGTATTTTTATTCAAGTTCTTATTTAGTAGTAATTTAAGTTTTCAATAGTCAATTTAAGTTTGTTTAAGGTCTTTTGTTATCAATCTCATCAGAATTGTACTCATTTTCCAAATTAATGAAATTCCAAGTTTCCTGTTAATCCTGAGTTCAACCAAGTTGTTAGTTAGAAAAGCTTATTTCTGTTTGAATAAGCTTATATAAGCTTATAATAGAATTTGCAAGCTTATAATCAATTTAAACCAGTTAAAATCCAAAATACCAAAAAGTCAAGGAAAGTCAACCTTTGCATGACTGTGGAAAGCTTATTGGAAGTGGCCTGCAATGGATGGGGCCAGATGGACTTTACTAGCTTGTTTTAAAACAAGCTAGAGCTTGTAGCTGCCATTAATTTGGAGCCTTTGTTAAGCTAAGGCCCCAAGTGAGTCAATTTCTATTTTTTTTATATTTGTACTGTAGCATAGCTTATTTTTGTGCTTATTTGCTTAATTCTAGCTTAATTGTTCTTTATATTGTTACTTTAGTATTAATCATTAGGTAGTATAAGCTAGTTTCTGTTTTTACTTGAAAACCTTAAAAAAGATCAAAAATAGTATATATAGGATATAGCTTAATAGTGCTTATTTCAATCTGAAAAGTTGTTCAATAAGGTCTAACTAAGTTATCAAATCAGTTTTTATCCAGAAACCTAGCTTAATTTGGCTATTGCATTTGAAAACTCAAAACAGACTCTACATAAGGAGTGTTTGGTTCAAAGTTAAACTGGGTCATATTGGTTAAATACTGTTCATTTGCATGTTTCTCAGCTTTGATCTTGATTAAAGTGAGTCATTCAAGCTTTTGTAAAGATCTTTTGTTCTGTTTTTCTAAAAATTACAACTTTTGAGCTTCTGTGTCACTTTGAGGGTCGGAGCTTATCTCAATAAGCTTTTATTGAGAAAAGCTGTGTTGGCACACTACTAGAAAAAGGTCTATCCTTGACTCGCATTTTATGACGCACGCTACAAGATGACGCGCAAATAGCAAAGTCATAAAATAAGAGTCATAACGAGTAAATTTTTTATTGGGGATGACTCGTTTTCAGAAGCGTCATAAATAGGGGTCATCTATGTTTTTTTTTAACATCTGATTGTTTTTTTTTCCAAAACACTTCCTCCCGCTCTCAAGTCCCTACAACTAATAAAAATCTTCTTCATTATCACTTAACCCTAAAAACTCACATACTCTCTTTCTCTCTTCTCTGCGCCGCCAACTGCCACCACCCAAGACACCATCACCGCCACCCGAACAAGCACACCACCACCACCAAAACACTCACCACCATCTCCCCTTCCATTTGACGTGACTCACGCGCTCAAACACCACCTCACCGTCACTCTAGCACCACAACGCGCCACTAAAAACCTTGCTCATCACCTTGTATCATCACCACTCGTGTAGATCGAAGAAAGAAGGTAGGAAATATGCTATGTATGCGAGAGTTGACTCGGAAACGAGTCAACCCGGGACCAACTCGTCACGTATCTTGATATTTTGGAACTAATAATAATGGGTTTAACGTTTTGATGAATAATAATGATTAAAACTTGATGTGGTATCGTCATTGTGTCGTGTTTGAGTTTGGATTGGTTCTATTCGATTCGAACCGTGGGTTCAAACCCACGGCTGTGTCACGGGTTCGACCCGTGGCCCTTGTGGTTCATTTTATTATTTTTGCTCTTTTCTTGATTTTCGTGATATGTTGATACCGAGACCACTAGGGTCTCGGCCATGAGGTTATTGATTGTGGTTGGTGTTGATATCGTTGTGGTTTTGTTGTTTTTGGCGAAGTTGAGACTTATTGGAAGTGAATTAGAGGTCTCGAGCCGTTAGGATTAGCCGGCCGAGAGTATGTAGTTAGTTGTATGTTAAGTTAGTTAGTTAGTTACTTAGTTGGTTAGTTTTGTTAACTTTTAGTTAGTACACCTGAAACTGAGATCCAACTAGTTGTATGTTGTTGTATGTTGCTGAATTTATGCTGCTGATTGTTTTTTGTTGCTGCTGAATTTATATTGCATGTTTTATGCTGCTGGGGGTATGTACACAGGACAGTTTGTGTTTTGTGGGAAGAAGGCGAATTTGATGGTTGGGAATGTTTTGCCTATTGGTATGATTCCTGAAGGAGGTGTTGTCTGTAATGTGGAGCATCATGTTCGTGATAGGGGTTCTTTCGCGAGAGCGTCTGGGGATTATGCTATTGTTATTAGTCACAATCCTGATAACGGTACCTCAAGGTATATATTTATAGCTTTTATAAAATTTATATGCATGTTGTGTTTCAGTATTTAGAACTAGATAAAAAAAACGACTAGGAATATTTGTATGTAGTTATGATGTTTCTGTTTTCGCTAAAATGATGATGGTGTTTCAAGTTATATATCTTTTTTATAACTAGTTTTTGTGGATTGGAGATTGGTTTATTATTATTAGGTATGTTGTGCATTCATAGTTTTTGTGGATTGGAGATTGATAATCATTGCATATTCATAGTTGTTACAAACTAATGCATCATATAAACTTTGTAAATGTAATCTAAATAGATGTTAAGATCATGTTCTGTATATCTAGACGCAGGCTTGGCAAGAAGAAGTAGAACGTGCACGTGAAGGCCAAAGAGACGCTGAGAGAAAGCTATCTTCTTTAGAGGCAAGTATACCTGGCATCTTCCTTGGACACAACACAACAGCGAAAGCTTTCTTTGTTAAGTATGATTATTTTATGTTTAAGTATTTTCTAAAATGAAGACCCAATGTATGATTGCAGGCTGAAGTTCAAAAAATGAGAGTGGAAATGGCTGCGATGAAAAGAGATGCTGAGCATTATTTCCGCCAGGTACTTGATTGTGAATTATTGTGGCGTCTATAGCAATAACTATATTCTTCTACTTGTTTTTTCTATGGGCATGTGCATATGTCAGCTTGGCTTATAGACTTGATTTGAGTTGAGTTTTCTGCATCAGTTTAACTGAGAGTATCTTCTGTACCTATTATTTATCAGTTCATGTTCTTTCATGTATTCATGAATTTTTTGGGAAGGTCAAAAGCTGTGAACCATAGCTAGTGCTTGTTTACTTATTGCTGAAATGCCTTCTTCACTTTGGTCTTCGGCACTCCCCATAGATAAAAATGAATATGTGGAATGCTCAATTATATGTATGTATTATGAGTTGTTACTATGGTCAATTTAAGTCTTAAAAGAATGGAACCATTAGACATCTTTTTCATTGATGTCAACTGCTTATCTGGGCTTTACTTTCTATAGCCAGTCAACCAGATACGAGTATACCTTGTTGACATTGTATTAAGTGTTTATTGAAATTGAAATTCACAATAATTTCCATCTTTTGCAAGTTGAAAATTTTGTTAAACTACCCCAGCATAGTTTTGAGACCTAATATGCTCATTTCAGATTTTGCCTCTCATAAGCAAGACACCTGAAACTGAGATCCAACTAGATATGCTTCTACTTCACAATCTGAGGTAACTTGGCTGTTTGAGATAATGTTTTGATCTTGTTAACATGATCAAACTTTTGTATCTGCAACTGGCAATCAAACTTGTATTTTGCGTATGAATGTTATATCATATTTGTGTCCATGATGAAGCGAAAAGTGTACCGCTTTTAAGGGGTCATTTAAGCCCTAAATCGTATTTATTTGATCAAATATCGCCCTAAATCGTTCCTTTTGTCATTTTAGGTACTTTTGAGGAGAAATCTGGAAAAGGAGGCATTTTGGACGTTTTTGGAGCATAAAGTGAAGAAAACGACAAAGTCTCAAAAATCGGCTAAAAGTCACCTTTGACGGCGTCAACATTTACTCTGGACGGCGTCATGCCTTGGCAAGAAAAGATGGACGTGAAATTTACTCATGATAAGCCAGTGAAAATAGCATGTAAATTCTGACGGCGTCACGCTTTAACCTGATCAAGGGCGTCACGGCTTAAATCATAAGGGGACGGCGTCACGTTCAAGGTTCGACGGCGTCAAGCCTTGATAAGCCAGAATGGATTTTGGAAGAGCTAAAGAGGGACGGCGTCAAGAAGGTCATCCGGGAACCCTAGAAGCGGCGAGGTGACGGCGTCACAATCCATAAGGTGACGCCGTCAGATCCAAAAATCTATATATAGTTTTCTAATTTTTTGTCATTAAAAGAGAGCTTAGTGTGTGGAATTTTGGGATAAAACCCTAGGACGATTTTAGCTCCTTTTTCAAGGCTTTTTGCCTTGAGATCTTCCATGTTACATTGAAGATAAGTTATCAATTAATCATTCAATATGTCTATGTGTTGTTTGATTTTATCTTATTCTTGTCTTTTGATTAACATGTTAGGCTAAATTTATCTTGTGTTTGCTTAGATCTAATGAAACCTAGCTATTGATTATTGGTTATTAGTGTGTTATTAGTTGTATTGGATGATTGTTTATCTATGTTAGGCTTAAGAAAACTGGCTAACTTCCTATTCGGTAACTTGCTTGAACGTCTTAAGAAACATGAACCAAATGCGTACTAAAGGTTTTTATGGTTGTATTTAATGCACAAGCGAATTCTAGTGATCCCATGTTAGGAGCTTCCTAGCCGGCTCGACATAGGAGTGAAGTAGGAGCTTGTAGAGTTGGGGAAGTAAGTACGCCACCCCACGAATGGTATTAAGGAATACACCCGTCATCCACGCGACTAATACACACTAATTAACCGGTAAAAGATAGTTAGGGAGTAAGGAAATCTAAGTAAACACATTCCTCTACACATAAGTTTCTCACCACATTTTCATTTTTGTTATTTTATTTTATTTGCATCCGTAGTAATTTTGGGTTAGTTGACTAGCAACTAATTCCGCCCTCTCCTTCAAAACCCGAGATTTTACTTGCTTTCATAAAAAAATATAAAAACATAAAAAGAATCTTCCTCAACCCTTAGACCTAATTAGAGTAGTCTTTCACACCTAACGAACACTATTCCCTGTGGAGAACGATCAATCCCCCGTACTTACCACTACACTATACTACATCGGTCAGGTACACTGCCTGGTGGGGTTGTAAGCCTCTTGAGATCCCTCGAGAGGTAAAACCTGTTGTAAGGTTACAAAACCACGCAATCAAGTTTTTGGCGCCGCTGCCGGGGAATAGTTATTGTTTAGGTTGAATTTTTATTTCTATTAGGTCTACTCACTAGATTCCTTTCTAGTGAGATTTTTATTTTATTTTTCTAGGTTTTCTTTAGTCTATCTATCTTCTTCGTGTCTTTGTTCGTAACCATTACCATCCAACATCATGGAAGATGGTAATATCCTTAACCCCCACAACCCACCACCACAACAACCACCACCACCTCCTAGAGCCCGTACTTTAGGAGAGTATTCCCGTCCTAGCCACCATGGCTATTGAAACACCATTGAGCTCACTCAAGGAGCCAATATCACACCCTTGCGATCCGACACCATCCGGTTGGTGCAAAGCGGATGCGCATTCCATGGACTTCGTTCTGAAGATCCTAATCAACATCTCAAGGACTTTCTCAAAATCGTTGATTCTATAGACCTTGATGTTGCCACTCGAGAGACGACCCGATTGCGTCTCTTTCAATCCTCTTTGCGGGACCAAGCTAGTCAGTGGCTAGAACGTCAACCCGCAGGATCCATCACCTCTTGGGATGATCTCACTACTCGTTTCCTTGCTCAGTTTTTCCCACCGGGAAGAACTACCAAGCTAAGGAATGATATCTTGATGTTCCAACAACGTCAAGGCGAAACTCTCTACGAGGCATGGACTCGATTCAAGGACTTACTCCAAAAAGTCCCTCACCATGGCATAGAACTTTGGCTCCAAGTCCAAATCTTCTATGACCATATCAATCTCTCCACGAGGCAAACCATTGACCAATCGGCCGGTGGCAAGCTACGTGATCTAAGTGCGGAACAATCATGGGCTCTCCTAGAGGATCTTGCTCTTTATGACAACGAAAGTTGGAGTGATCCCCGTGATTTGAATAAAACGGTCAAGGCAATATCTTTGCCTTCGAACAATTCAAGCACTCCCGACCGTAGGATCATAGAACTTGAAGACCAAGTCAAGTTTCTCATGAAATCCTACGAGGCTCCTAAACCTTCAAGCCAAGTGAACAAAATCACTTCTTCATGTGAATTATGTAGTGGTCCCCATGACACTCGTGATTGCATGGAACTCCCCGAACAAGCTTTTGTGGACTACGCATCCTCGCGTACCGACGGAGCGGGAGACAAGTGGTACACTTTCAAACCCGAGCCAAACCATTACGGTGATACATACAACCCCTCATGGAAAAATCACCCGAACCTTAGGTGGAAACAAAACCAAAACACACAACAAACCAATTCTTCCTACCCACCTAATCGTTTCCAATCAAGCGGTTCCAACTCGAACCGTACTTTCAACAACAATCCTTCCGGCAATGGTAGTACCGATAACTTTGAAGGATTGATGTCTCAATTTATGGCATCTCAAGAAGCTCGTTTAGCCAAGTTTGAAGCCGATTTCAAACAAAAACAAAGCGAGATGACCGATAAGATTGACACCTTGTTGAAAGCCCTCAATGACCGAGAAATGGGAGCACTCCCTAGCAACACGGTCAAGAACCCGAAACTAAACGTCAACGCTATTTCATCGGTTTCGTCCCCTAGTTCTTGTCCACAATATTATTCGGTCAATTCCATGAGCACGTGTTTCAAACAAACCCAAGTCGTTCCAAATGACCAAGAAGTTATGACATCCAAATTGGTCAACAACATAGTTGAAACACCTCCCACTCAAAACCTTGACGTAGAATTCAAGGGGCTCCACCTTGAAAGTCCGGTTGTTGATGAGTTGGATGAGAAGGAGCTCAAGTTAGGCGAAAAAGGGACCGCCTTTGTTCAAAATAAGCTACCTAAGAAATTAGATGATCCGGGCTTATTTGTTCTACCTTGCAAGATCGGTAATTCGGAGGCTTATGACACATTAGCCGATCTTGGATCAAGCCTTAACCTACTTCCGTTACCTCTCTACACCTCTCTAAAACTTGGAAAACTTGAAGAAACCGAGGTGATAATAGGTTTAGCGGATGGAAGTGTTGCTTACCCGGTTGGAGTAGTTAAGGACGTGTTAGTACACATTGGAAAACTAACCATTTTAGCCGATTTCCACGTCCTTGATATGGTTAGCAACCCTACATGCCCCTTGTTGATAGGTAGAGGATTTTTGGCGACCGCTAGTGCTATGATTGATTGTAAGGAATCCAAGATAGCGGTAGGAGAAGGAGATACTTGGTCAGTCTATGATGTTAAGAAACATGCCTATGATACTAGTGAGGAACCAACACCACATTGGCTAGAATCAAATAGGAGACCATCTAGATATGGACCTTGGATTGATAGAGACTTCATAGGACCCCAACGCCCATCTTACCTAGAAGAGGACTTTGTTAACCGAACGCATTCGGTGGAGCAACTCTTGGCTAGGGACACCGAATTGGATCCATTTGAAGATTCTCTAGTTTTTAGAAAGATGATTGATTTCCTAGGAGTTTTGCCAATCAACCTAGGAATGAATAAGTGGATTTGTGAGGAAGATGATCATAAGTGGAATTGGGATAAACCACCCAAAGATGGAGATGGGTCATGGCATATTAAGATGACATTGTATGACCCGGATGGAGAGAAGTTTGAAAAGATATATCGTACTAAGCGGACCAATAGGAAACTTCAATCCAAGCTTAACCCTAAAGACGTCCTTGATGACGAGCTCACTTACATAGGGTAGCGTGACTTTGAGTCTAGCTACAAGACTCGTTAATAAAGAAAAGCGCTTCTTGGGAGGCAACCCAAGCTTTATTTGCCTTATTTGCTTTGTGTGTTTATTTATTTGTTTGTTTGATTTTATTTGTTACCGTATGTGTGTTTAATTTTTATCATTATTGATTCATGTTCAAAAGTAAATTGTGAAAATGCTTTATGTTGTTTTTTAACTTCGTCTTAACTACATATAAAGGTATTTTGCAAAAGATAAGTGTAAGGGAAATCTAAATCGGTTTATTAGAACACATATGAACATGAATCGTAATAATAATAAATTAACATACATATTCGTATTTGTTTGAGTCAAATGCTTGTATCGAGTCATAATGATGTTTTGCAGGATTTCCAGGAAGTAAGGTAAAGGTTTTTCCAGAAATTTTCCGGAAACTTAAAATGAAAATTTTTGTCAGGTCATTTCTGACGGCGTCAGGGTTTATAACCTGACGGCGTCAGATTTAATTTTCAGAAATTTTTGAAAGTTTTGTTTTCATAAAAGTTTTTATTAAAATCTCCAACTTATAATCTCCAGGAATCTGCAAAATTATCATTCCACAAGCATTATATCCTTATATATAGATTTTTTCCCGCCGATGTTATGCAGGTTTTCGTGTTTGTTTTCTCAGGTTTAACAGGTTATTTTGGACAAGGAAATGTTTATGGAATCAAGCTTATGGCGATGCATTAGTCATGGAGCTTCAACATTACCTTGGAGGAAGATTTAACCGTGTAATTTCATTATCCACCGAGCGAATCAGGGGAGTATTTGATTTCATTCTTTTACTTTTTTCTTTTACATCTTGTTATTTGAACATTGGGGACAATGTTCATCTTAAGTGTAAGGGGGGGTAAAAGTACGATTAGAGAATGCTATTGCGCTTGATTTTTTGTTTAATAGTAGATGTGTAATAAAACTGAGTATAAATACCTGTTAGGGCAATTTTAGTGCCAAATTTAAAATTTTTTACAACATATAGGAGTGAAACTTTGATCTTAATGAGCGTCTCATGGATAGGAGTTATATGACTAGCACAAAAACCGTACCACTAAAAAATTTTCCACCCCAAATATGTGAGGTTCGCCCCTAGAATTGGTAGGAAAAGCATTTATGCTATGATGTGTGTACCGGTAGCACTTAGATTCTAGAACTTGCGTTAGGACCATTCCGAGGCCACAAGTGAGACTACATTCGTGTAGTTAGATTTACTACATGATAAGAGGCATTAGGATAAACCCATTGTTTTACACCTGTGTTTTTGTTATAATTACATTGGCTACATTGGTCAAGTAATTCTCCCACACCCTTTGCGTTGTACTCATTTTTAGTACACGATACCCCTAGTACACCCCTCAGAGCCTATCTTTTCGTTTCAACCTTTAAGCATTTTACTTAAAGGAAGAATTTGTTTACACCCCACTAAAATGTACACCCAAATCGCCTTAGCCTACCTTGTATGCACTCATTTTTAGTGCATTATTGTTACATCATTTGTTTAAACCCAAGTTAATTATCTAGTTGATTACATGGTTGCTAAGTCGAGTCATATCCTTGTACATATTGTTTTGGGACGATTGGGACTCATGGGTAAAGTACTAGTGTAATGGAGTAATGGGGAAGAACATCATTTATTACCCCCATATGTGCTAAATATTTTTAAAAGTACTCCAAGTTTTTCAATTATCTTAATTCGAGTCATTAGAATAGTTATTTGTAAAGTTATGTAAAAGTTCAAGTGTAAGGGGATGCAACGCCCCTATGATGTATTATTTTGGATGGTAGGGCAAAAGTGTATGAAAAAAAAAAAAAAAAAAAAAAAAAAAAAAAAAATGAGAAAAAGAAAAATAGAAAAAAACATACGGACTACCATCCCGTTTCATTTTATGTTTGTTTTTGTTTTTGTTATTTCGTTTCTAGCTTAAGATCGAGTCTAGTCTTGGCTTAGCAACGTTGTAGAGTACATGTAATTGATCAAGATTTTTAACTCGCCACCAGTAAAATATCCTTTATCCAACCAAACCGTGTTTTCCTTTTCCCTACACCTAACATTATAACCCATTTAAAAGCCCTCTTTGATAGTTTATCTTAGGTGCTTACGCCTAGTGGAGGAGGTTTTCGATCCTTTCCCAAGCCTATGGTAATCTATTTGCTATGACAGGTAGTGAGAGATATTATCCGTTTTCATTTATGAGATTTATTTTGATGACACTTGAGAGATGTGAGTATCTAAACACTACTTGTGAGGTGCTAGTATGTAATCTCCGTGCTTATTATGATTGAAGTGGAACGATTATTTGTTGTAATTACTTTTATGTTTGCATTAAATGACCCCTAACTTGTATTTTGATTAGACTAAAAGCGCATTTGCTTGAGGACAAGCAAATCTCAAGTGTAAGGGTATTTGATGAAGCGAAAAGTGTACCGCTTTTAAGGGGTCATTTAAGCCCTAAATCGTATTTATTTGATCAAATATCGCCCTAAATCGTTCCTTTTGTCATTTTAGGTACTTTTGAGGAGAAATCTGGAAAATGAGGCATTTTGGACGTTTTTGGAGCATAAAGTGAAGAAAACGACAAAGTCTCAAAAATCGGCTAAAAGTCACCTTTGACGGCGTCAACATTTACTCTGGACGGCGTCATGCCTTGGCAAGAAAAGATGGACGTGAAATTTACTCATGATAAGCCAGTGAAAATAGCATGTAAATTCTGACGGCGTCACGCTTTAACCTGATCAAGGGCGTCACGGCTTAAATCATAAGGGGACGGCGTCACGTTCAAGGTTCGACGGCGTCAAGCCTTGATAAGCCAGAATGGATTTTGGAAGAGCTAAAGAGGGACGGCGTCAAGAAGGTCATCCGGGAACCCTAGAAGCGGCGAGGTGACGGCGTCACAATCCATAAGGTGACGCCGTCAGATCCAAAAATCTATATATAGTTTTCTAATTTTTTGTCATTAAAAGAGAGCTTAGTGTGTGGAATTTTGGGATAAAACCCTAGGACGATTTTAGCTCCTTTTTCAAGGCTTTTTGCCTTGAGATCTTCCATGTTACATTGAAGATAAGTTATCAATTAATCATTCAATATGTCTATGTGTTGTTTGATTTTATCTTATTCTTGTCTTTTGATTAACATGTTAGGCTAAATTTATCTTGTGTTTGCTTAGATCTAATGAAACCTAGCTATTGATTATTGGTTATTAGTGTGTTATTAGTTGTATTGGATGATTGTTTATCTATGTTAGGCTTAAGAAAACTGGCTAACTTCCTATTCGGTAACTTGCTTGAACGTCTTAAGAAACATGAACCAAATGCGTACTAAAGGTTTTTATGGTTGTATTTAATGCACAAGCGAATTCTAGTGATCCCATGTTAGGAGCTTCCTAGCCGGCTCGACATAGGAGTGAAGTAGGAGCTTGTAGAGTTGGGGAAGTAAGTACGCCACCCCACGAATGGTATTAAGGAATACACCCGTCATCCACGCGACTAATACACACTAATTAACCGGTAAAAGATAGTTAGGGAGTAAGGAAATCTAAGTAAACACATTCCTCTACACATAAGTTTCTCACCACATTTTCATTTTTGTTATTTTATTTATTTGCATCCGTAGTAATTTTGGGTTAGTTGACTAGCAACTAATTCCGCCCTCTCCTTCAAAACCCGAGATTTTACTTGCTTTCATAAAAAAATATAAAAACATAAAAAGAATCTTCCTCAACCCTTAGACTTAATTAGAGTAGTCTTTCACACCTAACGAACAATATTCCCTGTGGAGAACGATCAATCCCCCGTACTTACCACTACACTATACTACATCGGTCAGGTACACTGCCTGGTGGGGTTGTAAGCCTCTTGAGATCCCTCGAGAGGTAAAACCTGTTGTAAGGTTACAAAACCACGCAATCAGTCCATGCCTAATACTGATTTTGTACTCAGATGTTGCAGCATCACCTCGTCATGAAAGAGACTATAAAGATTATGATAATAAAAGAAGCAGATATGAAAGTTCAAGGAGAACTCCTGTCAAACTAACTTGTGAATTACTATCGATATGTAATTTTTGTCGTTAATTAACTTGTGACTTATCGTGAATTAGTACTTGAATTAACCTCATTGTTTTGATATATATATATATATATATATATATATATATATATATATATATATATATATATATATATATATATATATATATATATATATATATATATATATATACTAGTTTTCGAAGCCCGCCCGATGGGCGGGCATGACTTGTAATTATTCTTTGGATAGTATTAGGTCACGAAAAATAATATTTAAGGGATGCACGAATTGTAATTATCATTGGGAGGTATTAGTTATTGTTATTTATTTATTTTTTGAAAATATCCTTGATTGATTATCTGTAATTGACTAATAAATAGAGTTAATTTATTTTTTTAGAAGATAATTTTTTATTGAATTTTTTAAAACGGTCATCGAGTGTTGAAGAAATGTACGCGTGTCCGGCCTCCGAAGGATTGTTTGTATGTGTTGTTTTGTTATACGTTATTGTGTTGTTATTTAGTTATTTTTTGGAGTTGATATATTTGAGTTACAAATGCATGAGTTGTATGCACACTTATGCATTGTAATTTTGCTGCAATATTTAGTCTATTGTGATGCAGATTACAATTAATACATATATGGAATACATGGTTTTAACTTATAATATTTGCATGATCAAGTGAAGTAATGATTACACTATTACTTGTGTGAGTGTTGTCTGATTGTTGATAACAAATTTGAATGCAGAAGCACAGGTATGCTAAAAATCTTTTTTGTTTTAAAAAATTGGTCTCTAATATAGTAAATATTATCAACATCAGTTGAAAAAAGCAAGAGAAGGTTTGAATTTTTTAACTCGAAGTAAAGTGAACCCTGCCATCATACCTTCGACTATGATTATGCCTTCGATGCCCCTTTCTTCATAAGTACGTTATATATATTCAGGTTCGATAAAATATCTCGTCTAAATATGCAATGAAAGGAAGTACAAAACACAGGTATAAGAAAAAAAAGTTGTAGAGTTTGTAGAGGGTTGAGGACATAAGGTCAGTTACTAAAACTAAATCTCATTTCATTTTGATTAATATTAGACGCTTAATTTTTAAGTTTGAGTATCTCAAAAGATAATAAACAAATATGTAATGAATTACACAAATACATAAGCATGCCGTTAAACCTTAGATTCACTTCTTTCAACCAATCCATTATAATCAAGGCCGTGAATCTGCCAGAGATATGTAAAAAAGTGTATCAAGTAACCCAACACCATATAGACCTATGACTACTTCAAACCACCTATAATCACAACAGGCTACAACATATTTAATAAGTTGTGATACACTTTAACACCCATCTTCATGGCTTCCTTGAAATAAGAAGCACCAACAGGAAAAATCATAAAGTTGTGCATTGCAAGCTTGTTACCTGCATGCGAACCTCCATTAATCATATTAAATTCAGGTACACATTGCACCAAGGTCTGAGAAGAACTGAACTGGATAAAATTTTAGGTTGTGGCCTACCTCGTCTTTAACTGGTATAAAATCTCTACCAGGTTGAAACATATTTACTTCCTTGCCCTGGATAAAAGCACACACAAATCAACTCAACAAATATAGAACTTAGCAAAAAAATTCTCAAGTCTCTATATTATGAAGTTTTCTCAATATTATGATGTTTTCTCACGTCTTCATGAGCTTAGCAAAAGTTTCAGCCTGAGGCATCACACCAGCATCCATCATGTCCAACCAATATGAAAACGCTTGCTTCACATAACCTTTTGTCAAAGGAGAAGTGGAAAAAGTGAAGACATCATTAGAAGATGAAGTGTTATTACTCAAAGAACATGTAAATCAGCTTCAAGATGGTTATAAGTCAAAGGCAAAAAAGTAGCATCTGGTGCTACATCATAAGAACAATGTACCGCGAAAATGTTGCAAATCGAGCGTTTAGAGTCACAAATGTCAGCCATGAAATCATGTCCGTTTGTTAGGTGTATTTTAATCTATATATTTTTCTAATATTATTATTTCTAATGCATAATTTATAAGAACCCAATGCACACAAAATAACACTTAAAAAGCCTTGATCTTTGGTCACTGCTAGCAAGTAAACTTATTACAATTGCCATACCCAAATTAATACTGATATCAGCACAAAACAAATAAAAGTGATGCTCATGTAAATTCTGCTACATGTAGGAGATGGTTAACTGCTTATAATGGAGTAAACAAACAACTATAGGTAAGTAAATTAGTACCTGCTTATACTATTTAAGCAAATAAGCAGACAAATCAATCAATCCCAAACACCCCCTCACTTACCTTTAGACATATACATATAAGCAGCTTCGTTCAGTGAGGCTGAAAAGCAAGTACGGGACTACGGGAGGTATCGGGTCAAACCGGGTAGTTTCACCCATTTAACATATGAATAAAATAGGTGGAACGCTAAGAAAATATGTTACCTCCATGTCCTTGACCATTACATTATTACCAAATGCCTGCCTTTTTGGTGTTTTTGACGGTCACCGTTCATGTAAACATTGCATGTTAACAAAGAGTTCACTACTCTATGAAATTTCAAAAAGGGTACCTGGGAAACCCGCATATATTGCAGCCATTCTGCATTCTATTCCCCTTTGTGAAAAATGTTGCACACGACCACTTGCATGTAATCGACACCTCTAGTTCAGTGGTATCTGAATCCGAAGCATTAGCAACTGGATGCCTTTGTGGTCACACACCTGGTAAATCACAAAACCATGAAACACAAACACTTAATAAAATAAAAACATGTTTCAGCTGCACAGGTGTTGGAAACTTTTAAAAAAATCAAAAGTCATTACCTTCGATTACAAAATTTATGTAAAATCTAGTGATACATAATTTATTAACACTGACGACTTGCTTGTGACTTGCGGATAAATGTATACTTAACTATGAGCAGATGCAATTATTTTAGGGGGAATTTCATGTAGAAAATATACACACATGTAAGTACAACATGATAGGGATAAAAATGAAGCTTACCCCTTCCAAGATCATCAGGATCAGCATGGACGACTACGGCCCTTCCAATGATGGATTGAGCTCCAATGAGTGGAATCTACATAAACTGATATTTGTTAGATTTGTACAATAAATTCTATATAAAGGTTTAGTTGAAACAAATTCTGCAAGGAACCCATCTGGTTGTCAACAATGGTGAATTTTGCAGTACCTGTGTTGATAAGAAACCAAAAAAGTTAGCATTAGAGCTTACAATAAGAAAAACATTATACTCAATGTTATGTGCTACCTACTGACTCCTGATTAAAGAGGATGGTGCCGCTAACAACTTCGCTGCTGTTAAGAACCACAACTGCCTCAACAAAGGACCTACAACTTTCAGACCAGCGAGTATGCTAGATAGTAACACTCAACAGTTGTATGATTGCAGAACTACTGATAAGTAGCCTGATAGAAAAATCAGTTACCGCCAATCAACAGAACTTTACACGTATTAGATATCTAAATGACTAAAGCACAAACCTGAACTATCAGTTTCATGTTTTTTTAATATATATAATCGTTCCAAAAAGGGGTAATATTCTAATAACATTCACCATCTTCTTCTCTACTCTTTAGCATCGATCACTGGTACCTTGAACATCAATGTTTTCTTGCACAAAACTCGTCCACATCATCAAACGGTAGATCATCCACTACGGGTTGTTCAGGGAGAGCGGGTTGTGGACTGATTAGATTATCTAACTCGAGAAAAGCCTCATTCACAACGAAATGGTGTTGCTCCTCCACAGACGGTTCATTTGCAACCCTCTGGTCAAACCTCTCACCGTTGACAGGAGCCATTGGTGGAACAATCGCTGGTTCAACTGTGATAATACTTGATGGGTTAGGCTCATTCACAAACGTGTTAGTGTTCTGCACCAAAAGCGCATCAACGTTTACATGTTCATCATCGTCAGCCCATTATTCTTCAACAAAGGGAGCACCATACTGCTCACCATTCTTTGGACCGGCCCCCTTTTCTTAAAAAATTTGCACACATTGTAGTAATTTTTTACATAATTGCATCTCCTAAGCTCCTCCTCATCGAGAGTATACTCATGCATCACCCAATCCGTGCGTTGACCAGAGGGTGCACGGCCTAGGTAATATATGAGATTTTTCTTTGACCCAACTGTGCGTGAGTTGCAAGTAATGATACGGTCTTTTCCAGTTGCTTTCCGGTAGCCATGCATAGTTGCCCTGTTCGCTCTTGCTCCACTTGGATACCTTCTATCCCTGGGACAAAAAAAGAACCATTGACTGTCACCAGTCTTCCATTTAGATTTACCTATAAACCAAATTTTAAGAAGACATTTGTTAGCATTGATTCACTTTTACTACAGAGCGATATAAACAGCTAATGCTCAAGTAAAGATGGCATATTTAATATCCAAACACACACAAACCAGCAAAATAAAGCTTAATTATGTTTATGCATATATCAATTCTTAGTAAAGATTCGTAAAGGTGCTTTACTCTAATCATGTTTTGTGCAGGATGTTTCTTTAATAAATTTGGCAAGACGGTTTCTGATATCATAGTTAAAGTCAATAATCAAAACAACTAATCTGATACCAAGTAAAAATATCAAAAGTGATAAAATTAAAGTCTATAATTTGAAATGTTTAGGAAAGAAAAACAGTTAAAAGATTAAAAATCTATGAGCCACAATATGCCTTGAAGAGTGACTTGTTAATAAAACGACTTACTACGTATTTTTCAATGGAGCAGTTTCAGAGTACCACCGTCACTTGGATGCTTTTGTTTTCGACCTTCCCCTTCCTCCAGAGCTATTGAATGATGCGAGTGTCGGTGTCTTCCTTTGACTTTCCTAATTCTAGAACAATGTAAGAAGTCTTTAATTGACCATTAAATAAATTATAGAAGATATAGCGATGGACAGATTATGGGGTACCCTTTGTGCAGTTTCTATGCCAGTTATCCAACTGAGGGGTTTGCTGCTCAACTCATCTGGTGACGTGTGTAGAATAAAAAATATATACAAATACCTACAGCAATACAATATATACAAATATTAAATTGTCTTATTATAAAAAATAATGTTTCATACAAAATTGAGTATGTCTAATTTACCTTCCGAAGTTGTTCCATTGGAGCAGTGATTCTTTATAATCACAGTTATATCGGTTTCCAATGCACCCCCAAGTTCAAACTTTTCAATAGAAAAGGGTATGCACAAATCTGCATACACCTTTTAACAATTATATCGGACCACTCAACTCCCCAGCCACTCTCAGCTCAGAAGTAGTCAAGATAGTTACTAAATCACCCTCCTGATCTTTATACTTAATAAGTACACCATTCAGGGTAATCTTTCAATGTTTAATCATAAGTTTGGTACCATGATATATATGTGCAATCAATTCACAAGTGCAAAAAGAAACATGATTATCCATGTAAAAGGTATTTGACATCCCTAGATATTTGTTTCATGTGATGTTTTGACTGAAAATAACATCATGTAAGAACTTAAACGTACCAAAAGTTGAAGTTGCTTGGATAGATATGTCATGCCATTGTGAGCTGGTTGCGACTCTAACCATAATAAATCCTTCTTTTTCAACATGCTGGTCTTTAATGTTTCTCTTTTGGACAACTATCCCACCAGGCCTTAATTCCCATTTGATTTCCCCAACAATAGTTGCAACGACCCACCTGTTGAAGCACCAAATTAAGTTTACAAATGGTGATATATTCTAGCCGTTTTCATTTGTATATTGTCATACATGTTACCTATATCAGAAACATTAGGCTGGCTCCCCAATGCAACATGATTCATTGTGTGTGTGTGTGGTGGTAAATTGCACTGGATTGATCCTGTTAGAACAAAATATAGTCCAAATCGACCCATTCCAGAGACAAATTTGGTGTAAATAAGATAAAGAACATGATTTTGGAAAATTAAAAAGATCATACCGCACCCGGCACCTCACCTGGCTGTTATGAGTTAACAATGAGTTAATTAAAGAGAGTCTCCCTGCGTAGCAGCTCTGACAGAAATATGCATTCTTCTTCATCCATTTCACAGGTATTAGTGTCTACTGATTCAGGGTCAAAATCGCTATACTGAACAACCTCACGGTCACTTGTTGATAGCTCATTTGCCCATGATGGAAGATCACCAAACCTCATAGCCTGCAATGAGAGTAACAAAAACTGTAAAATCACGAAACTTAGAGCTCATTAGTATACCTTAAGTGAGCTCGTCTTCAAAGAATTTTGTGCCCACTGAATTTAATAGACATTAGAAATGTGTATAAATGAAGTGCACAGATATTTTCTATGTCCTGCATAAAATTCCAGCCCTAGTACATCACCTTAGAAATAAGTCGTACAACCTACAATTTACACCAGGAGGATACTATTGATAAACGTGGCAAATTGGGTGAAATGTGGCCGGTTCAAAATGCCTAATTTTAGTGTGGTCAGCACAGTCCACCCAAAAAGAAACACTTTACTCACGATTGGATGTCCAAATAGCTACCCAAAGTTGCAGACATTCTCTCGGCAGCAACGCATATAGGGATAGATTAAAAGCAAGATTATAGAATGCAAAAGATTTAAAAAAAAAAAAAAAAAAAAAAAAAAAAAAAAAATTAGGGACATTGGGGATTTCACAGTTAAAGAAAGACTAAAGACCAGTATACATGTGAATTTCGTATTTTACCTAATTGGTGGTATTGTAGCATTTTGTGGACTTATACTGCTTATGATATTCTGCACAGAAATTGGATACTTTCTGCCTTTCTGGTACAATCACTTGAGATACGAAAAGGGGGTGATGCAGGCGACCATGGTAGAAGATCGTTGGTGGGGTTTGCCCATGATGGAAGATCACCAAACCTCATAGCCTGCGATATATGTTCATACACCACTACATCAAGAAGGTTTATTATAAGATCAGTTAATGAAAGATTCAATCATAATAATTGTTAAAACCGAATAAAAAACGATGTCATGGGGTTTACCCTGATCATAATACATCATTGAAAATAAGAGGTATTAAGATGCTGATCAGTTGGCGCAAACAAAATAAACTTAGATGTTCCTGCAAAGTTCAAATATTTATTAAGATCACTTTGAATAGATTAGGGATAGTTAGAATGTTGGATGAGAATAAAACTGTTTTTTTTTTGTTCTGAATGAAGAGGCCGTATGTTTATGTTTATAAGTTTTATTAGGGTTGGATAATAATAACAATTTAATTTTATGCATAATCTATTCATTAAATATAGCTTAACAATATCAATTATTTAAGCATGACATATTTAGTTTGTATTGTAAATCACAAAAACTGGGTTGGTCTAGTGGTTGAAGCATTAGTATGTGGATTAAATGACCCAGGTTCAATTCTTGCCAATGTCAAATTTTTAATTAATCTGAATTTTAATTGACTAAAATAATGCTTAGGTGGCACAGTTTATGATTATGTGGCATTTGTATGATTATGTGGCATTGAGGTGGCATTTATGTGGCATTATCTACGTGTAACGCCTCCTGTTATATATAATGTAGATATATATATATATATATATATATATATATATATATATATATATATATATATATATATATATATATATATATATATATACACTAGACTTCAAAGCCCGCCCAATGGGCGGGCATGACTTTTAATTTTAGATTGATTTGTTTTGATCAATTTTAAATTATGCTTTAAGTTCGTTACATGGAACACAATAAAATATAAATACTTATATAAACACAATAGAATATGGATAGTTTTGATCAATTTTAAATTAAGCTTTTATTACGTTACATAGAAGACAATAAAATATAACTACTTATATAGAAGCACAATAGAATATGGACAACTATATTGTACATCTTAATAATTTTGTACGAAAATGCATTTTACATTTTAATAATCTCTAAACATGATTTGTTGTATATTTCTAAACTTGTTGTATATTTCTAAACATTTATTGTTGTATATTTATAGGTATAATATTTTATAATGAATAGATTTCAAGCTAGTCATTATTATTCAAAAGAAGGTTAGGTTAGGCTTTACATGGTCTTTTCAATTGCGAAAGAAAAATATATATTATATATTAGATGGTTTTGATCAGTTTTAAATTATGTTAGCAATATTGTACGAAAGCACAATAGCCACTTATATGTTAACATAGTAAACAACATTTTTATAACCTGAAAACATCTTAACACGGTTTAATATATATTGATATGTATATACTTTATGGGATGGAAATAGGTGGGACCCATGCGTAGGGAGGGTTCTTATAACACCTCCCTACTTTATAATAAATAAATTTCAAGGCATTGATTACTATTCAAAGGTTAAGTTAGCCTAAACATGGTCTTTTCACTTTCAAGTGATTAACAATTATTGTTAAATTTAATAGACCAAATATATTTTGATGTAAATAATCCTGTTGATTTTTTATTTTTATTTTTTTTTTGCATGACCTTTCGTTTGTGAATTATTAAGAGAAACATATTTGAGGAACATGCAAGTTGTGTAGCATACTACTCATTAATAGGCTATTCCCATAGACTTGCTACATTGTCTTTTCATCTTACTCATAGCGTTTCTTCACACCGAATCATTACATTCTCGAAAACACCAAGTGTTTACCGATCAAAATATCTGTGGCCGGATCAACAAAAGGTTAGGTATTGAATCTTGATCTAATATTTATGTTCATGTTTTCTTAACCTCTTGTAACCGTTTTTCTTATTGAAAAGACGAAACCCTGAATCGTATGATTGTTAATATCCTGTTCATTTTATGTATTATTGTTTATCAACTTAATGTTAGAAGATACAGCTGGTAAATAGTTTAGAATTAACTTGAGTAATCATTTGGGTAGATATTTATCAACTTATACTCCGTAATTAACTTGAGTAATCATTTGGGTAGATGTTGATGAAACCTGTTTGTTATACTGTTTCTTATTGATCAGTTAGGAAAAAATAGTTTAGAATGGTAAGAAGATAATAAAGGTTTATTTGTTAGGGCTTTCAGGTCATAGTAACACAGGTGTTAAGCTTAGGAATGGAAACTCGTCTGGTTATTCTGGATCAGTTAGCAAAAATTACTAATTCAAGACTTGTTAAGGACATGATGATTGTCCATTATAGGCGTGAAATTGATGTTACTTTTAAGGATGAGGAAGATTTGATGTCTAAGGCTTCACAGATTAGTGCGCGAGTTGATGATAGGGATCAAATGATAAATGAACTTCAGCTCCTTTGTGGCTCAGACTCATCTTTGCATTCCATCAATGACATGATGAAGATGCAGACGCAAGATTTGGCTGAAGTTGCTGGGTTGCTCTTAGGTGTCGCGAAAAGACATGCCCGACTCCGTGATTTATTCTCTTTCTTGGAGAAGCTGGTGTTAATGGAAATTTGATGTAGTATATGTCTGTAGCTTCAAAGATATGGTCTTTTGGTTTGACTTTCGGTTTGGTATATTTTGTGGGAAAGTCACTTGGGTTATGTAAATCTTAGTTTAAGTTTGTTTTAGAGTATGTCAATGTTTATGGGTCGTAGCTTTTGGGAAAGTAGTTCAAACTGAATGTTTATGGTTGTTAAACATTGTCTATATTTAATCATCCGTGGTGTGTTTCTCTCTTGATGTTTGGAAACATATATGTGGGCATGTACAAACAGTTTGACTTTAAATGAAAATGATTTTTTTTGTTTGGTCTGTGATTGTTTGTTGATTAGTTGGGGTAGTTTATTTGTATTCATTGTGGCTGTTGTTAGGGCATGTACAAACAGTTTGACTTTAAGTGATGTTTGCGAGATGCAGATGTTTTGTTTGGTCGTTATTTTAAGCATGTTGTACTGGTGTTTGTTATTACAACTGTATCTGAGTGTGTATTTGAAAGATTTGTCCGAGTTTTATTCTTTGCTAAATGTTTTGTGTTTTTTTAATGGTCGCAGAACAATGACCACACAATTCATCACGGATTATAATCATGTGGAAAATATGGGAACATTGGTAGGTATTTATGGAATTATATTCCCATAATAATCTTCTTATACGTGTTATTTTGTTTTTGTAAAACCGTAGGTACTGCCTGATGAATGTGTTTGTTTTGGTTTTTGTAAAACCATAGGTACTGCCTGATTACTATCATATTAACTACTACAACAATAATGACTATGTGTACCTGATTAATAATAATCGGGTTAAAAGGAAAGTTTTTATTTGTCGGAGAAGAGGTACCGAAGAATGGAGCATATCTGGTGCAGGGTGGGATAATTTTATAGAGCTGAGCGGCTATTTGAATATTAGGACTTTGCATTTCATAAAGGAGGCTGCAGACACCTTTTTTGTTACAGCATATGATGCAGATGGATTGGAAATCGGTGGTTATGGGATAATTCACACACGAAACAGACTGGTTAGGTGCATTGCTGAAGTTGGGGCCGATCAAAGTTCATCACCGGTAAAGTTATGATATAATTGTATATATGTAAAATTCATGGAATTTATAAACCTTGTTTCAATATTTTTAAATTTTGTTTTATTAGTGGTTTCCTGTGGAGTTCCTTCAAGGCATTGAACGTGATGATTTTTTGATTGAATTTTCCGGTTCTGAGATAAACGTGGGTGCAAAGCAGAGTGTTATTCCTGGGACTTTGGATAGTGTGGGTTTCCAGTTTAATGTTCACTGGAATACGGTTGTTCAGCGAGCAAATCTAATGGTTGGTGAGCGAGTTGTATTGACCAAAAAGACTAGTATGCGGTTAGCATTGATGAGGTTTGATAATGATGGTTTTCAGCTTATACATGAACATCATTACCCCACACGTCTTGCATTTGTTCAAGGGCATGATGCAAATGAGTCAGGTAGTAATATGTTCTTTTAAAAAATATATTCAATGTTACATGTTTATTTGAGGTGAATCAGTTGTATTTGTTTGCGAATATGTAATGTTTACTTTGTGGATGGTATTCGTTAGATGCAAGGTTGGTCCACGGCTGTAATTTGTTCCAACATGCAGTGCATTTGTCTGAAGAGAATACTTTCTACCGAAGGCTTTTCCCGTTTGTGATCGATTCCGGAAGAATGGTAAGGGTTGTCTCTTTATATACATTATGTATTTTCGTAATTTTTAATAAATATTTAATAGTAAAAGAGTTGAAGTTATCAAGTTGTTGTAATTGCTTTCAGACCATACCAAGCAATTTTGTTTCTGACAACAATCTGCAACAATTTGGTCATGCGCTTCTAAGGAGGATGGAAAGTGAACGCCGTGTAACCATGAAACTTGAACGTCATGCTGATAGGCCATGGAGAAACGATCACATGAACTTTAGGACAAATTGGAGTACCTTGGCTGAAGATTTCCAGTTTCCAATGAACAAAATGATCAGATTCCAGATGGTTGGAACAACAGTCGATCCGGCTTTTGAAGGTCAGTTGTTTAACGGTCCTGTTCCGTTGGTGGCTGTGTTTGATGTATGTTGAATCGCTAAACTAAAATATTTATCAGGTTAGGATGGAATCTGATTTTGAACACTGGTTGTCTGTAATGGTGATAAATAATAACGATCAAGTATGCTTAATTTTCGATAAATTGTAAGATGCAAGTATCCTACTGCCAAAAAATGAAAATACTAAGGTTCATAAAGTTAAGATGCAAGTATCCTACTTCCAAAAAATAAAAAAACATATGTTAAGCTGTTTACTTTCATTTTTCCCAAAACATATACTTAACATTATTTGATTTGTTCATTTACATGAGCATTGTGATGGTACCATCTGCAAATGTGATGCATTATCGGGTCTGCAATAATATTGTGATTGCGTTGTTAAGCAGTGTGACAATAGATGTATAGGATAGTTTGATATGTATTTGAATTATAAGAAAAACTAAAAACCATATATGTTAACTGATATGAATCACGTATTTTTAAAAATTCACTAACAGTACCTATCGGTGGTACTGTTAATATCAATACTAACAACATCAATTATGTATATAGGTTTAATATAGGTTTAATTCACATCTAAAAGAAAAATGTGTCAATTATGACGGAGGTAAAATTTGGTGTTAACGTACCTCAAACATAAATCCCTAAACACATATAGATGTAGTGCACGTATGAATCATAACCAATATGTTACATGGTACGGCTTTGCAACATAAAACATGTATTGACTGTGATAATAATATTAAAAAACACAAAGTATGAGTAGCGGGTAAAACATTGTGAGGGTTTGTTATCATATAATCGCCACCACAACGGTTGAATTGTAAGTTACGATTATAAACCTTAATCAGATTTACAAATTATTAAAAATTAAATATTATGCTTACCCGAAGATTTTTTAAAGAGTTGTTGATTTTCCAAGATTTGATATAAGCTTAATGAAGAAGGATATTTAGTCAAATAATTATGAGGGGATGGAATATATGGAGAGTTGGGCTGCATGTTTTATTGTCTCAAACCGACTTTGTGGTTAATATATATATTTATTTTTTTCCTTTTTATTTTTTTTACCCCTTCATACGAAAAAATATAAATTCATATAATGTTGCATAACACAATGTTTATAAACCCGAGTACATGTATATACATACATCGGGTTTCAAACATGGTGTATACAACATGATACTTAATCCTACACACGCAACTAATGGATCATGTGTCTTATAAAGTATAACCAATTATTTTGACTAACTGATGTGGGATAATAAGCTACTCATTTGACACATGAGTTAGTCCACATTCTTTAGCGGAATCAATTGTCGGGTCAAGATTATTAACGCCTTATGTGTTTACATCATATTCTTAAACATAAATCCCGAAACAAAAATTCATCTAACACACATAAAGTATTTATAAAATTCACCAGTACTATTATACGTAACATCTATTCAAAAGGTTCTTAGCATATGTAGCATAACATGAAAGTTTCTTAACATTCAAAAGTTTCAAAAGTGCCTAACATGTGGCATGCCAATATAAACAAAATCCAACTACTAACTTAATTTAGGGTGTTGAAGCAAAAGAGTATGCCAAATGCAAGTCATCATAAGTGAAAGTTTCAAAGTCTTCAGGGTCAATGTCGACTTCGTCTCGATCGACATCAACTTCTTCATTTATGCCTTCTGCATTCTAAAAACCATCACCTTCTTCTAAAATTTTCTTAGCATTTTGTCTCTCTTTTTTCACCTGCTCATCTCGTTCCTCTTTACGTTGCCATTTTGTCATTCTCTTGGCTAATTGTTCAGAAATCAACCAATCATAAACAGAACTTACGCTCTGTGTTTCGTCATCATTTTCAGAATCCTCAACTTCTAATAAATGAATAAATATAAGTCAAACACAATAGTTATATACCATATCGTTTTTAACATTAATTTCATCATGTTAACAAAGTACCTTCAGATGATTCTTCTGATTCAAATATTTCTGCAAGTGATTGGTTTTCACTGGACAGCACCTCGTGTCCTTCCCGTTTGGGCTGCTTGCTACAAAAAAAATCAAAGACATTCAGTTACTAAATATATAGGGTAACACAAAGTATAAAAATTTTAACATACTTTGGTTGGTCTTGTTTGTGGTCTTCAATATCTGCAATTTTTAGGGTTCTTTTGTTAGTTAATGACATTTTTTTGGTCAACAGTACCTTCAGTTTAAGATTTTTTTTTTTTTTTTGGTTTAAATAAAATGACAACTATGATCATCAAATGGTGTTTATACAAAAAATTATAACCGATATGACATATGAACAGTTTAGCCGTAGTTTGCATTGGAAAGTGTATACGTGTAGAGTCAAGTTGGGAATATAATGATTATCCTTTAACTTCTTTTGTAATTATGATAAGTATTTTGTTTATTTAAATTAATAAACTTTTACCATTATCATTAATATTGGATGAAATATTTAAAAATTTGATATCTTCCAATATTGTAAATATATAGAATGATTTTTGCTTGAATTATATTTTTATCTGTTATGAAATTTTAAATTAAAAACCACTATAGTTCGTGTCTAAACATTTAAAAATGTTGTTAGAGTTGATTATGTGTAAAAACAATGGACTACGTTATAATATAACCTTTATGAATTGGTTATAAAATCAGTACTAAAACGGCTGCGTAGCAGTACAAAATTAAAATACAAAAAATATCAGAAACATGGCGACAACTCAGCAGTACAATTCTATTGTGTCCCCTTCTAATTTCCGAATAACATTATCCTTTTGTGCAAACACGTTATGGAAATAAAATTAAATAACTTTAGAAATAACATAATATTAAAAATATAATATATATGAATTCAAACGTATCTGTGTATACAGAGTATCTAACTACAAATGTTTGTTTACTCTTTTTAGTATTTTTTATAACATTTTAAACGGGTTTTCATGCTAACATTTTAATCATTATATTCTTATAGTTAATGATATTTTTTTTGGTCAACAGTACCTTCAGTTTAAGATTTTTTGTTTTTTTTTTTTTTTTTTTTGGTTTAAATAAAATGACAAATATGATCATCAAATGGTGTTTATACAAAAAATTATAACCGATATGACATATGAACAGTTTAGCCGTAGTTTGCATTGGAAAGTGTATACGTGTAGAGTCAAGTTGGGAATATAATGATTATCCTTTAACTTCTTTTGTAATTATGATAAGTATTTTGTTTATTTAAATTAATAAACTTTTACCATTATCATTAATATTGGATGAAATATTTAAAAATTTGATATCTTCCAATATTGTAAATATATAGACTGATTTTTGCTTGAATTATATTTTTATCTGTTATGAAATTTTAAATTAAAAACCACTACAGTTAGTGTCTAAACATTTAAAAATGTTGTTAGAGTTGATTATGTGTAAAAACAATGGACTACGTTATAATATAACCTTTATGAATTGGTTATAAAATCAGTACCAAAACGGCTGCGTAGCAGTACAAAATAAACGGCTGCGTAGCAGTACAAAATATAGAATGATTTTTGCTTGAATTATATTTTTATCTGTTATGAAATTTTAAATTAAAAACCACTATAGTTCGTGTCTAAACATTTAAAAATGTTGTTAGAGTTGATTATGTGTAAAAACAATGGACTACGTTATAATATAACCTTTATGAATTGGTTATAAAATCAGTACCAAAACGGCTGCGTAGCAGTACAAAATTAAAATACAAAAAATATCAGAAGCATGGCGACAACTCAGCAGTACAATTCTATTGTGTCCCCTTCTAATTTCCGAATAACATTATCCTTTTGTGCAAACACGCTATGGAAATAAAATTAAATAACTTTAGAAATAACATAATATTAAAAATATAATATATATGAATTCAAACGTATCTGTGTATACAGAGTATCCAACTACAAATGTTTGTTTACTCTTTTTAGTATTTTCTATAACATTTTAAACGGGTTGGCGTGTCTACCCGCTTTAATCATTCTTTACAATGGTAATGTTTTCTATAACATTTTAAACGGGTTTTCATGCTAATATTTCCTATAGTGTAATAGCCTCGTCCTTTACAATGTTGGGGTCAACAAAAAGTCGTGTGTTATATTCTTAGGGGTATAATAGTCCAACCACATTCATAACTATTATAATCTATTTAAAGCTATCCCAAAAGCTGTACCGTAATATTGTTTCCATTTTACTTCAATTCACCCTAAATAAACAGCAACACACATTCAACCAAAATCCCAAATTCGGTAGCTATGTCACAAAATGATAAGGGGAAGGCTTTGTATAGTGGGTTCAAGAAAGAGGATCGCTGCAATGAAGATCGTTTGGGTGTTAAGAAGGACATGGAAGAGGCTGCCGACATCGGGTTGTCAAAGGCTTCTGAAGATCGTTTGGGTGTTAAGAAGGACATGGAAGAGGCTGCCGACATCGGGTTGTCAAAGGCTTCTGATTTGCAATCAAGGATTAAGAATCTTGAAGCTGTGTTTAAATTTCTAAAGGAAGTGAAGGAAATGAAAGAAAACAGTGGTACTGAAAGTTGTGGGTCGAGCTAAGTGTGTGTTTAGATGACAGGGAAGTTTGTAATAGGTGTAAACATGAAACCTATCAATAAATGTTTGGTTGTTGTTGGTAAACGTATAGTTTCACCATTACAAAACAAAAAAATTTGCCTTCATATTCAAGGTCGATGTTCAATTTCTTTAAAGCACCAGAGAAAACATGATAAAATTAACGATTTATAAACTTAAAATTAAATAAGTATATACAAAAAGATTATACATAATGAAATGTTATACAAACAAAAACGAAATAGCAACCATCTTTTAATTAGATCCATCATATAATATGTGCTCACCAATTGAAAAATAACAAAAGCCCCTAACACAACAACAAAATTAGATATCGTTTCATACACAATAAATACATATAGCCAAAAGGAGTTGTTACATGTTACATAATGCACAATGAAGGGGTTTGGTAGCGGAAAATGGTATTTTTCTACAAACTGTTCCAAATTGGTGTAATTAATCACACCCATTACCCACATGGATGGAATTAAACTCAAGTTTTGATGTTCATGGGCTATTTCCAAACAATTCACTTCTTTTCTTCTTCAGGCATCGTGTCTCTTCCTTTCAAACTGATCATATATCCTGTGTATTAGATTTTGGACTACTTCAGAATTTTCTTCATACTTGAGCTGTAAAGAAATCATCATTGCAAGTACTTCATAACTTAATGGATATTCTAGTTCAGCTAACATGAATATATCGATTCCGTCTTGTGCCGACAGACGATGAACATTGCACGTACCATAGAACTCCCATACAGTTGATAGCTCAAAGAAAGGAAAATACCAACGATCATCCGAAGGATCTGGTTCGTATAATCTCTTTAATTCAACCCAAAGTTCTTGCTCTTTCGCATCACATTTCTTCTTTATTTTAAGCTTATTTTGAACTAACCTCCATAAAGCATCCAGATCTTCTCTATCAAAGGCTCTAAGTAAATTGTCAAAATTCTTGTACACTGCTGTCTCTCCACCAAATCTAGTAACCTTCCAAGCTGAACCAAATCTGTCCATGTAAATATCCCAGTCAATTATTGGATGTCTAGATTGGAGTGGTTCAACGTGTAGAATTTCTGGCACCTTAGCTAACATTTTGCTCATCTTCTCTTGCGATACTTTTACTCTCTTCGTAGATGTGTCCACATTCACATGTTGTGCTTTCTTAGCAGCCTTGAGCCTTTTTGGTGATCTTTCATGTTGGTCCATAGGAATTTTCGGTCGAACAGTTTTGTATGCATTGTAATACAGAGATTGAATTTCTAAATCTGATTTTCCCTTCAACTGAACTGCCGTCAACCCAGCTTCATTCATAACATACGTCTTCATCTCTCTGATGACTTGTTCCTTTGTTGGGTTTTTATTTCTCTTTTGACCTTTATTCTTACCAATAGTCTGTGTTATCTGATTATAAGATTCTGCATAACTCTTTAAGTTAATAAAATCTTCAAGCATGTCTGACTTTTTCCCATCAGCTATGCGTTCATCCGCTAAAAGTTCTATACTCTTCTTCCTCAAAACCATATCAGAATCAATTAGTTGTTGTATTTTATCTTGTTCTGTCACAATAGTATCTGAAGATACTCTCCTCACTTGCAATTTCGGATTTCCCGTAGAACTTGCAACTTCATTTCCACTTGCTTTCATTGCTAATTGTTCATCCAAGTCAATTTGAACATGTGTTTTTGGGTTAACTTCATTTTTTTTTCTCAGGTTCCTGCTCAGGTTCATCTACTGTCATGGATGCCTTTCCTTTTTCTACCCTTTTAATTTCAAAAGCATCAACAGCACTACTTTCCATACAAACATCTTGCACTTTTAACTTTGTACTGTCAACACCATTTCGACGACTAATACTTTCTTCATCAATATTTGTTTGATTCCCATTCTGAACCAAATAATCATCCAATTCTATTGGTGCTCTTTCCTTCGTTGACAATTTCCTTGATGGTTCTTGCTCAGCCATTATTCCTTTTCCCTTGTATGCATTTGATTTTCGTGGTGTCCTTGTATAAAATGCACTGGCAGAACCTTTATACCCAGCATCCATTAAACTATGCAGGATAGCAGCACCCTCAACAACGCCAACATCATGTTCTGTCTCATCATCACCATCACCAAATCCACCAGTACTTCCATCAAAATCTGCAGTATCATAATCCATCTGATGTTCTTGCCTCTCCTGAGTCTCATACTGCTTTTGAACAATAAAAACAGATGGATTTTGGTCAATCTGAGCAATTTTCCCTCCATGTTTGGAAGAACCCACATCTTTACCTGCACCTTCACCATCCAATGAACTTGCTGAAGAAGATGATTCAAAAGATGATACCATGTTAGCCGACCCTTTTCTTTTAAGCGTCTTGACCTGTTTTTCCAAATTTTTTATTTTACGCACCAGCTTTGTATACACATTGCTGAAAAGCTTTTTGTGAGAAGTGAGTTCAGCTTCCACCGTTTCCATTTTTGAATCCTTAGAATTGAGATCAGACTCCAATGCAGTAACCTTCTGAGACAAATTTGTACATGTTTCCATCAATTCCTTAAGTGTTTGGCTGCCCTCAATACTTCCTGATGTATTACCTTCATAAACAGGTGCATCATGAGACACAGATTCATGATCCACCATGTGCTGACTTCCCGAGCCAACAAATATATCGCGTCGGCTTGCGATTCCACCAATAGTACTGGGTTCACATGAACTTGGTACTGGAGGTGTTGTCACAGATTCTTTATTATGTACATTGGTTTTGTCCTGCCCATTTTCTAAACTCGCGACTGTAGAAGCATCCCTTTTTTTAATGACAACGCCAGACTCATCTGCTACATGGAGAGTCACAGGGTCTTGATGCTGAGGAACAACAGAGCCCTCTCTGGATACAGACCTATCTAGTGTGTGATGGGGCGCAACTTGGCATGATGATCCTTCACCGTCTACTTGTAACATGGAATCAAATAAAGTGACCTCTTCCTCATTATACCATTTTGAGGGCATCTTCATATTACTGAAAACTTTTTGGGAAAGCTTGGGAGTGGGATAAACATTTTTATGATGAAGAAGTTGATGTTTAGATTTGTTCAAAATACTTTGTATGAACCTGGGATACATCAAAAATTTTGATTTGATATAAACATTTTTAAGCATGGCTTGAAAGATAAGTTTAGAAAAATTGAAAGTTCTGTTAGTGGCCAAACAGATGAGAGCGGTCGCGATATTGCTACTGAACTGTTCCCATGAGGTTTTCTTAGGGCTGAGGCAGTGAAGGATGGTGTGAATTAAAAACCTCCATTGTGGGGCAAAAGCCCTTTTTTGGAAGGTTAAAGCTTCTGATTCTATATTGTAACCCATTTTAGTTAAATTTTCAAAAATTTCAGTGTTTGGCATAGAACTAATACCATTTGAATCACCCAATCGGAGATGCCGCCTGATTGATGATTCAGTAAGAGTGATACATTTACCATCAACTGTTGCAACTAATTCAGTATGACCATCTTCAAATGTTTTGACAGTGGAACTCTGCCAAAACTCTTTGATTTGGGGAACATATATAGTAGGATTTAATGTTAGAGAATACCTTATGTGAGAAGCATTTAAAAAGTCGATTATCTGATGGTATTTGGTGTCATCCTCTGCCTTTTCCAAATAAGCTACCATGTTGTGTTTGTTGGCAAAGGTTAAAGTAACCATGACTGCTGGTAAATTGTTGATTTGACTGCTGGAATTAAAGTATTTTGGATTATAAAGTGTGATGAAGAATGTGAATTGGAATTTTATGAAATAATTATTAGGGCTTGTATTGGAGCACCGTCAAGTAAAATAAGTATGTTTTTCCATTCAAAAAAGGTGAACAAAATATATTAAAAGTCAAAATATACAAAAAATAGTCCCTTTTAAACAAATATTAATAATAATATAAACATAAGTCCTCAACGGATATTTTAATAAAGACGTAAATTTCGACCCAGTACCAACGTCTATCTAACAGTACAAATATATTGATAGCAGTACTAACCTTTACTAATATAAACTGCCGATACTTTAATATGACGTTTATCCAACAGTACAAAATGATTCTGCATTTAGATTGGTATGTCATTTGTCCATGTAAACATTAGATTAATTATACAACAACAACAATTAAAATACAACAACGTGATTGATTATACAACAATGATTACCTTTTAAAGGAGTACCCGTACTATTCTTATGAGACCTGCTTCCATTGGATTGCTTAAAGAACAACATCAATAAGAATATAACAACCAAACAAATAGATGTGTGTTATACATATGATTGTCCATGTAAACATTAGCTTAAGTACAACAACAACAATATAAAACATATATGATTGTCCATGAAAACATTACATTAATTATACAACAACAACAATAAAATCACAACAACACATTCATTAACAACACAGTGGTTACCTTATGAATTCTTATGAGACCCTCTTGCATTGGATTGCTTCAACAAAAACATCAACAACAATATAGCAACCAAACAAATACGTGTTTGCTATATATATGATTGTCCATGTAAACATTATATTAATTATATAATAACAATAAAATTATAACAACACATTGCTTAAATTATATATAAAAAACAAACCTTCTGAAGGAGTATACGTATTATTCTCATAGGATTGGCTTGAGAAGAAACTTTATATTTTATCCACATATAGTGTAAAAGTAGGTATATGATCTTAAATATAGGAATAAAATATTTATACAAAATACATTGTAAACTTATCTTTAAAATCATATCTTCTACAAATTAAGCATATTTTGAAAAATAAAACGGGATAAATGTTTAGAAAATACATATATCTTTCCAAATATTCCGCATGGCCATCAAAAAAGAAGATTATAGTTATTTTTTTTCGTAGCTATAACACAAAAAATAATTTGGTCTAATGGTAACATTGATATATACTTAAGACATGTAAACAACCCAAGTTCGAATCTTTAGAGACTTTTTTAAAATTTCGGAATTAAAAGTCAACATACGAATTTTATTCGGTCAAATCTTGCTTAGGTGGACTGCTTAGGTGGAATAAGAGCATGATTACTCATCAATCCAGCGCTTATTCATCAATCCTGCATTTGATGACGTCATACGCATCCTGTTATATATAATATGTAGATATATATATATATATATATATATATATATATATATATATATATATATATATATATATATATATATATATATATATATATATATATATATGAAATGCGTTATTTTGATATTTGTGTTTTTAATTTTGTATTATCAGGTTTTTAATTGTCATTTAATAGAAAATTAGGAACTGAAAAAATTTATTTAAAAAAAAAATTAGGTTATGACACGCAAAAAGGAGAGTCATAAAACGTGGGTCATAAGTGCGCGTCATAGAGGGATGACGCACAAATGCGAGTCATGAAGCTTTATGACTGGTCCATCCTTGACTCGCATTTGGAGTCAAGGATAGCCCTTTTTCTAGTAGTGGCACTTATTTCTTGGCATATTCTAGCTCAGTTGAGTCCACTTAGGTGTAATTTAGAAGCTTGGCCATAACCATTTTGGTTTATGCCAATTTGGCTTTGTCTGCACAAACCCCATATGTGCAGACTGCATCAGTTTTTCTTGGCACTTTAAGTCTTTATTTGATTTCATAATTGCTTATTTTCTTTGGATATAGATTGTTTTCTATTGGAAGTTTGCTTATTTCCAAAACCAGCCCCTAGCACAACTTGTTTAAGCTTTAAATTAAGCTCAAAAGTGCCTTATCCATACAAGCATACACTGAGAATTCAGTGCATGCTTGTCTAGAATAGCCATTTGCTCAGCTTATTTTTAAGCAATGAATTAGCTTTTCTTGGTCTGATTTTTGGTACACAAGAAGCTCATAATATAAGCTTGATCTGTTTCCAGCTTTTGAGGCATTTAGAGCTTATTCAGTGCTTATTTTTTAGCCCAAAACTTGCCCCATTTTGCCCTGCACACATGACTGCATCAGCAGACACATGTGAATCTTGGCTTATTTTTGGCTTGTTTGAACTTAAGTCTGATGATAACTGCTTATTGTGGGTCCAGCATAGCTGTTAGTTAGTTTGTAGCTATTTTGTGAGTCATTAGCTTAACAGAATAGCTTTTTAGCTTATTTGGAAGAATTTGATTTGTTCTTATTTATTTCCACTTCTGATCCCAATATTAAGCTGTTCTCAGCTTATTTGTGTGATACAAAAAATATTTCTTCACAAAAGTTGCTTAAATTGAGCTTATTTACAACTTTGTTTTAGAAAGTTTTCCAAATAAAAATAAAAAGGGAATTCGGGGAAGTCCAAGGTGAGTGGGGACTCGAACCCTGGACCTCAACCCAAACTCACCTTTACACACACACCCCCAAACCACTAGCGCCCTTGGGTCTTTCCTGTCATAGCTTTCACAACCAATCCTTTTAACTCATTTTAATTTTCTTTTGCTTATTTTTCATATTAGCTTAAAAACAGCTTAATTAAATAAGCTGTTAGCACCATTTTATTTTTCCTTGTTCCTGCTTAGTATAAAGTAGTTTCCTGTAAAAATTTAGATTTTTCTAAATTCATTTAGTATTTTTTATAATTTAATTTAGTTTAAAACGTTTTTAATTCATAATAAAAAATATAAATCTTTTTTACAAAATTTTCTTTTATCATTTAGGATTTAGGAAAAATAAATTTGTACTTGTAGGATTAATTTTCATAGATTCTAATTTTAGGCTCGTGTTTATAATTCCCGACTCGCGTTTTTAATTTAATTAAGTTGTGTTTTATTTTTCTTTGTAATTTTGTTTGCCATATTTTTAGTAGATATTAAAAACACAAAAAATCCAAAATCCAATCATCAAGCATTTTAATTCCTAACCGATAACAAAATCCTCGATTCACACCTCGCTGGGACACGACCCGGGTAATCACTTATCCGGTATCTCACACCGTATTCACGGGTTTTGCACGTTGACCTTTTTCCTAAGAGGTTGACTAGTTGATTCCCAAGTATCACGGGGATCCGATACTATATTTATATATATACTCACACACGGATCAAATTTTGGCGCCGCTGCCGGGGAGGTTGTGTTGCGACAATATTGTTAAAGGTTTTAACGATTAGTGACTTGAGATCCTTCCTTGTGAAGTTCCCGTTTTCCACAAACCCCATAAAATACAAAAATATTTTTCTTTTTCTTTTGTATATATATTATCATATAAAAACAAAAAAAAACCAAAAACATTTGTCGTTTTATTGTGTTAAAATAAAAGATAAAAGCAATCTCAATATAATATTCCTCAACTTGGAGTATTATCATAACAAGTTCCCAAACCAAAGATTTAAAACTTGCCTTTATGTCGCTTGCGAATTCGGCTCACCTTTGATTGATTAACAAACTCTAACGGAGGGGTTAAGGAGGTTTGTCATTAAATTGACGAACCGAAAGGAGCGGGTTTTTAAGGAGCATTTATTGCCCACCTTTGCTCCTCCGCCACCCTGTGCGTTTTTCTTTCAAAGAGCTACTGTACGCTTGTTTGATTTAAGGTTTAAGTTCACTTGTGTTTTGCCTCGGTCTTGTTTTAATAGAATTGTTTTTAGTGCATGCGCACTCGTTCTTCTCCGTCAACAAGTCCTTTACGTGAACTCGTGCATACCCCGAGAAGACGTAATCGGAGACGTAATCGTAGGCATTCTGCCTCTATAGCCGAACCCAAGATTCGTGCTATTCCCGTTCCTCCCATTGTCACAATGGCGGAAGAACGCACCATGTCTGAGCTTCTCCAAGCACCCACCGAGGGTTACGGAGATGCTATTGTTGTTCCGGCAATCGTTGCCGATAGCTTTGAACTTAAAACGGGGTTGCTATCCTTAGTAACTTCAAGTCAATATTTCGGATTTGAGAGGGACGATCCTCATTCCCACATTCGATGGTTTAACAAGATCACCTCTACCATCAAATACCGAAATGTTCCTCAAGAAGCTATCAAACTTCTTCTTTTTCCTTTTTCTCTCGAGGGGGCAGCCCGGATTTGGCTCGAAAAACAACCCCCTCGTTCTATTGAAACATGGGAAGATTTAGTGTCGAAATTTGTGAATGAATTCTTTCCTCCGTCTAAAACCACAAGCCTTAAAAATGAAATCACCAAATTCACTCAAAAATTTGATGAATCCTTTAGTGAAGCGTGGGATCGTTTCAAAGAATTACTTCGCAAGTGTCCCCACCATGGTTTCTCCGAGTTACATCAACTCGATACCTTCTATAATGGTTTGAACCACTCCGATCAAGACTCTCTAAATGCCGCCGCCGGTGGTAATCTCTTGTATCGGACTACTAAAGATGCTTTAGCCATCATTGAGAATAAGTCCAAGGTCCGCACTACACGAAGCAAACCGGTTGTTTCCCAAGTTAATGCTTCACCTTCTACTTCATCTCCCGTGAGTTCTTCTAGCACCGATGCTAAGATTGACAAACTCACGGAGGCTATTCAAGCTTTGGTTCTTTCTAAGCAAAAGAAACAATCTTCCCCACAAACTTCTTCACCCACTCAAGTCAAAGCGGTGGAAGAAACTTGTGTCACTTGTGGTGGTCCTCATGCATACTACAATTGTACTGCCACCAATGGTAGTCGATGTGAAGTTAATGTGGTAGCCGGGTCTTTCAATCAAGGAGGTAATCAATACCGTCCTCAAGTTGACCCGAATTATCGTGCTAGCAATTAAAATGGACCACCCGGATTTTCTCAACCCAACAATCCAAATAGATTCAACCAAAACCAACCGAGAGGGCAAGATGTTCGAAACCAATTTCAAGCCCCGGTAAATCACTACCCAAACCAAGGGGGTAATTTCAATCAAGGCTTTCAAGCTTCTAATTACCAAGCCCCCGTTGGTCCCTCAAATGAACTTTCTAACTACATCAAGTCAAATGAGGCTAACTTGAGGTCAATGCAAAATCAAATCACCACTTTAAAAAATGATTTTCAAACCTCAATGTCAAAACAAGGTCATGAGCTTAAAAATGAACTTAAGAATACAAATCAAAAGATTGATCAATCTCAAAGTAAAATTGAGAACATGTTTTCTAGTCTCATGTGTCAATTGAATCAAGCTTCAACTTCGGAGGACTTCCGGGAAACACCATTCAAAACCCGAAGGGTGAGTTGAAAGCTATTACCACTCGTAGTGGTAAGATGATTGATGGGCCCTCGACTCCTATGCCCCCTCCACCGGGGAAGTGAATCGAGAGACCGAGGTGACAAAGGACAAAGTGCAAAATACAAGCCCACAAAGTACCGCACACGTCTAACCTCCGGTCGTCCAATCTCCAATTCCGGAACCCGATGTTCCGAAGACAAATTCTAAGCCCTCGATTCCTTATCCTTCGAGGCTTAATGAACAAAAGCTCCGTGACAAAACTAATAGTCAAATGATGAAGTTTCTTGAAATCTTTCAAAAGATACACTTCGATATTAGTTTTGCGGATGCTCTTCTCTATATGCCAAAGTTTGCTTCAACATTCAAGAGTCTCCTTAGCAATAAGGAAAAATTGTTGGAATTGGCAAAGACTCCATTGAATGAGAATTGTTCGGCGGTGATCCTTAAAAAGTTGCCCGAAAAACTAGGAGACCCCGGCAAATTTCTCATCCCTTGTGACTTCCAAAAGCTTGATGAATGCTTAGCCTTGGCCGATCTTGGCGCAAGCATCAATCTAATGCCTCTTTCCGTATGGGCAAAGCTTTCTCTACCGGAACTTACTGATACACGAATGACACTAGAGCTTGCAAACCGATCGGTTACTGTTCCAAAAGGTATTGCCGAAGATGTCTTCGTGAAGGTTGGCAAGTTCCATTTTCCTGCTGACTTCGTAGTAGTTGATTTTGATGCCGATCCCCGTGTCCCCCTTATTTTGGGAAGACCATTCTTGAAAACGGCTCTTGCATTAATTGATGTCTACGAAGGTGAGATGACTCTTAGGGTCGGAGATGAAAAACTGGTCATTAATATTGAAAGCACTTCAAAAGATCTTCTCAAGCATAAAAGCGAGTCAATTAACCAAATTGATACCCTTGATTCCACATGCGAGGAATACTTTCAAGAAGTGCTAAGTGGAAATCCCACTTCATCTGATCCTATAAATGCCCTCTCTTCCCCCTCTCTCACTCCGTTTGAGGGAGGTGACTTCATCTTGGAAGAGATTGAAGCTTGGTTGTCTTGTGATTCATTTCCATTTGAAATTGATGAAGGTGTATTTGACATGGAGGGAGACATTCTTCTAATTGAGAAGTTAACTTAATGTAAGATCCCATCACACTACTTCCCTCCGATAGAACTTCCTAAATGAGGAAATCAAATCTGTTGAAAATTCTGATGATCTTCCCGTAAAGAGGTCGAACTAAGGACTTACCCGCCTCATCTCGAATAATGCCATTTTGGAGGTGACCGATAAATTAAACCGTCATAATTGCTAAAGATTTAAATGATGAGGAAAACCGCTCTCATAAAGGTTTTAAAGTCACACAAGCGAGCCATCGCTTGGAAACTTTCCGACATTAAGGTGTTAACCCAAATTTGTACACAAAGATTTTAAGGAAGATGACTTTAAACCACGTTCACATCAAAGAAGGGTTAATCCTAAAATTCATGAGTGTTCATCAAAAAGGAAGTTCTTAAACTCCTTGATGCCGGCTTGATTACCCTATCTCGGATAGTCCTTGGTGAGCCCGTTCATTGCGTGCCTAAAAAAGGTGCATTACCTTGTTACAATGATGAGAAACGAGTTGATTCTACTCGTTGTGACGGAGGCGTGTATGCATTGACTACCGAAAGTTAATGACGCCACCCGTAAAGACCACTTCCCTCTTCCATTCATGGACCAAATGCTCAAGACTAGCGGGAAACGAGTACTATTGTTTTCTCGATGATTTCTTCGGGTTACTTCCAAATTCCTATTGCCCGCAAGATCAAGAAAAGACTACTTTCACGTGCCCTTATGGAACGTTTGCCTACCGACGCATGCCTTTTGGCTTATGTAATGCTCCGGGCACGTTCCAAAGGTGTATGTTGGCCATTTTTCACGACATGATCGAGAAAACTATGGAAGTCTTTATGGATGATTTCTCGGTCTTTGGGGATTCTTTCACCACATGTCTCTCCCATTTGGACAAAATGCTTCAACGTTGTGAAGACACTAATCTTTGTCTAAATTGGGAGAAAAGTCATTTCATGGTCAAAGAGGGCATTGTCCTCGGCCATAAGATTTCTAAGAGTGGGATTGAGGTCGATAAGGCCAAAGTTGGTGTTATCGCTAAACTACCTTATCCCACTACCGTCAAGGGTATTCGGAGTTTCCTTGGTCACGTCGGTTTCTATCGTAGATTCATTCAAGATTTCTCCAAAATCGCCCGGCCGATGACTCGTCTCCTTGAAAAGGAAACTCCGTTCATTTTCTCACAAGAGTGCATTGAAGCTTTTCAAACTCTAAAGAAAAAGCTTACTGAAGCACCGATCTTAGTTGCCCCTGATTGGGACCTACCTTTTGAACTTATGTGTGATGCAAGTGATTTTGCCATAGGTGCGGTCTTGGGGCAACGAAAAGCAAAACATTTTCAGCCTATACACTATGCTAGCAAAACTATGACCGAAGCTCAAGCACATTACACCACGACGGAAAAAGAATTATTAGCCATGGTGTATGCTTTCGAAAAGTTTCGGCCATACTTAATCTTGTCTAAAAGCATAGTGTATACGGATCACTCGGCTCTCAAATATCTCTTTGCAAAACAAGATGCAAAGCCGAGATTGCTCCGTTGGGTTCTCCTCCTACAATAATTTGATATCACCATCCGTGATAAAAAAGGAGCCGAGAACCTCGATGCTGATCATCTGTCCCGATTAGAAAATCCCCATCAAAGTGTGCTCGAGAAAAAGGAAATAAATGAAACATTTCCTCTCGAGACACTTAACGTGGTATATTTTCGTGGTGATTCTAGTACCCCATGGTTTGCCGATTTTGCAAATTACCATGCGGGTAACTTTGTTGTGAAAGGGATGTTGATGTGTGCGTGTATTGCTCTAATTTTTATATCCACGGTGTGTCGTTGTGGTTTTAGCAGTATTCAAGTTTTAAATTTATATTTAGCCGACTTATCAATAACACACACTTTAACGAGCAGTGTACCCGGTCAGTATGAATATAATGGTAAGTAGAGTGTCGATCACTAAGAGTGGAACGTATTATCTAGTTGTTCTAATCAGTATTTTAATATCTTAAGTTAGCTATACAACCTAATCTAACGCAAAGGGGGTTCAGCCTGAGAGACTGGCACGGTTTGGTTATAATTAAATAATAAACTAAACTAATGAGCACGAATCAGCGATTAGCACACACGTACACAGATAGATACTTGAGACAATAAGAAGACCTGTCCTGATAATTAAGTAGCTTGTCACTTGTTTTATTGCTAGTTTTATATGAAGTGTATAGTTCGATGCGACGCATCGAGAGTTAAACCTTTCTCGTTGGCTCTAATCTTATCGGCGAGTAAACCCTTAATGATCACTTATGACTATCCCACTATCCTAGAAACGATAGAATAAATAGGCGAGGAAGGGGCATGGTGACCCAAGCAATGCTCAGCTAGACACAGAGGTTATCAATGCACTAATAAAAGTCACCAAAGACATCAACATATAAACTTTAATTAATGGGAAAGCAATTTTAAGGGGTGCCCATGGTTTTCCGTAGTCACATGGAATCGGCCCATCAATCCTGATGAATTAAAGTGTACTAATACAATAAAACAAAACTACTTAATGAATTAAATACATGCAGGACCTTCTTACAGCTCTTGTATCTTCGTTTAGGGTGTGTCTTGTGCTGCTAACACGTCTGAATTCGGCCTTAGGTTTCTGTGGTCTTCGGTCTTTTTATGTGTGTGTAAGGTCTCGAAATTCATCTGGCCTTGGGGTATTTATAGTTTCTGTCTGAGGGCTAGATGCGGCGCATAGGATAAGTAGATGCGGCGCATTGACTTCACTTCGCGTGGGGTCCAAGATTAATATATTCAGGAATATTCGTACACCGCCAGAAGATGCGGCGTAACTCCATTTCTCTATGCGGCGCATGTCCTTTGCCGTCTTGGATTGTCACTTGTGAAATCTTGATAGTGATGCGCCGTATGTACGAAGTATGATGCGGCGAATCTGGAGCAGAATGATCTTGATCTTGTACATTTCAGTAGACTCTTAACATCTTGCTTGTTTTGCTCCATAATTAGTCCAAAATCGCCAAGTTTCATATAGTACTTGTTTTTACCTGAGAATTACAAAAGTAAATATTAACGTATCAATTCTCACAGATAATATAATAAAACAAGTCAAATAAATAAGATAAATGATAGTAATAAAATGTACTTATTTGAGTTCATCAAATATCCCCCCACTTGAACTTTACTTGTCCCCAAGTAAACCTTAGAATTAATCTTATGAAAATGTATCCTAAAAGATATTAGGATTTATTTTTATATTTAAGCATGTATTCGTTTTGTGTCATAATTGCACAACCAAACACCTAACGAATTAGAGATAAAATAAAATATTTTGATAAAAGCAAATCTAATCGTTTAACTGTCCAGTCGTGACGAATATTCTATCATAAGCTTGGCAAGTATACGCATCTCCCCCACTAAAGCTAAGGAATAACAAGTCTAAAGCGATAAAGAGGGTTTGTTGGTTAAGGGTTAATCATTCTTCTTAATCTCTATCGATCTCAAATTCCAGAAAAGGCGACAAAATCACAAATACATGATCGAATCCACGACCACGATACTTGCAATTGCTCAAATCCTTAACTCGAATAGGCTAAAGATAGGACCAAGTAATCTTTACCAATAATATTATATCAAAAAGGGCGACAAAATCATAAATACATAGCCGAATCCACGACTACGATACTTAAGATTGCTCAAATCCCTAATCTCAATAAATCAAAGGTTTGGATAAGAAATGATATAGGGTATGGATAATATTTGGGATACAAATTGGTGTAAAATGAAAAATAAACAAAACAGATAAATTAAAATCCTAAGTGTGGTAAATTACTTTCCCAACCATCCCATGAATAAGACTCATATCATTGAATAACTCACGCTTTAACACTTGAAACACACGCTTTAGGTAGACACGAATTATACTCAACAAGATCTCAATCAAAGAATAACCTTAGTTGGCGTTCCCATAACGGCCAACTCCCATTCAATCCATAAATATAATATACAACAACTAGTGGTGATATCGACCACTTAATACAAAACTTTACATAAGTTGGTTAAAACAAACTTCCAACTTTTCTTTTTTTCTTTTTCTTTTCTATTTTTTTTATTTTTATTATTATTTTTTTTTATCAAATAAACTTTGTGTAAAATTTCACAACTTTTCTATCGCTTTCTTTCCGGATAATTTTTCCATACTCTTCATACTTTCAGAAATAACTGTAATAGCGAAAGTAGTAAACACACGAAAAATAAACTCAAAGATATACAATATTTACTTTCATACCAATTGCATTGTGCAATTTCCTGACTCAACCAAAGATAATGAATTACGCACGCGAACACAGGTAATGTAAAGAAACACACTTTGCCTAAAGCAATTAACTAACCACGGATTTTAATCTACAGGGTAGGCTAAGGTGTAAGGGTGTAACGAAACATTATAACAAAGGTGTAAGAAACGAAAGGAATGGCTCTGAGTGTTTTTCTAGGGGTATCTTACTCTAAAAGTGAGAGTAACAAAAGGGTTTATACGGGGTTTAACTAACCAGTGTAGTTAGTTAATATCACATAACATATAAAGGCTATTTGGGTGTAATCCTAGAAATTTACCAATTTAGACAAGTCATTCCAATTATATCAATAATACTTATTATGGTGGTCTCGAATAGTATACAAGCCAAGTTCTAAAGTTTACAAGTCACCGGCACACTCATAGATTTGTGAATTTTGAAAAGTTCACAATTTTTGAAAATAATGTTATGTGTGCAGCTATGTAATTTAGACTTTAAACAAAAACATGCTAAAAAATTTAAATTTTGATATATTAAGAGCATTTTAAGCATATTTTGAAAAAGTTTAGGACAAGTAAGTGTTCTAATTCTCCAATCCTCCCACTTAAGTTAAACAACGTCCTCGTTGTTTGTATCAAAGATTAAAAACTGGAAAATAAAAGAATTAGAACAGAAAAACTCCCCTGAGATTTGCTCGGTATGATCCTCCATTATTCGTTTAAGAGCAAAAATCAACTTTCTTGTGGATGAGAACGTTTAAGCTTCAAAAATGATGTATCCACAAGAATGCAGGAATCTATAATACCATTCAGACTTTAACACACCTGAGTTAAGAAAGTTCAAACTTGCATAATACATTAGTAGTTAGTAAAAATAAAACTGAAAAATTAAAATGAAAATCATCAGGTCAGTCGATACGCCGTATCTTATGGAAGAAGATACGCCGTATCGAGCCTGGAATCAGTACGAATCAGAATAGAAGATGCGTCACATCCTTAACCAGGGATGCGCCGCATTAAAATAATGACAGAAAGTTTTAAAGTCAAAAATAAAAAATGCAGAAAATTAAATAAGATATGACCAGTGCAGGCGATGCATCACATCTTAGGATGGAGATGCGCCGTATCTTCTGCGGGTCTGACAGACTCGACACATAATAGAATAGTAAAAAAATTTCGGGTTGTCTCCCGGTCAGCACTTGTCTTTATTCCAGAGTCTTGAAGTTAGACTCACGTTCAGGTCCTTATTTTCGATCACAGTAAGAGTCGGAAGCATCGCGCTCCCTCATCGACAGTCCAGTAATATTGAACACTCCTTGCTCGTCCTTAATTTCCACGCCATTCTTCTTTAATATCTGTATAAACAAAGTTCTGTCCTTTTCGGGCAGAGATGACAAAATGATAGACGGGAAATTCTTATTATTGTATAGGCATAAATAAGCAAGGTGGGGTGGTAGTTCAATAAACACATCATTATTCAAATTTGTATTCTCAACTATTCTCCTACGTTTGTTAATTACTTCGCAATCATACCACTCATCATCAGAATCATTAACAATATCGCGCTTAAGTTCGGTAGGTACATTAAGGTCAATAAATTCCTCGAAGTTTTCATGATTAGGATTAGTTTAGTTGTTTTGAATCAATGTTTCCCCCATTAGCCTAGCTTCAAGATCGAGGTCCATACGTTCCCTTAATCCTAGCACATAGACGCCTCTAATTATGCTTTTAGCAGGATCTTGGCACTTATAGACTAGTTTATTATTCCCTACCCTTAATGAGATTTTTCTTTTAAACACATCAATATTAGCATGGGCAGTAGACAAGAAAGGTCTTCCAAGGATTAAAGGAATCTTAACATCCTCGGGCATATCTAATATAACAAAGTCTACGGGGAAAACAAACTTCTCAATCTTAACTAGCACATTTTTAGCAATCCCTTCAGGTCGTTTTAACCGTTTTATCAGCCAATTCAATAAGCAACTTAGTTGGTGCCAATTTTCCTAGTCCTAGGGTAGTGAATGTCTTAAGGGGCATTACACTAACGCTAGCTCCTAAGTCAGCTAACACATTATTGAAAGATATATCATTAATTGAACAAGGTAAAGTAAAACTTCCTGGGTCCTTTTCTTTATGAGGCAAGGCATGTAAGTCGGTTGCAGAGCTCTCTTCTTTCATTGTAGCCTTGAACTCCTCTTCAATCTTTTTCTTCTCTTTGAGTAGCCTCCTTAAACTGATTGAAGAATTAAAGAAAAATTCGGGCTTTGCACCATCATTACCATTCATCAATCTTCTAGGAAAATGTATGTTAGGCGTGACTTCTTCAGTGGTGCTTATGGCCTTGACATGATCTCTTGGGTTGGTTTCAGTTGAGCTTGGTAAACTTCCATATCCCCTTTCTTGAAGAACCTTGCTCATTTGTCCAATTTGTTGTTCCAATGCTTTGATCGAAGCTCCTTGATTTCTTGTTATAGTGTCCGTTGAGGCTCGGATTTCTTTGATCATAGCAGTGTTCTCTTCATGTCTTTTAGCAGCATCGGCCATAATTTGCTTTAGAGTGTCATCCAAAGTCTGCCTCCTTTCTTGATAAGTGGGATTGAAGTTGTTCTTTTGATAGTACCCCGAAGCAGCTTCCCTAAATTTTCCTGAAGGTCAGAACGGTTGTCCAAATTGTGTGTAGTATGCTTCTTCAAAAGTCTCACTTTCATTCTTATTAGGGTAATCTTTAGTGTAGTGAGGTCCTTCGCATTTTTCACATCCAACTTGGGCAGCATACACTTTCTCATCACGCTTTTTCATCTCTCTACTAATTTTATCCAATTGAGCTTGAATTGCAGCAAACCCGTCAAAATTAGTGCTGCTCTTAGATCTAGTAGAGGTTCCATCGTGCCATTTTTGAGAATGATCAGCAGCTTCTTGGATAGCTTTTCTAGCATTGGCTGCACTCATTTGAGGCACAGCTCCCTTAGCATCCAAGATTTGTCTAGTAGGCACGTCCAATCCTTGATAGAACAATATTATCTCCTGCATTTCACTTAGATAATGTTGAGGGCATTTCATCAATAGGTCTTTAAATCGTTCCCAAGCTTGATAAAGAGTTTCATCAGGCTCTTGCTTGAAACTGTTGATAGCCTCCATCTTTTTAGCAGTTTTAGCAGGTGGACAATATCTTTTTAGGAATTTGCTCTTCAAATCTTCCCATGTTGTGATTGAACTAGCAGGTTCATTCCTTAACCACTTATTAGCAGCTCCTTTTAGCGAAATTGGAAAGATTCTTAGCATGAGTTGATTGTCAGAGACTCCTTCTGTAGTAAACAAATCTGCAATCTCGAGGACCTTTTCAACATGTTCATTAGCATCTTCATGTTCTGTTCCACTGAAAGCATTTTCTCTTAGCTCCTTGAGAAACTGACCCTTCAACTCAAACTTTGACTTTTCATCAAACTTTGGTCTAGCAACTCCTGAAGTGTAATCAGCATGGGTTTTGTTCATGTATTCCTCCATAGTAGTGTTTTCCGCCATTGTTTCTGTTTCTACTTCCTCTTTCTCTTCAGAAAAATAATCAAGCTCGAATGAACTTGAAATTTCAAAGCTTTTTATGTTGAAAAGCCTTTTAAGCGAATGTAAGGCTCGTTCAGGATCTTCGAAAGGTGTAATCAAGTTCTTAGTTGAACTCCTGGTCATGCACTTCCTGAAACTATCACAAAAGCATCAGTAGGGTATGTTCAAGAAAGTAATATATCAGAAAATTAACAACGAAAACGGAATACGAAAAATTAAAGTTACTGATGACATCAAATAACGACATATTATTAGCATCATTTATCCTATATTATTGACTTGTTTTATATCACTTTATATGAGAATTGATACTTAATCGTTTACTTTTGTAATTCTCAGTTATAAGCAAGCATTAGGTGAAAGTTAATGATTTCGGACGGAAATTGGAGCAAAATGAATCAAGTTGGAAAAGTCTACTGAACTGAAGGAAGATGCGCCGTATCATTCTTGATAGATACGTCGTACATAAAGACTTAGACGAATCTGAGACCATTTCCTGACTTTAAAGAATGCGCCGCATGTATTTATCTCATGCGTCGCATATGAAACTTTGGTCAACGAAGAAGAACCAACTTGTTCTACTCCAGATACGCCGCATCGGACCAATCCGATGCGCCGTATCGGCCATACACAATCCTTACCAAGAAATCAAGTGGAGATTAGAAGCTTAATGATGAAGTCAAGATTACAAGTCGACACTTGAAGATGCTTTCGTATTTTGGCCATAAAATCTTCATCCGGACTCCGTTTTAGTTGATTCAAGCGGCCACGGAAAGAGAAAAAGGAGATCTACCTGTATTTGAAGGAGATGCGGCGCATCTGGTCTTTAGATGCGCCGTATTGGGAGATGCTCCATATCAGATTTATAGATGCGCCATATCGGGTCAATTTCAGACTTGGAGGCTACGTTTACTTATAGATGCGGCGCATCTAACTCTCTAGATGCGCCGTATCGACCCAGATTTCAGAATCTATAAATACCGAACTCATTAACGAATTAGGGCATCATTGGGGACCCTCGGGATCATTCCCAGGCGTCTGTAAACGTCCCAAAACAGCAAAAGACTATATTGAAGATCCATTCCATCCACGAAGAACATCTCAAGCCAATTTACTTTGTTTAATCATTCGGTTAGCGGGTAGTTTTCATTATGATTTCTATCTTTTATGCTATGATTCAAACATTGTGTATTGTTACTGAGATTATGGGCTAACACCCTTAGGTGTTAGCCATGTTTATGAAGTTTTATTAGTTTTTATGATTTTGTCCATGTGTTTGCTTTGTTATTGGATTGGGTGCTTGTCGATAAAAACTCGTTTATTGCTTATAACTAGTAGAAGTCTTTGTAACTAGGTTATGATCCTTATAACTTTAATTAATGTGACTTAACTACCTGTAATTGTGGTTGCTTAGGTTGAGTTATATGTGTGTTAACCCGAATCTCTATTAGGAATCATTGTTTGGCATAAACGGAACGTGTCTACAACCTAATAGGACTAGTAGCGTGTAATACCGAACTAGGTTAGATGGTTTAAAGCAATAAGTTAGTATTGATGCTAGACGAGTCACTATGATCATGTCCTCTTTCCCACCACGATGGTAGGTTATTTAATCGTGACAGGATTAATAATCGGATTGGCGACAAAACAATTGAATGAATTAAAACAAGTAGACATAAGCATGTATAACTATAAAATGGATTAGACTTGGCTAACCCGTTCTTCCTATCTATCTTCATCTATCTTTAATTTGCTTTTAATTAGTTTAATATTTAATTTCTCGTATTTAGTTTAATTAAACACACAAAATCGTGATAGCCTCTCAGGCTAAAACCCCAAAAATATTTACTTGCTTTCTAGGTTAGTTAGTTTAGTAATTAGAATACCTTTAGATCACTTTAGCTTCGCTCCTAGTGAACGAACCTTGCTTACCTAAAAACTATCTACATTGATCGGGTACACTGCTCGTGAGTGTTTAGAGTCTATAGGTTAGTTCAGCAATAAATAAATTTAAAACTTGGTAGTTTATTATAGACCTAAAAAAAACACATCAAGTTTTTGGCGCCGTTGCCGGGGAGTGATTGTTTTAATTTGATTTATTGGTATTTTAGTTTAGTTAGTTTTATTTGTTTCTGTGTGTTTGTTTCTGTGTTTCTGTCTCAGAAAGGAAATACGGCGTATCCTTGTCTGTGGATGCGGCGTATCTGTCTTATATCAATACGGCGTATACAGGTCAATTGTATACGGCGTATTGACGTTCTGTGACCAATTTTTTTTTTATCGTTTTTCTTTATTTTTGTTTATTTAATTTTTATTTTTCGTTTTAGTTTTTATTGTTTTTGTTTCGGTTACTGCTATTCTTGGTTGTTTATCTTTCAGGTAATAATGATGATGGATAATCCGGACATAACTATGGAAGAATATCTTAGGCTTAACAATGAAAGATCCTTGAGCAATAAAAAGGTTTACGATTGGGAAAGAGCAAGATATGGTGCACAAGTCATCAATGATAAAGAACCCACGATGGAAGAGTAATTATTATCAAAGCAGGAAAAGTCAGGGAAAGAAAGAAAGACATTGCCATTTAGACACACTTGGACTTTATCCAATGATGATGATGAAGAAGAATCATACGATTTTGGTGCAATTAGGTTTCCGGCAATAGTTATTGATGATGTTATTTCTCCGGAAGTTGCCCAAGATGAAGAAGAGTCACAAGTGTTTGATTTGAATGAAAATCCGGCAATTGTTTACAAAGAAGCTTATTCATCCGAAAGTGCTTATGATGAAAATGAAGATGAATGTGGAACAATGGTGTATGGTGCTATTACTTGTGATTTTTCACCCGAGTTGGAAAATATATTCTCATCATATCAAAAACACCATGATGATATTCCATCGGATGAAGATAATGAGTATTCTCATATTGAAAGTTTTGATTGTATTGTGTACGATGCCATACCGCAATTGCCACAACTAAATGAAATATTCATGCGTGGAACAGATGAGCCAGATTATGACCCCACAAAGGATTTTGAAGAAATGTGGGATGACTTATTTGAGGCGGCTATTCGGGTAAAGATGAAATTGCAAGACCACTAGTTGAAGATGGAGACTCACAAGATGAATTGGAGTCACTTACAACAAAAAGTGGTACTAATTTATTTAATATTATTAATCCCGTTACTAATAATCTTGCTAGTTTTCCTAAACAGGTTGCAAAACGAAAGAATGATGAGGTGGAATTTACTACACCAACTAATTATGAATATAAAGCACCTGTTATCAACCCATTTTTGGTGGAGCTCGAGAAAGAATTCAAGGATGAGCTGATGGACACGACCATGATTGAAGAGGATGATTTCAATCCTATGAAGGATATAGAGGAACCCGAACTTTTACTCGCCAAAGACCCTTTCTCATCTTTTATGGAAGTCAAGGGACGCCTTACTACCAATAGAACAAACGAAGAAGAAGGGAGATTCATTGATCCTCAACATACTACTCTCTCACATGTAATGTTCATGTCATCCAATTTAACAACCAAACCGGGTAAGGTAATGAACGAAGTACACATATTGCCAAGGTATTATCTTTACATATTCTATCCATCTCTAGTAGCAAATTTACACCGTTATGGTGCTTATCGCTACTATCACCCACACTTGACCGCAAGTGGGGGGAAAAACACCCTATTGCCTAGTAAATAAGGGTGGAGTCAGGCTCGTGACTCTAACAAAAACAAGCGCTTCTTGGGAGGCAACCCATGCTTGTCTTTTATTTTGTTTTTAGTTTATTTTTATTTTCGTATTTCTGTCAGTTGGTCCATACGGCGCATGCACTTTTAGTGGATGCGGCGTATTAGTTACAGGAAGTTGATGCGGCGTATCCAATATTCCATGGATACGGCGCATCGACACTCTGGCCTGTAATTTCCCGTAGTTTTATTTTCCTAACCAATGATTAACGAGATGTTCTCGAGTCTATTTTTTTTCTGTGGTCTCTATATATTTACAGGTCTGGACGAATGAAGATGTTGATGAACTCCCACATTTTATATGCTCGCATTCTTACATGATGGATCATACCGAGCAAATCTCAGGGGAGTTCTCCGTTCTAATTCTTTCTATCTCTTGTTTTTAATTTTAAATACAAACAACGAGGACGTTGTTTAAGTTAAGTGGGGGGATGGAGAATTAGAACGTTACTTGTCCTAAATTTTCAAAAATATGCTTTAATCTATGCTTAATTATCAAAATTTAATTTTTTTTTAGCATGTTTTTGTTTAATCTAAGTTGCATAGCTGCACACATAACCTTATTTTCAAAAATTGTGAACTTATCAAAATTCACAAATCTATGAGTGTGCCGGTGACTTGTAAACTTTAGAACTTGGCTTGTATACTATTCGAGACCACCATAATGAGTATTATTGATATAATTGGAGTGACTTGTCTAACTTGGTAAATTTCTAGGATTACACCCAAAAAGCCTATAAATGTTATGTGTTATTAACTAACTACACTGGTTAGTTAACCCCCGTATAAACCCTTTGTTTACTCTCATTTTTAGAGTAAGATACCCCTAGAAAAACCCTCAGAGCCATTCCTTTCGTTTCTTACACCAATGTTTAAAATGTTTCGTTACACCCTTACACCTTAGCCTACCCTGTAGATTAAAGTCCGTTGTTAGTTACTTTAGGCAAAGTGTGTTTCCTTACAATTAACTGTATTCGCGTGCGTAATTCATTATCTATGGTTAAGGTCGGGAAATTGCACAATGCAATTGGAGTGAAAGTAGATATTGTATAATTTGAGTCTTGTTATTTTTCGTGTGTTTACTACTTTCGCTATTACAGTTATTTCTGAAAGTATGGAAAAAATTATCCTGAAAAATAGTGATAGAAAAGTTGTGAAATTTTACACATATATGTTGATGTCAAAAAAAAAAAAAAAAAAAAAAAAAATCGAAAAAAAAAATAGAAAAGAAAGAAAAAGAAAAAAGAAAAGTTGGATGTTTGTTTTAACCAACTTATGTAAAGTTTTGTATTAAGTGGTCGATATCACCACTACTTGTTATATATTATATTTATGGATTGAATGGGAGTTGGCCGTTATGGGAACGCCAACTAAGGTTATTCTTTGATTGAGATCTTGTTGAGTATAATTCGTGTCTACCTAAAGCGTGTGTTTCAAGTGTTAAAGCGTGAGTTATTCAATGATATGAGTCTTATTCATGGGATGGTAGGGATAGTGATTAACCACACTTAGGATTTTAATTTATCCGTTTTGTTTATTTTTCATTTTACACCAATTTGTATCCCAAATATTATCCATACCCTATATCATTCTTTATCCAAACCTTTGATTTATTGAGATTAGGGATTTGAGCAATCTTAAGTATCGTAGTCGTGGATTCGGCTATGTATTTATGATTTTGTCGCCCTTTTTGATATAATATTATTGGTAAAGATTACTTGGTCCTATATTTAGCCTATTCGAGTTAAGGATTTGAGCAATTGCAAGTATCGTGGTCGTGGATTCGATCATGTATTTGTGATTTTGTCGCCTTTTCTGGAATTTGAGATCGATAGAGATTAAGAAGAATGATTAACCCTTAACCAACAAACCCTTTTTACCGCTTTAGACTTGTTATTCCTTAGCTTTAGTGGGGGAGATGCGTATCATTGCCAAGCTTATGATAGAATATTTGTCACGACTGGACAGTTAAACGATTAGATTTGCTTTTATCAAAATATTTTATTTCTAATTCGTTAAGTGTTTGGTTGTGCAATTATGACAAAAAAAGAATACATGCTTAAATATAAAAATAAATCCTAATATTTTTTAGGATACATTTTCATAAGATTTATTCTAAGGTTTACTTGGGGACAAGTAAAGTTCAAGTGGGGGGATATTTGATGACATCAAATAACGACATATTATTAGCATCATTTATCCTATATTATTGACTTGTTTTATATCACTTTATATGAGAATTGATACTTAATCGTTTACTTTTGTAATTCTCAGTTATAAACAAGCATTAGGTGAAAGTTAATGATTTCGGACGGAAATTGGAGCAAAATGAATCAAGTTGGAAAAGTCTACTGAACTGAAGGAAGATGCGCCGTATCATTCTTGATAGATACGTCGTACATAAAGACTTAGACGAATCTGAGACCATTTCCTGACTTTAAAGAATGCGCCGCATGTATTTATCTCATGCGCCGCATATGAAACTTTGGTCAACGAAGAAGAACCAACTTGTTCTACTCCAGATACGCCGCATCGGACCAATCCGATGCGCCGTATCGGCCATACACAATCCTTACCAAGAAATCAAGTGGAGATTAGAAGATTAATGATGAAGTCAAGATTACAAGTCGACACTTGAAGATGCTTTCGTATTTTGGCCATAAAATCTTCATCCGGACTCCGTTTTAGTTGATTCAAGCGGCCACGGAAAGAGAAAAAGGAGATCTACCTGTATCTGAAGGAGATGCGGCGCATCTGGTCTTTAGATGCGCCGTATTGGGAGATGCTCCATATCAGATTTATAGATGCGCCATATCAGGTCAATTTCAGACTTGGAGGCTACGTTTACTTATAGATGCGGCGCATCTAACTCTCTAGATGCGCCGTATCGACCCAGATTTCAGAATCTATAAATACCGAACTCATTAACGAATTAGGGCATCATTGGGGACCCTCGGGATCATTCCCAGGCGTCTGTAAACGTCCCAAAACAGCAAAAGACTATATTGAAGATCCATTCCATCCACGAAGAACATCTCAAGCCAATTTACTTTGTTTAATCATTCGGTTAGCGTGTAGTTTTCATTATGATTTCTATCTTTTATGCTATGATTCAAACATTGTGTATTGTTACTGAGATTATGGGCTAACACCCTTAGGTGTTAGCCATGTTTATGAAGTTTTATTAGTTTTTATGATTTTGTCCATGTGTTTGCTTTGTTATTGGATTGGGTGCTTGTCGATAAAAACTCGTTTATTGCTTATAACTAGTAGAAGTCTTTGTAACTAGGTTATGATCCTTATAACTTTAATTGATGTGACTTAACTACCTGTAATTGTGGTTGCTTAGGTTGAGTTATATGTGTGTTAACCCGAATCTCTATTAGGAATCATTGTTTGGCATAAACGGAACGTGTCTACAACCTAATAGGACTAGTAGCGTGTAATACCGAACTAGGTTAGATGGTTTAAAGCAATAAGTTAGTATTGATGCTAGACGAGTCACTATGATCATGTCCTCTTTCCCACCACGATGGTAGGTTATTTAATCGTGACAGGATTAATAATCGGATTGGCGACAAAACAATTGAATGAATTAAAACAAGTAGACATAAGCATGTATAACTATAAAATGGATTAGACTTGGCTAACCCGTTCTTCCTATCTATCTTCATCTATCTTTAATTTGCTTTTAATTAGTTTAATATTTATTTTCTCGTATTTAGTTTAATTAAACACACAAAATCGTGATAGCCTCTCAGGCTAAAACCCCAAAAATATTTACTTGCTTTCTAGGTTAGTTAGTTTAGTAATTAGAATACCTTTAGATCACTTTAGCTTCGCTCCTAGTGAACGACCCTTGCTTACCTAAAAACTATCTACATTGATCGGGTACACTGCTCGTGAGTGTTTAGAGTCTATAGGTTAGTTCGGCAATAAATAAATTTAAAACTTGGTAGTTTATTATAGACCTAAAAAAAACACATCAGTTACTGATATCTGCAGACGATGCGCCGTATCCAAAAAGTTGGATACGCCGCATCTTATTTCGTTAAAAGTTAATCAGACTTTTATTCAGAAAGTAGATACGCCGCTTAGAATTTAGAATGCGCCGTATCAGTTTAATTATCAAAAATCGATTATATTTATTAAAATTAAATGCGTTGTATTAACAAAAGCTAATGCGCCGTATTTTCTTTACGTTTCAAAATACAAGATTTTTGACTCAGAAGATGCGCCGTATTGATAAAAATCGATGCGTCGTATCTTTTTAATAATTCGAAAACTGTTTTTAATTTAAATAAAAGATACGCCGTATCTGTTAAAACAGATGCGTCGTATGGCGTTATCGTTTAGAAAAATTTCTTATTAAAAACAGAATACGCCGTATCTTGGGGAAAGATGCGTCGTATCGAATTTATTAAACGCGTTGTATTTTATAAAAATTAAACGCAATACGCCGTATCTATGAAAATAGATGCGCCGTATCGTTTGTATCAGCACAGTACAACGATAGCAGAATGCGGAAAAATACAAAAATAAAAACAAAAATAAAATCAAACAAAAATAAAAACACACAAAACAGAAAATATGCAAATAATACAATGAATGCAATTAACTAATATACAACGGGGTTAGTGGTTAGAATTAAAAATTAAAACCTAATTAAAATACTAATCAAATTAACAGATAATAACAATTCACTCCCCGGCAACGGCGCCAAAAACTTGATGTGTGCGTGTATTGCTCTAATTTTTATATCCACGGTGTGTCGTTGTGGTTTTAGCAGTATTCAAGTTTTAAATTTATATTTAGCCGACTTATCAATAACACACACTTTAACGAGCAGTGTACCCGGTCAGTATGAATATAATGGTAAGTAGAGTGTCGATCACTAAGAGTGGAACGTATTATCTAGTTGTTCTAATCAGTATTTTAATATCTTAAGTTAGCTATACAACCTAATCTAACGCAAAGGGGGTTCAGCCTGAGAGACTGGCACGGTTTGGTTATAATTAAATAATAAACTAAACTAATGAGCACGAATCAGCGATTAGCACACACGTACACAGATAGATACTTGAGACAATAAGAAGACCTGTCCTGATAATTAAGTAGCTTGTCACTTGTTTTATTGCTAGTTTTATATGAAGTGTATAGTTCGATGCGACGCATCGAGAGTTAAACCTTTCTCGTTGGCTCTAATCTTATCGGCGAGTAAACCCTTAATGATCACTTATGACTATCCCACTATCCTAGAAACGATAGAATAAATAGGCGAGGAAGGGGCATGGCGACCCAAGCAATGCTCAGCTAGACACAGAGGTTATCAATGCACTAATAAAAGTCACCAAAGACATCAACATATAAACTTTAATTAATGGGAAAGCAATTTTAAGGGGTGCCCATGGTTTTCCGTAGTCACATGGAATCGGCCCATCAATCCTGATGAATTAAAGTGTACTAATACAATAAAACAAAACTACTTAATGAATTGAATACATGCAGGACCTTCTTACAGCTCTTGTATCTTCGTTTAGGGTGTGTCTTGTGCTGCTAACACGTCTGAATTCGGCCTTAGGTTTCTGTGGTCTTCGGTCTTTTTGTGTGTGTAAGGTCTCGAAATTCGTCTGGCCTTGGGGTATTTATAGTTTCTGTCTGAGGGCTAGATGCGGCGCATAGGATAAGTAGATGCGGCGCATTGACTTAACTTCGCGTGGGGTCCAAGATTAATATATTCAGGAATATTCGTACACCGCCAAAAGATGCAGCGTAACTCCATTTCTCTATGCGGCGCATGTCCTTTGCCGTCTTGGATTGTCACTTGTGAAATCTTGATAGTGATGCGCCGTACGTACGAAGTATGATGCGGCGCATCTGGAGCAGAATGATCTTGATCTTGTACATTTCAGTAGACTCTTAACATCTTGCTTGTTTTGCTCCATAATTAGTCCAAAATCGCCAAGTTTCACATAGTACTTGTTTTTACCTGAGAATTACAAAAGTAAATATTAACGTATCAATTCTTACAGATAATATAATAAAACAAGTCAAATAAATAGGATAAATGATGGTAATAAAATGTACTTATTTGAGTTCATCAGATGTCGTCCCAACAAAAGAACAAATTCTTCAAAGATGTGAAGCATTACTTTTGGGACGACCCCTACTTGTTTAAAGTATGTGCGGATCAAGTCATCCGGCGGTGTGTTCACGGCCAAGAAGCCGTTGAAATTCTTAAAGCTTGCCACAATGGACCCACGGGGGGACATCATGGTTCCAACTACACCGCCAAAAAGGTGTTTGATTCCGGAGTCTATTGGCCCACAATCTACCGTGATGCCCATGACTTGGTCAAATCTTGTGACTCTTGTTAACGTCACGGGAAGATCTCTCAAAAAGATGAAATGCCACAAAACGTCGTTTAAGTTTGTGAAATCTTTGACGTTTGGGGCATTGACTTTATGGGCCCGTTCCCGTCTTCATGAGGGAACAAGTATATACTCGTGGCCGTCGATTATTTGTCTAAATGGGTGGAAGCGAAAGCACTCCCCACCAACGACGCCCGAGTAGTTTGTAAATTTTTGAAGTCTCTCTTTGCCCGGTTTGGAACTCCCCGTGCTATCATAAGTGATCGCGGTACGCACTTTTGCAATGACCAATTTGCAAAAGTCATGCTTAAGTACGGTATTACTCATCGTCTTTCTACCGCATATCATCCACAAATAAGTGGACAAGTGGAAGTTTCAAACCGTGGTCTAAAAAGAATTTTGGAAAGGACCGTAGGTGAAAACCGTGCGTCCTGGTCGGATAAACTAGATGATGCACTTTGGGCCTTCCGTACAGCTTATAAAACACCCATCGGGTGTACTCCTTACAAGCTTGTGTACGGAAAGGCGTGCCATCTACCGATCGAGCTCGAGCACAAAGCTTATTGGGCCTTGAAGCATGCAAACTTCGACCTAAAGTCCGCGGGTGATCACCGCAAAGTTCAACTAAATGAATTAAATGAACTTCGTGATCAAGCCTACGAGAACTCTTTGATCTACAAAGGAAAGACAAAGAAGATCCATGACTCCAAAATCAAGAACCGCGTTTTTAACGTTGGTGGTCGAGTCCTTCTTTTTAACTCTAGATTGAAGATATTCTCGGGTAAACTTAAAACCCGTTGGACCGGACCATTCACCGTTGCCAAAGTTTTTCCTTATGGTACCGTTGAGTTATCTCAAAATGACGGACCAAACTTCAAGGTGAACGGTAATAGGTTGAAGCATTACTTTGGAGGGGACATACCATCCATGGTTGTCCCGGATCTCCAAACTTTCCCCATGGACCAATGAATTTGGGGTCGAGTCAAGCTAGTGACTCGGTTAACAAAAACATTAGCACCACATGGGTGACAACCCATGTGATGCGTGGTTTTGCGACCTTACAACAGGTTTTACCTCTCGAGGGATCTCGAGAGGCTTACAACCCCACCAGGAAGTGTACCTGACCGATGTAGTATAGTGTAGTGGTAAGTACGGGGGATTGATCATTCTCCACAGGGAATAGTGTCGTTAGGATTGAAAAAACTACTCTAATAGGTCTAAGGGTGAGAGAAGATTCTTTTTGTATTTTTATATTATTATGAAAGCAAGTAAAATCTCGGGTTTGAAGGAGTGGGCGGAATTAGTTGCTAGTCAACTAACCCAAATAACTACAAATGCAAATAAAATAAAATAATTGAAAATGAAAAGGTTGTGAAACTTATGTGGAGAGAAATGTGTTTACCTAGATTTCCTTACTCCCTAACTATCTTTTACCGGTTGATTAGTGTGTATTAATTGCGTGGATGACGGGTGTATTCCTTAATACCAATCGTAGGGTGGCGTACGTACTTCCCCAACTCTATGAGCTCCTACTTCACTCCTATGTCGAGCCGGCTAGGAAGCTCCTAACATGGGATCACTAGAATTCGCTCATGCATTAAATACAACCATAAAAACCTTAGTACGCATTGGTTCATGTTTCTTAAGACGTTCAAGCAAGTTACCGAATAGGAAGTTAGCCAGTTTTCTTAAGCCTAACATCGATAAACAATCATCCAATACAATTAATAACACACTAATAACCAATAATCAATAGCTAGGTTTCATTAGATCTAAGCAAATACAAGATAAATCTAGCCTAGCATGTTAATTAAAAGACAAGAACAAGTTATAATCAAACAACACATAGACATATTGATTGATTAAATGAATACTTATCTTCAATTAAACATGGGAGATCCAAGGGTATGAAAACCCTTAAAAATGGCAGAAATTCGTCTTAGGGTTTCTCCTCACAAAGTTGCACACTAATGACAAAAAATTGCAAAACTATATATAGAGTTTAAGGGCTGACGGCGTCACGTTATAGATCTTGACGCCGTCACCTCGCCGTGTCTAGGGTTCCCGGATGGCCTTCCTGACGCCGTCCCTCTTTAGACCTCCAAAATCCGCTCTGGCTTATCAAAGCTTGACGCCGTCAGAATATGGCTTGACGCCGTCCCTCTTTAGCTTAAACTGTGACGACCTTGATCACTTCAAAGGGTGACGCCGTCAGACTTTCCATTGTAAAATTCTCTGGCTTATCATGAGTAATTTTCATATCCACCTTTTTTGCCAAGCCGTGACGCCGTCTGGAACAATCCCTGACGCCGTCAAAGGTACTTTTCAGCATAATTTTGAGACTTTGTCGTTTTCTTCACTTTTATGCTCCAAAAACGTCCAAAATGCTTCCTTTTCCAGATTTCTTCTCCAAAGTACCTAAAATGACAAAAGGAACGATTTAGGGCAATATTTGATCAAATAAATACGATTTAGGGCTTAAATGACCCCCTAAAAGCGGTACACTTTTCGCTTCATCAAATACCATGTTTCTGACTTCTTTCTATTTTCTAACAACTAAGTGTGGGGGAGTTAAAGATCTTGATTAATTACATGTACAATATGGCGTTGCTAAGCCAAGACTAGACTCGACTTAAGCTAAAAACAAAATAACAAAAACATAAAATAAACATAAAATGAAACGGGATGGTAGTCCGTATGTTTTTTCTACTTTTCTTTTCTCATTTTTTTTTGTATTTTTCTTGATTTTTTTTTTTCATACACTCTTGCCCTACCATCCAAAAATAATACATCAAAGGGGCGTTGCATTCCCCTTACACTTGAACTTTTACATAACTTTACAAATAACTATTCTAATGACTCGAATTAAGATAATCGAAACACTTGGAGTACTTTTAAAATATTTAGCACATATGGGGGTAATAAACGATGTTCTTCCCCATTACTCCATTACACTAGTACTTTACCCATGAGTCCCAATCGTCCCAAAACAATATGTACAAGGATATGACTCGACTTAGCAACCATGTAATCAATTAGATAATTAACTTGGGGTTTAAACAAATGTTGTCACAATAATGCACTAAAAATGAGTGCATACAAGGTAGGCTAAGGTGATTTGGGTGTACATTTAAGTGGGGTGTAAACAAATTCTTCCTTTAAGTAAAATGCTTAAAGGTCGAAACGAAAAGATAGGCTCTGAGGGGTGTACTAGGGGTATCGTGTACTAAAAATGAGTACAACGCAAAGGGTGTGGGAGAATTACTTGACCAATGTAGCCAATGTAATTATAACAAAAACACAGGTGTAAAACAATGGGTTGATCCTAATGCCTCTTATCATGTAGTAAATCTAACTACACGAATGTAGTCTCACTTGTAGCCTCGGAATGGTCCTAACGCAAGTTCTAGAATCTAAGTGCTACCGGTACACACATCATAGCATAAATGCTTTTCCTACCAATTCTAGGGGCGAACCTCACATATTTGGGGGTGAAAATTTTTTTTAGTGGTACGGTTTTGTGCTAGTCATATAACTCCTATCCATGAGACGCTCATTAAGATCAAAGTTTCACTCCTAAATGTTGTAAAAAAATTTAAATTTGGCGCTAAAATTGCCCTAACAGGTATTTATCTCAGTTTTATTACACATCTACCATTAAACAAACAAAAATCAAGTGCAATTGTATTCTCTAAAGTATCGTATTTTACCCTCCCCTTACACTTAAGATGAACATTGTTCCCAATGTTCAAATAACAAGATGTAAAAGTAATAAGGTAAAAGAATGAAATCAAATACTCCCCTGATTCTTTCGGTGGATAAAGAAGTAACATGGTTAGATCTTCTTCCAAGGTAATGTTGAAGCTCCACAACTAATGCATCGCCGAAAGCTTGATTCCACATACATTTCTTTGTCCAAAATAACCTATTAAACCTGAGAAAACAAACACGAAAACCTGCATAACATCGGCGGGATAAATTCTATATAAGGATATAATGCTTGTGGAATGATTATTTTGCAGATTCCTGGAGATTATAAGTTAGAGATTTAATAAAAACTTTTTATGAAAACAAAACTTTCAAAATTTTCAGAAAATTAAAACCTGACGCCGTCAGGTTGTAAATCCTGACGCCGTCAGAAATAATCTGACAGAATTCTCATGTTAAGTTCCCGGAAAATTTTTGGAAAAACCTATACCTTACTTCCTGGAAATCCTGCAAAACATCATCATGACTCGATACAAGCATTTGAATCAAACAAATACTAATATGTATGTTAATTTAATATTATTACGATTCATGTTCATTTGTTCTTGTAAACAAATTTGGATTTCCCTTACACTTAACTTTTGCAAAATACCTTTATATGTAGTTAAGACGAAGTTAAAAATAAAATAAAGCATTTTCACAATTTAGTTTTGAACATGAATCAATAATAATAAAAATTAAACATACACACGGAAACAAATAAAATCAAACAAACAAATAAATAAACACACAAAGCAAATAAAGCTTGGGTTGCCTCCCAAGAAGCGCTTTTCTTTATTAACGAGTCTTGTAGCTAGACTCAAAGTCACGTACATTACGTGATTTCCTCATCAAAAGTTATGTCTTCCTCATTGATCATTTCATTACCATTCTCTTGATAATGCTTGACTCGTTGTATATTCACAGTGAATTCTCTATCCTCGTCGTCAATCAACACAACGGCTCCGGTTTTAGAGGAGCTCCTTACGGTAAAAGGTCCATACCATCTAGATTTAAGTTTTCCTGGAAATAGCCTTAAGCGAGAATTATATAATAAGACCTTGTCTCCTTCTGAAAACTCCTTTGGTCTCTTAATCCGTTGGTCATGCCATCTTTTTGCCCTTTCTTTGTATGTAATGGAAGATTCATAAGCCTCTAATCTCAATTCATCGAGCTCTTGGAGCTGTAAGAATCTATTTGTTCCTGCAACCGTATAATCCAAATTACAAGCCTTAAGTGCCCAATATGCCTTGTGTTCCAGTTCTACTGGAAGGTGGCATGCCTTGCCATATACCATACGGAACGGGGTTGTCCCGATTGGTGTCTTATAGGCGGTTCGAAATGCCCACAAAGCTTCATCGAGCTTAAAAGACCAATCTTTTCTGTTTTGATTGACCGTTTTCTCTAATATTCTCTTTATGGCTCTATTAGTGTTTTCGACTTGACTGTTGGTTTGAGGATGGTAAGCGGTGGAGAATCGGTGAGAGACTCCATATCTTTTCATAACTTTCTCCATTTGCGAATTGCAAAAATGGGTTCCCCTGTCGCTAATAAGAGCCTTCGGAATTCCGAACCTAGCGAACAATTTTTTTAAGAAATGAATGACTACCCTAGCGTCGTTAGTCCTAAGGGCTTGTGCTTCCACCCATTTCGAAACATAATCAATGGCCACTAAGATGTATTCATTCCCTCCTGAAGATGGGAAGGGTCCCATGAAATCAATTCCCCAAACATTGAAAACCTCGCAAACTTGTATATAATTCTGTGGGGCTTCATCCCTCCTAGAGATATTCCCAGCTCTTTGACACGCGTCACAAGTCTGTATCATTCCCTTCACATCACGAAATATTGTAGGCCAATAGAATCCCGCGTCGAAGACCTTTCGTGCAGTAGTGTTCATTCCGTGATGTCCTCCCGATGGGCCTGCATGACACTCTTTCATAATTCTGACAGCCTCCTTTTCCGAAACACAACGCCTGATTACCTGATCCGGACATCTTCGGAATAAGAAAGGTTCATCCCAAAAGTAGTACTTTAATTGATTGAAGAACCTCCTTTTTTCATGCCTGCTCATATGCTCAGGAATGACTCTACTTGCCAGGTAGTTAGCATAATCCGCATACCAAGGTTCAGAATCATTTATTGACATGAGCTGCTCTTCAGGAAATGACTCCCGAATCTCACTCTTGTCAGATTCAGCGAGGCTGGGGTTTTCGAGACGAGAGAGATGATCAGCCGCAAGATTCTCTGCTCCTTTCTTATCACGAATCTCAACATCGAACTCTTGCAATAGTAGGATCCAACGAAGTAACCGTGGTTTAGCATCCTGTTTAGCGAAAAGATATCGAATAGCTGAATGGTCCGTAAAAACAACCGTTTTAGAAAGGACAAGATACTGGCGAAACTTATCAAAAGCAAATACCACGGCTAGTAATTCCTTTTCAGTGGTAGTGTAGTTTTCTTGAGCAGGATTCATGGTTTTGCTAGCGTAGTAATTGGCTGAAAGTGTTTGTTAAGCCTTTGGCCTAATACTGCTCCAACAGCATAATCGCTAGCATCGCACATGATTTCAAAGGGTAACTCCCAGTTAGGGGTGACCATAATTGGAGCTTGGGTAAGTTCCTGCTTCAATCGATCGAATGCATCCTTGCACTCTTGAGAGAAGTCGAACGGGGCATCCTTCATGAGCAACTAAGTCATTGGTTTAGCTACCTTTGAGAAATCTTTAATGAATCTCCTATAGAAGCCAGCATGACCCAAAAAGCTACGGATTGCCTTGACAGTTGTTGGATAGGGAAGTTTGGATATAGCTTCAATTTTTGCCCGGTCTACTTCAATTCCACTTCCTGAAATTTTGTGCCCTAGCACAATCCCTTCTTTTACCATAAAGTGGCACTTTTCCCAGTTTAGTACCAAGTTAGTCTCCTCACAACGTTTGAGCATTTTCTCAAGGTTAGCAAGACAGCGATCAAAAGAGTTTCCAAAGACCGAAAAATCATCCATGAAGACCTTCATTCTGTCTTCCATTAACTCATGGAAGATTGCCGTCATGCAGCGCTGGAAAGTGGCGAGTGCGTTACATAGTCCAAAGGGCATTCGCTTGTAGGCGAAGGTGCCATAAGGGCATGTAAACGTAGTCTTTTCTTGGTCCTCAGGAGCGATAGGAATTTGGAAATACCCTGAGAACCCATCTAGGAAGCAGTAGTACTCATGCCCTGCTAACCTTTCCAACATTTGGTCGATATAAATGGTAGAGGGAAATGATCCTTTCGGGTTGCATCATTCAACTTCCTATAATCGATGCACACACGCCATCCAGTTACTGTTCGTTGGGGCACTAACTCATCCTTATCGTTCTTCACCACCGTCATTCCTCTTTTTTTTGGTACAACCTGTACAGGACTTACCCATGGACTGTCAGAAATTGGGTAAATTAGCCCTGCATCTAGGAGCTTAATGACTTCTTTTTTTACGACTTCCTTTATGTTGGGGTTTACTCACCTTTGAGGTTGCACGGTGGGTTTATAATCCTCCTCCATGAGGATTTTATGCGTGCAAAAGGTAGAGTCAATCCCCTTGATGTCGGCTACACTCCATGCTATAACTCCTTTATATTTTTTTAAAACTCCTAAGAGTTTATCCTTTTGTTCACTTTTCAAAGAAGAGTTTATGATTACCGGAAGTTGATCTTCTCCCTGGAGGAAAGCATATTCAAGGTTGTTTGGGAGTTCCTTGAGTTCTAACGTAGGTGGCTCGATGATGGAAGGTTTAAGTTTGTTCTCGGGTTTACGAAGCTCAAGCTGTTCGATTTCTTGTCTGGGATAGAAGGAGACTGCGTTTACATCCATAGTCTTCTCCTCCTCTAAGATGGGTAAGAAAGCTTCATCTCGCAACCAACCAGCTTCCACCCGTTCATCTATACAATTGTCAATCTCGTCGGATAGTTCATTGATTTCTCCGATGAAATACAGCTGATTATCTGCTTTGAGAGAAAGATTCATTGTGTCCTTGATGTCGAAGGTTAAGCTATCGGCTCTCACTCGTAAGGTTAGTTTGCCGTCATGAACATCAATAACAGCACGAGCAGTTGCAATGAATGGCCTCCCCAGAATGATGGGCACTAGGTCATCTTCTTCCATCTCTAAGATGACGAAGTCAACTGGAAATTTGAACTTCCCTACCTTAACCAGCACATTCTCACATATTCCTAAGGGGTATTTGACTGATCTATCGGCTAGTTGGATGTTCATACGGGTTGGTTTCAATCCAGAATACCCTAATTTGAGGAACATGGAATGCGGCATAAGATTGATACTTGCTCCTAAGTCGGCTAAAGCATTCTTGACTGAAAGAGATCCTATTGAGCAGGGCAAGGTGAAACTACCTGGATCGTCCACCTTCTTTGGCAGCCCTCGTTGAGTCACCACAGAACATTCTTCTCCTAAGGTTACAAGACCCTCGAGCCCTTTTCTGTTGGTTAGCAACTTCTTGAAGTATGTACTATATTTGGGCATATGGTAACATGCATCAAGAAGGGGTATGGTGACGACCGAATTCTTCAAATATGACAAGAATCTTTTATTATCATTTTCGACCTTTTGATTCTTGAGGCGGGACGGGTATGGGACTTTAATGGGCTGTTTGGTTGGAGTAGGTGGAGAGGGAGTTACCGGAGGGGTTTGTTCGGGATTCTCATCGTTCACATTATATTCCTCCTCATGAGGGGTGTTGGGTTCCATGACGTTAGATTGTTGAGCTGGGTAAGGTGGATCCTTAGTAGTTGTTCCAGCACGAGTGGTGATGGCGAGTAAGGGATCTCTTTGATTTGTTTGAGGTTCGCCAAGGCCGTCGAGAGTGGCGTTGAGTTCTGCGAATTTGGCCCTCATGTCGTTTTGTTGGCTATTGATGAGGTTGTCGAGACCATTTAGTTGCAGATTCTTTTCAAGCGTGAAATGCCCAAGATCATCCTCAAAAGTGCTCCTAACCTTGTAGTCAGGATATTCTCCTCCTCCCTCTTTTCTCACAAGATTTCCCCAAGGGGTGAAATCATTGTTTTGGTAGAAAGTTAAGAGCGAAGGATCATCGAAGATGTCGTGGCTTGACCAGCATGCTTGTTCGGTGGTGATATCATCCCCGCATTCCTCCACTTCATGCGGGCCACCACATTGGTCGCAGATCAAGTATGGGTTTGACAACCGTTTAGTTGGTTGTGACTTGTCTAGATAAGAGACTTGATCATTCATTCTACTCAACCGGCTAGCAAAAGGAGGCTCTTTCATGATCTTGGAAATGCTCATGATCGAATCGGGTTCATCCCAGGTATCGTCTTGATCATTTGCGTATTCCTCAATTCTATTCCATCCTTCCTCAGCGCTTAGGTTGGCTATTTTTCCTTTTACCGAATTATTAATGCCAAATTGGTCGCTTTTAGGGACACTGTCATAAAAGATTTGGACAAGAAGCCAGAGTTCAATGCCATGATGAGGGACTTGTCTAATCAGATCTTTGAATCTGATCCAGGATTCGTGAATGGGTTCAGCTGGTCCAACATGGAAGCGGAAGATTTCGTCTCTTAACGTTGAAGTTCTTCCTATTGGAAAGAATTTCTCATAGAATTTTGAGGTAAGCTGTTCCCATGTGAAGATGGACTCGGAGGGAAGTTGGTTATACCAGTCTCCGGCTTTTTCATAAAGGGTGAAGGGAAAGAATCGCAGCCGGGATGTATCTCTAGTGGCCCCGTCCGTATGGAGGGTATCCACTATTTTCAGGAAGTCCTTGATGTGTTGGATTGGATCTTCAGTTTTCAATCCGTGGAACTTACATACAATTTGGACAAGCCAAATATCGGTTGCACGCAAGACCCTATTCGTGTGTTCATTTGGAAAAACGATAGCATTGGAAAAACCACGAGGGGTGGGAGAAGAGTAGTCCTTGAGGCATTTAGGGATTGGGTTTTCGGGAACCTCCATATCGTGATTGGGTTGAGGGCTAGGAGGTGTAGAATGATGATTGGATTCTTCCTCGGAGAGGGCATCATCAAAGTCGATGGCAATGCCAGATGGTTCGGGTGTTGCAAAGAGTCGCCTTAATCTTCGCATTTCCCTATCAGGTTCTGCGTAGGGTGGAATAAGGTCTCTTAGTGAACTACGACTCCTGGTGACTCTAAGATTGGAGAGATCTTCGTTTACCATGATGGCTAAGGAAGATTTGAGCAATGGATAGAGCAGAAAGAGATAGACTAAAGGAAACCTAGAAAAATAAAATAAAAATCTCACTAGAAAGGAATCTAGTGAGTAGACCTAATAAAATAAAAATTCAACCTAAACAATAACTACTCCCCGGCAACGGCGCCAAAAACTTGATGCGTGGTTTTGCGACCTTACAACAGGTTTTACCTCTCGAAGGATCTCGAGAGGCTTACAACCCCACCAGGCAGTGTACCTGACCGATGTAGTATAGTGTAGTGGTAAGTACGGGGGATTGATCGTTCTCCACAGGGAATAGTGTCGTTAGGATTTAAAAAACTACTCTAATAGGTCTAAGGGTGAGAGAAGATTCTTTTTGTATTTTTATATTATTATGAAAGCAAGTAAAATCTCGGGTTTGAAGGAGTGGGCGGAATTAGTTGCTAGTCAACTAACCCAAATAACTACAAATGCAAATAAAATAAAATAATTGAAAATGAAAAGGTTGTGAAACTTATGTGGAGAGAAATGTGTTTACTTAGATTTCCTTACTCCCTAACTATCTTTTACCGGTTGATTAGTGTGTATTAATTGCGTGGATGACGGGTGTATTCCTTAATACCAATCGTAGGGTGGCGTACGTACTTCCCCAACTCTATGAGCTCCTACTTCACTCCTATGTCGAGCCGGCTAGGAAGCTCCTAACATGGGATCACTAGAATTCGCTCATGCATTAAATACAACCATAAAAACCTTAGTACGCATTGGTTCATGTTTCTTAAGACGTTCAAGCAAGTTACCGAATAGGAAGTTAGCCAGTTTTCTTAAGCCTAACATCGATAAACAATCATCCAATACAATTAATAACACGCTAATAACCAATAATCAATAGCTAGGTTTCATTAGATCTAAGCAAACACAAGATAAATCTAGCCTAGCATGTTAATCAAAAGACAAGAACAAGATATAATCAAACAACACATAGACATATTGATTGATTAAATGATTACTTATCTTCAATTAAACATGGGAGATCCAAGGGTATGAAAACCCTTAAAAATGGCAGAAATTCGTCTTAGGGTTTCTCCTCACAAAGTTGCACACTAATGACAAAAAATTGCAAAACTATATATAGAGTTTAAGGGCTGACGGCGTCACGTTATAGATCTTGACGCCGTCACCTCGCCGTGTCTAGGGTTCCCGGATGGCCTTCCTGACGCCGTCCCTCTTTAGACCTCCAAAATCCGCTCTGGCTTATCAAAGCTTGACGCCGTCCCTCTTTAGCTTAAACCGTGACGACCTTGATCACTTCAAAGGGTGACGCCGTCAGACTTTCCATTGTAAAATTCTCTGGCTTATCATGAGTAATTTTCATATCCACCTTTTTTGCCAAGCCGTGACGCCGTCTGGAACAATCCCTGACGCCGTCAAAGGTACTTTTCAGCATAATTTTGAGACTTTGTCGTTTTCTTCACTTTTATGCTCCAAAAACGTCCAAAATGCTTCCTTTTCCAGATTTCTTCTCCAAAGTACCTAAAATGACAAAAGGAACGATTTAGGGCAATATTTGATCAAATAAATACGATTTAGGGCTTAAATGACCCCCTAAAAGCGGTACACTTTTCGCTTCATCACCATGTTTCTGACTTCTTTCTATTTTCTAACAACTAAGTGTGGGGGAGTCCCACTGTGCTTGGCTTTTGTGTTGTTTGCTCTGATTTTCAGGTTCCCCTTGGATAGTGTTGATTGACGCGCCTGTTTTCAATCCAGCCGCCCAATATCCTATCCTTTTTCTAACGATTATCTAGGGATATCTTATTAATCCTTTTTTTGTGAAAAATAGAGATTTCTGTTTCACACTTGGCTATTAGTATTACCTTTTTACATTCTAAGTATCGGCATAATAGCCAGTACTTTGAATATTGAGGGCAATATTCAATTCTAAGTGTGGGGGGGAATTCTCTCGAATTTTGTCACATGTGTACCTTCTAGTCCCTAGTACCCCCGTTTTTGACCAAAATTTTAAAATTTTTGTCCTTTTTAGATAATTAATTTCAATAAAAAGTAGTGTTTAGTCTTGATTAGGTTAGAACAAGGGGAATCCCGACTCTGCTAAAATGTTGATCTAGCTGCTTCCTTAACATTTAGACTAAGTTTTTACGATTTGTGCAAATGAAAATGCTAAGCGTAGAATAGTTGGCTTTCTTTAGAGCTTATAAAACTAATCTATGGCTTTTCCTCCCAGCAGATAACTAATCTGACTTAATAAGTGCTTATTTTCAAACGTTTGAACACACAAAATCATTTTTTCATACGATTTTGAAAAATACTAGTTCAAGGCTTTATTTAAACTTCGGAACAAGCATATGTCAGAATAATGCAAAATGAAAGTGAGACGTTGCTTGAAAGTTGCAAGAAGTTATGTAATAAATAAATGTGCTAAAAAGCTAAGGTTCAAGATCGGCCCTTGGATCCTTATTTCCGGAAGGCGTTTAGGTCTTGACTACCCTCTTACACCGGCCCTTGGACCCTTAATTCTGAAAGGCGTTAAGGTCTTGGAACTCTCCGTTGTAACGGCCCTTGGATCCTTTATTCCAGGAAGGTTTAAGGTCTTGGTTCCTGTGAAACTCTGTTAGTTTATATTGCACAAAGTTAAGTAAAAAAAATGATGAAAAAATAAAAAGAAAATAAAATGGAATGATATTGCAAAATGCAATAAGTTTTGATGTGTTGAATAAAGTTGTGAAACTTGCTTGTTGTGAATTTTAAATCTATCTTTCAACTAATACTAGTCAAAATCTTATAAAAACGTCGATTTTTGTGATCAAAATTTTGAATAAGCACAATCACCTAACTTGAATAAATTGTGGGAGTGAAAAGTTAAGTCTCGACTTACATAGATTATTAGTATAAGTAGCATTGGCATTTTACAAAAATGTTTGCACAATGAGTTTAAGCTTAGTTGGGAGTATTAAAAAGAGGATGACGATATCAATTCCCTGGAGACACCCAGTTTGTGTGAATCCCGTTCCATGATACCATTTTTGAAAATCAAGCATGTTATCTATTTTGTTCTAGTTTAAATTTCTCGCATTGAATAAAAAGTCGAAACGGGGTATACTTGGTTCCTTTCATTACTTCATATGATCGGATTGCTAGGGACTAGCAATAGTTTAGTGTGGGGGATTGATGAGTGTGTAAATACTCATCATTTTATGCCCATTTTAGACTATAAAAATACTGAAAATGGCCAAATACACCAAATATTACTGCAAATATCCTTGGTTTGTGTTTTTATGTGTTTCAGGTACAAATGATTAAAAACAGGGCAAAAAACGAGCAAAACCGAGCACGAGATTGGAATATCATCAAAAGCCGATGTCGGGAAAGGAATTTATGAGTTTGGACCGGGACATTGCTCAAATTATCAAAGTCAACTTCCAAGAATTCTGAAATATCACAAATAGCCCTTGGAGATGATTTTCAGAAATTACATGATTGGTCCCTGGATTTTCAGCTTTGGCAACTTTGGTCCTCAAAGTTTAAATACATTCCATCCTTAACCCTTAACCCTTAAAACCCAAAATAAATAAAAACCAACCCAAAACACATAAACCCGGCCCAACTCACCCACAAGCCCAACCATCCCTTAACTAAAACACAAAATTTTGACCTTCGGTCAATATCTTCTACCCCGCCAAAACCCAAAAACCCAAAAACCACCCCTTACCCACCATTTTCTTCTGACAAACCACCTCCCCCTCACCTGAACCATCCACCACACCTACCCTGTCCAAGCATTTAATGCTTCTTCTACCTCACAAGCAACCAGGTACCAAGTGGATTTTTCGCTAATATATTTTTTGGCGCCAAAAACTGAAGTGATGGCTCAGATGAATTCTCCCCAATCCAACGGCTCAGGTTTACTCAGAAGAAGTCAAGAGGGCAATCCCACTTTATTTTTTAGTATAAATAGCTCCCTTTGTAAGCCTAATGGGCAAGTAGTTTTTTAGTTTAGTCGTATTTTTATTCAAGTTCTTATTTAGTAGTAATTTAAGTTTTCAATAGTCAATTTAAGTTTGTTTAAGGTCTTTTGTTATCAATCTCATCAGAATTGTACTCATTTTCCAAATTAATGAAATTCCAAGTTTCCTGTTAATCCTGAGTTCAACCAAGTTGTTAGTTAGAAAAGCTTATTTCTGTTTGAATAAGCTTATATAAGCTTATAATAGAATTTGCAAGCTTATAATCAATTTAAACCAGTTAAAATCCAAAATACCAAAAAGTCAAGGAAAGTCAACCTTTGCATGACTGTGGAAAGCTTATTGGAAGTGGCCTGCAATGGATGGGGCCAGATGGACTTTACTAGCTTGTTTTAAAACAAGCTAGAGCTTGTAGCTGCCATTAATTTGGAGCCTTTGTTAAGCTAAGGCCCAAGTGAGTCAATTTCTATTTTTTTTATATTTGTATTGTAGCATAGCTTATTTTTGTGCTTATTTGCTTAATTCTAGCTTAATTGTTCTTTATATTGTTACTTTAGTGTTAATCATTAGGTAGTATAAGCTAGTTTCTGTTTTTACTTGAAAACCTTAAAAAAGATCAAAAATAGCATATATAGGATATAGCTTAATAGTGCTTATTTCAATCTGAAAAGTTGTTCAATAAGGTCTAACTAAGTTATCAAATCAGTTTTTATCCAGAAACCTAGCTTAATTTGGTTGTTGCATTTGAAAACTCAAAACAGACTCTACATAAGGAGTGTTTGGTTCAAAGTCAAACTGGGTCATATTGGTTAAATACTGTTCATTTGCATGTTTCTCAGCTTTGATCTTGATTAAAGTGAGTCATTCAAGCTTTTGTAAAGATCTTTTGGTCTGTTTTTCTAAAAATTACAACTTTTGAGCTTCTGTGTCACTTTGAGGGTCTGAGCTTATCTCAATAAGCTTTTATTGAGAAAAGCTGTGTTGGCACTTATTTCTTGGCATTTTCTAGCTCAGTTGAGTCCACTTAGGTGTAATTTAGAAGCTTGGCCATAACCATTTTGGTTTATGCCAATTTGGCTTTGTCTGCACAAACCCCATATGTGCAGACTGCATCAGTTTTTCTTGGCACTTTAAGTCTTTATTTGATTTCATAATTGCTTATTTTCTTTGGATATAGATTGTTTGCTATTGGAAGTTTGCTTATTTCCAAAACCAGCCCCTAGCACAGCTTGTTTAAGCTTTAAATTAAGCTCAAAAGTGCCTTATCCATACAAGTATACACTGAGAATTCAGTGCATGCTTGTCTAGAATAGCCATTTGTTCAGCTTATTTTTAAGCAATGAATTAGCTTTTCTTGGTCTGATTTTTGGTACACAAGAAGCTCATAGTATAAGCTTGATCTGTTTCCAGCTTTTGAGGCATTTAGAGCTTATTCAGTGCTTATTTTTTAGCCCAAAACTTGCCCCATTTTGCCCTGTACACATGACTGCATCAGCAGACACATGTGAATCTTGGCTTATTTTTGGCTTGTTTGAACTTAAGTCTGATGATAACTGCTTATTGTGGGTCCAACATAGCTGTTAGTTAGTTTGTAGCTATTTTGTGAGTCATTAGCTTAACAGAATAGCTTTTTAGCTTATTTGGAAGAATTTGATTTGTTCTTATTTATTTCCACTTCTGATCCCAATATTAAGCTGTTCTCAGCTTATTTGTGTGATACAAAAAATATTTCTTCACAAAAGTTGCTTAAATTGAGCTTATTTACAACTTTGTTTTAGAAAGTTTTCCAAATAAAAATAAAAAGGGAATTCGGGGAAGTCCAAGGTGAGTGGGGACTCGAACCCTGGACCTCAACCCAAACTCACCTTTACACACACACACCCAAACCACTAGCGCCCTTGGGTCTTTCCTGTCATAGCTTTCACAACCAATCCTTTTAACTCATTTTAATTTTCTTTTGCTTACTTTTCATATTAGCTTAAAAACAGCTTAATTAAATAAGCTGTTAGCACCATTTTATTTTTCCTTGTTCCTGCTTAGTATAAAGTAGTTTCCTATAAAAATTTAGATTTTTCTAAATTCATTTAGTATTTTTATAATTTAATTTAGTTTAAATCGTTTTTAATTCAAAATAAAAAATATAAAAGTCAAAAAAATATAAATCTTTTTTACAAAATTTTCTTTTATCATTTAGGATTTAGGAAAAATAAATTTGTACTTGTAGGGTTAATTTTCATAGATTCTAGTTTTAGGCTCGTGTTTATAATTCCCGACTCGCGTTTTTAATTTAATTAAGTTGTGTTTCATTTTTCTTTGTAATTTTGTTTGCCATATTTTTAGTAGATATTAAAAACACAAAAAAAAATCCAAAATCCAATCATCAAGCATTTTAATTCCTAACCGATAACAAAATCCTCGATTCACACTTCGCTAGGACACGACCCGGGTAATCACTTATCCGGTATCTCACACCGTATTCACGGGTTTTGCACGTTGACCTTTTTCCTAAGAGGTTGACTAGTTGATTCCCAAGTATCACGGGGATCCGATACTATATTTATATATATACTCACACACGGATCATTCAGCAAGCTTTTCTTTAGCTAAAGCGTTAGTGAATGGATCAGCTAAGTTATCATCTGTGTGAACTTTCAAGAGATTAATCTCTCCTATGCTGACTTGGTGTATATATGGATGTAAGTGAGGCTGAAGAAAGTTTGTATATTAAATTGTAATTAAGTATTTTTATTTTTACCTGGGTTTTCGACTTGATATTGCGAGCCGACTAATCCCAAGGAGACTACCCTTATAGATAGCCCGGAGTCGCCGCAGATGAACATCCGTGGCTACAAAGAGATTGATTTTCTCTCCGTTAGATTCGAACATTCACATCGGCTTTTAAACAACACTAAAGTTTAATCATTTTCACTTATCTCTACTATAAAGAGAAAACCTTTTCTCTTAAAAATTAAAACTTGAAAAATGAGTAAAGTTCAATTACCAATTAATTAAAAGTAATAACAAAATTTATCATTATCATTAAAGTAATAGTTTAAATATTGTTTAAACCTCAAACTTTTATAATTTTTTCGTTTCTAACACATTAATCCTTTTTGTCGCAGTGACTACAAATGAAACCCTTAAGCGTTGCATTCAGGGTCACGCCAGAACAAAAAATTCGCAATTATAATTATTTTTCGCTATACACCGTCGCTATGCGCAGATATTTTTCTAGTATAATAAAAATATGTTTGAAAATAAAAACTTATCACTTTTACAAACTCCAATTCTAGCTAATTTTACTAAAAAAATATTAAGGTGTTGTTTGAATTCGATTTAATTGACTTAAAAATTTGAATTTTAAAGTAGGGTTGAGCAATGGGTCAAACCCGACCCGAACCGACAAAACCGACCCCACCTAAAAACCGAGAAAGGAAAAAATACGAACCAAGAACTGACCCGAGAAATAGCTATCGAAACCGAAACTGAACCGGTTCAGGTCGGTTTAGCTATTTCGAACCGATGAAATGTGTTTTGACCCGAACAGAACCAACAAAAACCAAAATAATTATACAAAACCGAAGCCGAACCGAATAAGGTCGGTTCGTTCCGGTTTCGGTCGATTTATCGGTTCGAAGTCAAATTTTGAGTAATTTTGCTCAACCCTTTTATGAAAATTACTTGTTTATTACTACCTCCGTCCCAAAATAAATGTCCAGTTTGACTTTTCAGAGTCAAACTGGTTCAACTTTGACCTTGTCTATTTTTTCGGGTGTTATATAATATTTGATGCAAAATATATGAATGGATTGGGTTTTAAATGTATTTTTCATTGGTATAATTTTTCACAAGTATTGTATAATACAAAAAAAAAATTTAATGTCAAAGTTGAATCAGTTTAACTCTGAAAAGTCAAACTGAACACTTATTTTGAGACGGAGGGAGTACTAAATTATAAAAGTGGTAAAATTAAAAGTTTTTAAGTAATCTATTATTTAAATAATATTAAAAAAGCACTAAAGATAATACAGTACTATTTAGTTTGATATTTTTTTCATTAAAATATGTCTAGGGTGTGTGTTTGGTAAAACAATTACTGACAGGAACAACTTCTTTTCCCTTCTTTTTTGAAGCTCTACCGCAATATCCGCCGGCTCAACGTTCTCAACCACTATGGCCAGTTGAGGATCCGCACCAGAATCACCCTGCCCTACATCTTCACCACCGGCAGGGGTTAGATGAACCCGCATCCCCGTCATCGTTGGATAATTCATTCACACTAGCACCAAGCTCATTATTCGTATGAACGGGTGCAAGAGAAGGAAGCGGAACAATTTGCTCAACAGAGCTTTCAGGGAGCTTAGTTTCACCTTCCGAACGCTTCCTTGCATAGACTTTCAGTTTGGAAGGGTCCGGAACCTTGATAAGGATGGATAAGTCCATCGCTACACAACTAATCAAAAGTTAGTTTAAAAAAAAATAATAAAAAAATAAATAAATAAAAACAACTAGACAAAAAAAAAAAAAAAAAAAAACAATCTTTTTAGAAAGATGCTGGTGTGTGTGGTTCGGATTGGATTAGGTAAAACTCTATACAAAAATCGTTAAGTGGTCTCTAAGAAAAATATGGTCCAACATCTGCAATAGTAACCATGATGGAAGCAAAAGTATCGAGATCTAACCTGGAAACTCAGAAGTTTTTCGGAGAAAAACGCGACAGATTACAAAAGCTTGAAGAAACCACAAATGGAAGAAAAATGAGAGATAGGAAAAAGAAAATAGTAAAAAACCGAATATGGTATTTATACCCATGGCATATTTAATTCGGGATAAGGAAAGATGACGACACGTGGCAAGCACGAATCTGTCAACGGTGGGGATCGAGAGTAAAAGAGTAAGACAAAGGGTCCACTTCGTCAAATTAGTCAGAAGGTGAAAGGCCAAAAAACGATCCACGTTCCCCACGACTTACTAAATACAAGGAAACGTTGTAGAAGAACAGTCAACTACGGAGCGGAAACACAACAGAACCTTAGTCTAGTAACATTCACCGCACGCTATCAACAAGAACGCACGCAATGAACGCACTAGACTGGGGGGACTTGATGATGTATAATATAGATAGCAGGCCTATTGGGCCTAGACTATATTATACGCTATTGGGCCCCAAACTAACAAAACAGAACAGACAAACAAGTACACTGGACACTACTGAAGCCCAACGACAAGCAAGGTGCGGCCCGGGCTTACAAAGACATACGCAGATCATCTGAGCAATGCTTCTGTAGTACGCTCGCGGACCGGCCCATGACCGCGGAGGATGATCTGTGTCCGCAATCACGATTAATTTGCGGACCCTTGCCCGACAAGGGTCCCACTCTGGCCACTAACAACAATAAGCGAAATACTAGGAAACCATGTATTTAACTCACCTATAAAAGGCAACCTTTCAACACATTTACGAGGTACGACTTTCTCACACACTCCAATACACACATATTCTTTGACAAACATGGTTACTTACTCTAACGCCGGAGCTTAATCGTGGGGTCCGTCCCCACGATAAGGCTAACGATTTACTTTCACTTGTGCAGGGAATCACTTCATTACTTGAATTAGTGCAGAATCCACTCATCAGCAGTCCATCAAGGACAACCTAATACGCACACTAAGTCCAATCCATACCAATCACACTTTTTGCAATAACATTACACCCCCATCAAATAATTACTATTGCTTATCTTTTTCAAAATATCAAAGAATTATTAACAATTAATTATTTACTAAATTTTCTTTTGTAACAATCTAAAGTATGCATAAAGTTAGTAACAATCTCAATAAAGCATAACTTAATGATTAATAGTATGTTTGTCAAAAGGTTTTAAAAGTTTGACCTTTTGAAATAAAATAGGTTTAAAACAAATAAAAATGCTAAATGTAAATGTAAATGCTTGTATTTTTTGAATAATCAACCACCACCCGAATATAACTGTTTCAACCAACTATTGCTACAGCTCATTATTACATAGGCTATAAAATAGTAAAATCTTTAAAAAATCCAAAGCTTTTCTTATAGAAGCTATTACTATTTTTAGTATGAGTTCCAACTCTTTTGTCGTTTATTAAATTAGATGATTACCCGCGCATAACAGCGACAGTGTATATGAGCGTCAATTTATTTATGTGTGCATTTACTTTTTGTTTTTCTTGGTGTATATATGGATGTAAGTGAGGGATAAACTAGATGATTACCCGCGCATAACAGCGACAGTGTATATGAGCGTCAATTTATTTATGTGTGCATTTACTTTTTGTTTTTCTTGGTGTATATATGGATGTAAGTGAGGCTGAAGAAAATTTGTAAATTAAATTGTAATTAAGTATTTTTATTTTTACCCGGGTTTTCGACTTGACATTGCGAGCCGACTAATCCTAAAGCGACTACCTTTATGGATAGCCCGGAGTCGCCGCAGATGAACATCCGTGGCTACAAAGAGATTGATTTTCTCTCCATTAGATTCGAACATTCACATCCGCTTTTAAACAACACTAAAGTTTATTCATTTTCACTTATCTCTACTATAAAGAGAAAACCTTTTCTCTTAAAACTTAAAACTTGAAAAATGAGTAAAGTTCAATTACCAATTAATTAAAAATAATAACAAAATTTATCATTATCATTAAAGTAATAGTTTAAATATTGTTTAATCCTCAAACTTTTATAATTTTTTCGTTTCTAACACATTAATCATTTTTCTCGCAATGACTATAAATGAAACCTTTAAGCGTTGCATTCAGGGTCACACCCGAACAAAAAAATCGCAATTATAATTATTGTTCACTATACACCGTCGCTATGCGCAGATATTTGTCTAGTATAATAAAAATATGTTTGAAAATAAAAACTTATAACTCTTACAAACTCCAATTCTAGCTGATTTTATTAAAAAAATATTAAGGTGCTGTTTGAATTCGATTTAATTGACTTAAAAAAATTGAATTTTAAAGTAGGGTTGAGCAATGGGTCAAACCCGACCCGAACCGATAAAACCGACCCACCTGAAAACCGAGAAAGGAAAAAATACGAACCGAGAACTGACCCGAGAAATAGCTATCGAAACCGAAACCGAACTGAATAAGGTCGGTTTAGCTATTTCGAACCGAAGAAATGTGTTTTGACCCGAATCGAACCGAATAAGGTCGATTCGTTCCGGTTTCGGTCGATTTATCGGTTCGAAGTCAATTTTTGAGTAATTTTGCTCGACCCTATTATAAAGTCACATGAAAATTATTTGTTTATGACTAAATTATAAAAGTGGTAAAATTAAAAGTTTCTTTTTCTGCATTAAGTAATCTATTTTTAAATAATATTAAAAAAACACTAAAGATAATACTACATCCAACCTAAAATAAGCGTCAAGTTTGACTTTTCAGAGTCAAACTGCTTCAACTTTGACTTTTCAGAGTCAAACTGATTCAACTTTAACCTTATTTATTTTTGCGGGTGTTATATAATAATTGATGCAAAATATATGAATGGATCAGTGGACACTTATTTTGGGACGGAGCGAGTACTATTTAGTTTGATATTTTTTCATTAAAATATGTCTAGGGTGTGTGTGTTTGGTAAAACAATTAAAAGTTTCTTTATCTATTATTTAAAAAAGCACTAGTTTTTTTAGTCTTTTTTCATTACTGACTCCGGCGACAGAAACCCTAGTTTTTTCCGGCCATCGTAATCCGGTACGTCAAATCTCTTGATTATTTTATGCTTCAATTTATCAAGGATTAATATGTTTTTAGGGAAATGAATTTGCTAATTGTGTTGATTAGTGAGTCCATAATTTTGGTTTATTTTATTCTAGTTGTTAGGGGATGTTTGGGATTGCACATTTTTATTTATAAATAGATGAGGCCAGGGAGAGCAGTCTTTGACTCAGATATATGTGGCCTAACCCCGCGACTGTTTCCAGGGCCATCTCTAAGTTTTGAGAGAATATATATATATATATACGGTCTTAGGCTATGTTTGGCGCAGAGCTTTTTGAGGCGATGAGCGGTGAGCAATGAGCTTTTTGATTTTTAGTGTTCGTTTGGCAAAAGAGCGGTGAGCTTTGCTATTTTTTTAGGAAAGCTCATTTTTCCAATCTTTAAGAACCTGTGGGCGGTGAGCAGTGAGCACAGCTCACTGCCACTGCTCACAGCTACTTTTGCCAAACATAGCCTTAGTGAGACAATTAAAACTTGTTACTTAGAAGAAATGTAGTAACGTTTCTCATTGATACGTAGTTTCTCTAGTCGAGTATCACTTAATGAAGGAAAGTAAAGAAAATGAAGTGAAACAAAAAGGTTGTGTTCTCGAGTATCACTTATTAAGGATGAAAAGAAAAGGAAACTGACTGAAAAAGAGGTGTGATTTGCCAAAATTGGTTTACTTCCTATTTCTTTAGTCTTTGCTTTTCCTTGACGTTTTCTATTCGTGTGTAAAGTTTTGAGTTGACTTAACATTTTGCTAGTAATAGCAAAATTTGGAAGCCTGATCACACACCCTCAAATAAAGGTTTTTGAACCCTTTTCTGGACACCCCAAGATGTTCACCTTAGGACTTTCGAACCTGAGACCTGATGTAAGGACGGCCTCCTTGGTGGTGGTTTTAAGCTTTTATGAACAGCTTATCTGCTTCAGAAATAAGCAGCTAGCAGTTTTATGTTTTCTAGAGGAGAATGTATTAGTATTAGTTACCAAAGTGATAATTACACAGTTAGATCAGTAATGCAGGACATAACCTAGAACTTGGGAAAAACATTACCAAGTATACTTTTCTTTTTGATAAAGGAGGGACGACACCAAAATAACATGGGTGTTGCCTAGGGGTGTAAACGAGCTGAGTACTGCCAAGATTGAGCTCGACTCGAGTACTAAAACTCGAGATCGGAACTCGACTCGACCTCAGTCGAGCTTTAGTTTTCGAGCTCGAAGCTCAACTCAAGCTCGATTATTTCCAAAGCGAAAACTAGGCGTCCGATAATACTCCAGACTGATTTACCTTTAGAACGCTGCGCTGAGTGGTTTATAATGTCTGTCCAATCTTCCGAAACCATGACCATGTTAGCTAACTTCATCTTTTTTCACACTTGTTTAGAGTAATTGCATTAAAAAAAGAGATGAGAATGTGAATCTGGTTGACTTTTGCAAAAGGCACAGGTTAGATCATTATGGTGATCCCAAACATGCATCTGATCTTGCGTTTTGAGACGTTGCCCAATAGCAAGCATAACATTAATCCATGACAGGGTTGTACCAAACAATTCTATACCAAGAGACCACGTTACGTTTAGTTTGAAATTTTGATTATCCTTACAAACAGTAGCAACTGAGAATGGCAACAGAGTTAAACTTCACGCTCATGTCCATTTATATTTTTTGGTCTGTCATCTTCACTTAGTGATGTCAGCTGAGTTGGACTGACTACTTCACTTTCAAACTCAATCTTTAGTCTTATTACTTTTGCAACTACTTTGAGCAATTCATTCCATGGCCTGCTACAATTAGCGAATATCCTTTTATCCTTTCGTGTCAGATGAATTAGACAATAGCTGCCGATTATAGTCCTTAGATCACGTACCTTAGCATGGCAGAGACACCATGTGTGCTATGTATGATATCATTACAATCATCATTCAAAAGTCAAAACTGTTAATTGCATCCTCTGGCCCAAACTTTAGAAGCATATCGACGCTTGAAAAACAAGTGCTCATGTGATCCAGGACATGACTTAAAGACAACACTTTTCTCAGGATACGGTTGCAATAATCTATCCTGTTGATAATGTGCCATGTATAGCTATCCGTAGTATAAAAGTATGCCTAAGAATGCAATGTGAAAACCACGACTTTAGGGTCATTTTATCTTAAACAGGGAAAATCTCATCCTTTTACCCGTTTTTTATCTTGATTTTGAGGATCTAACTGTGATTTTGGGATTGTCTGAAGTAGTGGATAGGTATTCACGCCGGTGCATAGGCCGATTCCATTCACCCTGTATAACCAAATCTGCAACCTTAAGATCAGTAGGCAGTTTAGCAGTTCTTATAATAGTGTTTGGGATTGCTAATCTGCTTTATAACAATACAATAAGCACATAAGGTGTAATTGGTCTTTTATGTTTCCGTATAGTTTATCAAACTAAATACGGAAAAGTTTGTGTAAATATATGACGTTCAACAACAATATGTAAAACCAACTTGAATGGTCAGTTTTGTACGCATTTACTAATTTTTTATTGCAATGCAGGATTTGGTGTGACATGGCGAGCTCTGATGACGAGAAACGTGTTTCCAATGGTAAAAGAAGGAGCAAGAGGTCCAGGACTAAGAGGACCTCTGATGTTACCAAATTTGTTGATCAAGTTTTGAATGGTACCAACGAGGCTTGCATGGAGAATTTTCGTATGGACAAACAAGTTTTTTATAAGCTGTGTGACATATTTCAAACCAGAGGTCTACTGAAACACACTAGCCGAATTAAAATTGAGGAGCAATTAGCCATATTTATGTTTATTGTGGGTCATAACTTACGTACTCGAGCAGTACAGGAGCTGTTTAAGTACTCAGGGGAGACCATTAGTCGACATTTTAACAATGTTCTGAATGCAATTATTACTATTTCGTTAGAGTTTTTTAAGCCTCCTGGTTCCGAAATTCCTCCAGAAATCCGAGAAGATCCAAGATTTTACCCTTATTTCAAGGTAATATGATAAGTTTATTGCATACCATATGTAAACTAGGGTTAAATAAAATCACTGAAATTCACACTTTTTTGCTGTTTCCCGTAGACTTCTTTTGCAGTGGTTTGTTCCCTTCACGTTATATGTTAACTTGTACCAGCCGGCTTTCATCATTTAGTTGATCAAGTTTCTTAACCTTGTTTGTTTCTACTCACAGAAAAATTGTAAAAATTTGACCAAAAAAGTGTTAAGGATAAACTGCGGGAAACATTTTTAGCGCTTAATCTCCCAAAAGTTGAAAGTTTAGCGCTTTTACCATTATTAACCCTATAAACTACAAGCCCATGGAAGATTGGTTTGCAATTTTTGATCACACGTGTTTCTTTTATATTGAGCAGGATTGCGTGGGAGCTGTTAGTGGCATACATTTCCCGGTGATTGTGGGTGTCGATGAGCAAGGACCTTTTCGTAACAAAAATGGTGCTCTTTCACAAAGTGTTATTGCTTCATGCTCATTTGATATGAAGTTTCATTATGTTCTAGCTGGTTGGGAGGGGTCCGCACCAGATTTGAAAGTGTTAAATTCAGCTCTTACAAGGCGTAACAAGCTTGAAGTCCCTGAAGGTAGTTACAAGTTTCCGATCTTCAAAATTTTGTAACACCTATTTGATTGTAGTGTCATTAACATGTAATTATGCAGGAAAATATTTTCTGGTAGATTTCAAATATGAAAATATCCCAGGGTTCATTGCTCCATATGTAGGTGCTCCATACGGGTTACTTGAACATGAAAATGGGTTCAAACCACAAGATGCCAAAGAGCTATTCAATCATCGTCACTCACTGTTGCGCAGCATCACTGACAGAACACTTGTGGCACTAAAAGAGCGTTTTCCCATACTGATGTCGGCTCCTTCATACCCTTTACCGACACAAGTGAAGTTAGTGGTGGCAGCATGTGCTTTACATAATTACATACGTGACGAGAAGCCAGATGACAGCATCTTCAAAATTTATGAGCATGAAGGTTGTGTTACACAGTTGGATGAATCAACGGTACAGCCAGTTGGATTTGAAAAGCCAGAGATGATGACAAATCCTGATAGTCGGATGATGGATGCAGATTTACCATTTGATATTCAACAGATTGAAGGTGCCTCAAAATTGCGGGACACTATTGCTGCTGAGATATGGAATGATTATGTTCATGATTTTCCAATTACGGAAGCATAGCATATCATTGACTTATGAGTTTTTCTTTTTAGAAGGTACATATTTAGTTTTGATGTAGGATGCTGCTATATGCTTTATTAGACTGAGAACAAAGTATTGGTGCAAGACATTTTTTATGCCATGAGAATGTGTTATCGAATGACATGGAATTTTTTTTAATTTTTTTAGTTGGGTTAAAAGAACTTTGTTTGATCTCTCGCTGCATTATTTTCTGGATTCTTTTACCCTGTTTTAGTTTGTGTACCACATTCTGTACCCTATTATTTGAGGGTCTTGGTCTTATCTCTCGATGCATTCTTTTCTAGTTATGATTACTAGCACTATAAAAAAACTATGTTTTTAACTTTCTTGAATCTTAGTTAAGGTGTTATACGATGTGGTATCTGTGCAAATACTTAGGTCTGCAAACAATATATATGTAGCGGTCCTCCACTATACTATTACACCCGATGTCCATTTGCAGTGGCGCGCTGCTCATTTTCCTTCCAACCATTAGTATGTCAATGTTCCGACCTCAGCAGAATCACTTTGCGCAGTGTCTCCAATCATCATTGTTAGCAGCAAGTGAATAACATTTCTAAGCATTATTCACTGTTTTCCAGTGAGTTTGTTTTTTGTCATACCACACATCATGGCGCGACAGTTGAACCAGGAAATTTATCCATCAACTGAAAAAGATGTATATTAATATGACTTGCCAACCATGTTTCTTAAAAACAGAACTAATTAAATACTAATATACGTCCTCAAAAACGGTACGACAAACATTCCAGCCAAAAACATAAAGTAAAGAAGATGCATTACTTCTCAAAACAGACTAAAAAGTAAAAACATCGATGCTGAGGAAACACAAGCAGCTCCAGAAGGTCCAAAAAGCGATAGATTCCTGCATCCTGAAAAGTAGCACCGATTTGTTAGCAATTAAAATTTTGACAAGAAAGGTTATCGTAGAAATAATCAGTCCTACTATTACGATTGATAGCAACAACAACCTTAATCAGTCAAACCGACATTGTCTCCTAACCTTAACACACGTGCATTAGTCAAGGTAATTCATCATAACCTTAATCAACATTGCTCAAACGAGTCGAAATTGATAACATTGCTATCTGTGTATGACAGACAGCTGGTGTAAAGCGTCTGCTTTTCTGTGTTGTCAGATGCCAAGTACAAGGTATGGCCCTTTGTGTTATGATCTGATATATATATTGTTATTTTGTTTTATATTTCATTCTCGTAACTTCATTATTGTAATGCAGAGTGGTTTCTTAATCTGCAGCATTACGATCGGTGGAGCAATATTTAAACTTGGACAAGCTTTATATATTAGGGACTAATTGTGGTAAGTTTTGCCTTCTCGTGAGCTCACGTTATGTTGTAATATGGCATGCTTGGGCTATTCCATTTTGTTTATCTTGTTTTTTACAAATCTATGTTAGTGGATACTGGAACACGAGATGGACTAGATAAGTTTCTACGAGCTGCTAGCACAGACCCAGAAACAGTTCTTCACTATGAGTTTATGCAAGATTATAAGGTATTTATTTGACAGTTTATTTCTACCTTCCATTACATGCTATTACTTATCACAAACCCGTTCGTCTTTCTACTACACTTGCCTGTTTAAGTATGTGAAATAAGTTCTAAAGCGGGTACAGATTATTTTTAGTAAAATTGTTAAGGTTACGCTCTTTCATGCTTATTAGGTCCATCTGAAGCATTTGGATGGTCATATAGAAGAGGTACTATAACGACATTGCTATATTTTGTCTTAAAGGTGCAATCTTTTTGCTGATATCGGTAAACTGAGACCCGAGGGACAGAATATCAAACAGATTTAGATGGGCCATGACTGTATGTTTTGAGGCTGTGTATGCATATATTGAATGATCAATACTTGAATTTTCGATATGTGGTTATGACAGTTAGAAACCGTCCAACACATGCGAAATACTTGTGGTTGCAGATATATTGAACATCGGATCGGCTCATAAGATATGAATTAAATCAAATATTTTGACCAGCTGATCCACGGAGCTTGAGTTTACCATTTACACGGACTCAAACAGGGTAAAGTGTCTCATTTGGTTTTGATGAGACCCTACTCGCCCTAAGCTTGTATAGTCATTTGCGTGACATAATGTCGGTGACTCGGTTGTTACTTTGTATGGGCTTGAGCTTACCTAACAAGTTGACAAGTGTAATCTACGACATGACTGTCGATTTTTTGAGCATAAACAAAAGAGCAAAAGAAGCTATTCTCACCATTTGCAGGTTTTACAAAACAGTGAATATATAACTGGGTATCATTGTTCCAAAACCATAACATCAACCGGGTTCGGATCCTAACCCACTACATTAATCACACAATATAATCACACAAGCACATCAACTTCAAATAAGCAAGCATTTAAAAAAAAAAAAAAAAAACAAACAAACGAAAACTTCATTAATTATTCATTAAAACTTCACTAAACATTTATTACACAACCAGTTTAGTGGATGTACTTCATTAAATCACTAATTCATTAATTAAACATTACAACACCAGTTTAGCACTAATTCATTACTTTCTAGGCATTGCTGCCTCAAGCGCGTCAGCAAAGAATCATCTCGATGTGCCAATTCAAATAATTTCTACCAAATTCAGTATTCAATAAATCTCTATCAAATACAGTATCCAGTATTACCATCTCAGCAAATTTAGCAGCGCGACTTTCCAATTCGGGTCTTTTCAATCCCCAATGCATTCGGCGTAGCTCCAATTGGGGAAGTTCCAATTCGAGTTGCTCCATCACCGCCTCAAACGCAGCTCGATCAACCTTGCCAGTAACCCAGGTTATCCCACCATGCTCTAAAGTAACACTTCGCTCTAAAGTAACACTTTCGATGCCATCTACATCATCCGCAAGTGTTGTTACGAATTGCTCCCGGTGTTCGTCGTCAACAACCACCGTAAGAACCAAGTTCTCTAACCCATCATCTTCCGGTGCTTGTGGTGCTTGTGGTGCTGGTGGTGCTTGTGGTGCTGAAAATAACTGACCCTTTAGTGCTGAAAAAACCTGACCCATTAGTGTTGAGAAAAACTGACCCATTTTAGTTACTTAGTGAAGTGAAGTGAAGAAAGATGGATGAAGTTGTGGGGGTTTATATGCATGAAATGAAGACAATGATTGACGACAAAGGTGTATATCTTTGATCCACGTGTGTGGTGTATATTAAAACTAACTCAAGATAATGACATTTGAAGTTAGATAATAATGTTATAAAAAGTTTAAGCACTATAGCACATGAATCAGATAACAAGCTATTTATTATACGAAAATGGCGAATTTGAAGTTAGAAATAGATAATAATGTTATAAAAGGTTTCTGACTAACAAGTCTCTTGATAGCACCAATTAAATTAAATTTATTAGTTTCAAATTAGAAATTGCATTTGAAAAACTTAAAAAGAATACCGTAATTAAATCTAATAAACTCAAAGTTTCCTTTTATAATCTTGTTAAACGTCGCCCTCAAAGTATCCGTTGGACGTATAAAATGTTATGTCCAATTTATTTTGTGAATATAGAATGCGGATTATCAATAAACAACACAACTAGTTGCTACCCTGTTCTCGAATTTTTATTTTGAGAGAAAAGAAGAGAAGGGGAGAGGAAATAACAAAATATTTATGTTCCCGAGTTTTTTTTAAGAGAAGAGAAGAGGGAAGTAAATTATGCCAAATTTCCCCTCCTAATTTTCTTCCCAAATTGGGATGATTTGGAGAGAAGATGATTTATAATTTGATTAAATCTCTCTTCTTTTCTTTCCGACTTGGGAACACAAACAAAAAATCAATATTTTTTCTTCTCCTCTTCTTTTCTCTCGTTTTTACCCTCTCCATTTCTCTTCTTTCCATTTTACATCTCGGGATAAGTGTGTCCATATTTTTAGTGGTTTGTAAGAGCAAGAAGCTTAAAAGGCACCTTGTGGGATACTATACTGGTGTATTACAATTTACGCATAATTGATGTGGCTCGATGATAAACTTAAAGCTAAATGAAAATACATGGCTTTTTTATGGAAGATGTTTAGTGTTTAGTGTATTCAACTATCTTGTGTTAAAATGTTGTACGTAAGGTGTTCGGATCCAAGAGCTTAAAGATGTAAAAATTAAATGCACATAATATCTAGTTTCGTCTTAAACAAAAATGCATAAAAATTATATTTATACTTTTTGAGAAACTATGTTGTTTGATTAGTATAAAAAGTTTTAATACCTTTTTCAAGGTATCGAGTACAACAAAAATATTTAAGATTTTGAAACTAGACAAATTATGTTAAAGCGCACTGAACTTGAGCAAAGCATATACTTGGTCAGGTATCATATTGGTCATGTGTCGTTCTGAGTTCTAGACTTCTAGCTATTGCAATAACAGGTCTTTTGTTATACTAGTACATGATTCACTCCGAGTATCCAACGTACCATTACCAGATATTACGTCATTAAGCCAATAATTTGGCTTGAATTGAACTACTAGACAAGAGTTACGTTCCGTAGAATACTAGAGAGTTTTACTATTGATTGAATGAATAAACGAGAGATTACAAATGCCTATATATTTAATTTTGATAAACAAGATAACTAATTCTACTATAAGGAAACTAGATCAAACTCATTAAGAGAGATAAAACCTACATGTATTTTATCTTGGTAAACAAGATACCCGAGCAGAATCACTTTGCTCGATCGGTGTCTCCAATCATCGTTCACCACAACAAAAAAGATTAAAAAGAGCGGTTAGAAAGCTTTAAAAAGATCGGTAACCAACCGCTCTAACTAATGGTGATCTATTTGAGAGAGCAGACATATAGATCGGTGCTGAATCGATATTTTTGATATTCCAATAAGAACAGGCAACAACAAAGAAGCAATCTATTAATTGGATTTGGGCGGGTTGCCTAGAGACCAGTTAGATCAGTTGTTCAACCGATCTATTTAACAACTGTGATTTTAAAACAATAGATCTAATATTTGATTTCTCCAGAATTTAATCATACAATCATACAAAAGTGCAGGCTTTTTCGGAATTGCATTCATTATCATGCACAATAATATTCCAACACAAATAACTTAGGGTAAATTCCCAAAAAGGGACAATTTTTTTTTCAAATTCTCTAAACGGGACAATCTCAACATGTTTTCCCAATTTAGTCAAGTGCTAACGTGCGATCGTGCGAACCCTCTATTTTCTTGACACGTGTCCCAGACAAAAGGTACTAACCAATCATTTGCAGGCCCACCCACTAGTGCTAAATTACTTATTTACCCTTATTTCTATAAATCATTCAATTAGTAAATCACTTAATCTTATAAATCCAGGTAGACAATCACCTTAAAATACTAGATTGGGTGCACCATACACCAATGACGACATCTTCTCAATCAGCCTGGTATAATAGATACTATTAAATGTGCCACTAGTTCCACCACCGCCACCTCTACAACCACACAACCACCACCAACACTTCCACCATCACTCCCTCTTCATCTTGCCGTGACTCACGCGCCCAACAACCATCATCACCGATGTTCCTAGCACCACAACGCGCCACCAAAAACTTTCCCCATCATCTTGTATCATCACCACTCGTGTAGATCGAAGAAGAAAGGTAGGAACATCGCGACATACGCGCGTGTTGACTCGGAAACGAGTCAACTCATCACTAATCTTGACGTTTTAGGTTGGATCTGGGTTGGTGATCGAAGAAGAAAGGGGGTGTTTGTTTTTCGATTGTGTCGGATCTGGGTTGGTGATGGTGGTGGCGGCAAGATCCGTTTATGGTGGTGGCCGGAATTTTTATGATGGTGGTGATGGGTGTTTGTTTCTTGTGGTTGACTGAAGTTGTGGAGTTGAAACTTTGTTGTAGTTGGAGTATAAATGTTTGTTGTATGTGTTTTTTAGTTTGGTTTTTAAGGTTGGTTTTGGTGGGATGAATGTGGAGACAGATGGTGGTTGGAGATGGAGAGATGTGATGGAAGTGGAGCTCAGTAGAGCTTCCATTATCTGTCTTGTGTCAATGTTGTTTGATGATAGATTTTGTTAGCCTTTTCTAATGGTTTTATATGGTGTTGGTGGTGGTTGTGTGGTTGTAGAGGTGGCGGTGGTGGAAGTATATTTTTTTTTCAATAGGTAGCAAAATCGCACATTCGCACATTTAATAGGTAGCAAAATCGTACATTTGAATGACTTATAGAAATAAGGGTAAATAAGTAATTTAGGACTAGTGGGTGGGCCTGCAAATGATTGGTTGGTACCTTTTGTCTGGGACACGTGTCAAGAAACTAGAGGGTTCGCACGATCGCACGTTAGCACTTGACTAAATTGGGAAAACATGTTGAGTTTGTCCCATTTAAGGAATTTGAAAAAAAAATTGTCCCTTTTTGGGAATTTACCTAATAACTTACTTACTTATTCAGTGAAGTGAAGAAAGATGGATGAAGTTGTGGGGGTTTATATGCATGAAATGAAGACAATGACGACCATTGGATTTAATCCAATGGTGTATATCTTTGATCCCGTGTGTGGTGTATATTAAAACTAACTCTGACATTTTGAAGTTCAATGAGTTACTTGTATGTCCAAAAAGTTTAAGCCCTATAGTACATGAATCAGACAACAAGCTATTTATTATATGAAAATGGTGAATTTGAAATTCGAAATGCATAATAATGTTATAAAGGGTTTGTGAGTTTGTCTAACAAGTCTATTGAGAGCACCAAATTAAACTGTATTTATTAGTTTCAAACTATAAACTGCATTTGAAAAACTTAAAAAAAAAATACCGTAATTAAATCTAATAAACTCAAAGTTTCCTTTTATAATCATGTTAAACGTCGCCCTTAAAGTATCCGTTGGACGTATAAAATATTATGTCCAATTTATTTTGTGAATATAGAATACGGATTATCAATAAACAACTAGTTGCTACCCTGTTCCTGAGTTTTTATTTTGAGAGAAAATAAGAGAAGGGGAGATGAAATGACAAAATATTTATGTTTCCGAGTTTTTTTTTTTTTTTTTTTTTTTTTTTTTTGAAAGAAAAGAGAAGAGGGAAGTAAATTATGCCAAATTTCCTCTCCTAATTTTTTTCCCAAATTGGGATGATTTGGAGATAAGATGATTTTTGTGCATAATTTGATTAAATCTCTCTTCTTTTCTTTCCGACTTAATCAATATTTTTTCTTCTCCTCTTCTTTTCTCTCGTTTTTACCCTCTCTATTTCTCTTCTTTCCATTTTACATCTCGGGATAAGTGTGCTCATATCTTTAGTGGTTCGTAAGAGCAAGAAGCTTAAAAGGCACCTTGTGGGATACTAGACAAGAGTTACGTTCCGTAGAATACTAGAGAGTACAAATGCCTATATATTTAATTTTGATTGAATGAATAAACGAGAGATTACAAATGCCTATATATTTAATTTTGATAAATAAGATAACTAATTCTACTATAAGGAAACTAGATCAAACTCATTAAGAGAGATAAAACCTATATGTATTTTATCTTGGTAAACAAGATACCCGAGCATCGTTGTTAGTAAAAAGCGAATAACATTTCTAAGCATTAACCTTCGTATAAAGGTCATTGTTTTTTTGTCATATCACACATCATGGCGAGACATAACCAACAAACTTATCCATAATCAAATAGATTCAAAACCATGTTTCTTAAAAGAAAACTAATTGAATACGTCCCAAAAACGGTTTAAACAAACAATCCATCAAAAACCTTATTGTAAAGATGATGCGTTACTTCTCAAAACATACTAAAAAGTAAAAACATATAGTCGCTGAAGGAATCGCAAGCAGCTCCTGGAAGATCCATAAAGAGATAGATTCCTGCATCGAGAAGCATAACACCAATTTGTTAGCAAGAAATATTACGACAACAGGGTTATTGTAGAAATAATCAGCTCTACTATTTACTATGGTTGTTCATAGCAACTGACAATGCCTACACATCGTCCGAGTAAACCTTAAGCCCACTCGCATAAGTACCAAACTTTAATGTTCTCATCAGGCACCAAGTCGTGCTATTTTAAGGCAGCCCCTTAATTGGGGTTACCGGTTGTAAGTTACTAAACAACATGATTCTTCAGGACATAAAATTAACAGTCATAGCGCTGGTACAGACTAACTTACTATTAAAGTTACAACCACGGCATGTTCCATATATATATATATATATATATAAAAGCATAAAATTAACAGTCGTATGTATAGTACATGCAACTTCCTAACACATAAAAGATACAAGACATGTTGATATATATGCAAAGCAACATACATGTAAATAACCTTACTTAGAATAATTGCAGACAACAATTGAAACCAAGTGAGAAGATCAATGTCGTTTACCGTAATTTACATTGCAAAGGGCATCGGTGAAACTAAACTCTCAACAAAGGTATTGACTATAAAATACTCATCAATCTTCTGAATCTCTGAAAATGAACTATTCTTGGGATCAAACAAAACCAATTCCTTCTCAAGTTTCAACAAAATTTTTCCATCATGTGTAATACACAAAGCCATGAAACATTGAGGTGTCCTAGTAGTGGTTAGGTGGGGGATGGAAACCAACTTAGTCCAAGAATCTTGCACTCCATAAACCTTCATCACCCATACATCCGAGCGATTTCCAGGATAATCACAAACCACAGACAACCATTCTCCCAAAGTACACAATGTCAAATAGTTATACCCTTCATCATACACAGGTTGCAAAATTTCGCCAAATGTCTCGGTTGCTAAATCAAAAGAAACTATAATCCACATATTATTAGGTAACAGATCCTTATGCTTGGTCACCCAATGAATAGCTCCATTCAAAAGAATTCCACACGAGTACTCTTGTTTTGGAATACCACATGTAAAATCACCAAGTCTTTTCCAATATCCAGATTTCAACGAGTATATCTTCACTTCGGCCTTGGCTTCATGAAGCGAAAGACAAGAAATTCCTACAACTTTGTAATCATCGCTAGACTCATCGTACCCAAAACTAAACCCAACATACGAACCACATTCACCGGTAAAACCACACCGTGGCAATTCATTCAGTTTTCGAGTACTAGGGTTCCAAATGAAGATACAAGATACGCTAAAAATTATGCATAACAATCCATTGCAAGAACCACATATAGTAGCATAAACATCACGAGTGATTTCGAATGGATTATCAAGCTCTACGACGTTATTAGCAGATTTACCTAAAGTTAAATGATCAGAAAGACGAAAACTCTTTGAGTGACGATCGAAGGAAACAATTCGATAGTGAGTGTTGCATGGTGCTAAAGTTAAATGAGATTTGACGAAACGTTGGTTTGATATTAAAGAGTACCATTGTTTGCAAACAGACTTACATCGTAACAACGATATAATAGGAAGCTTTAACAAGATCTCGACAATGATCTCTGCGTATGACATTGTCACTTGTTTTTCTCGACCTAAAGATTTGCTTTGTAATATTTGTAGGGATAACTTTTTTCATTTTCCCATTTATATTTACAATTTACATACTTCATATTTTTCATCTTGTTACATTGCATCTAGTGGGTATTGTAAGTGCTATTAGAGCCCCTTGTACTTTCCATGTTTTCTGACTTTCTCCTATACCGAGAATAATGGTTTGTGTCTTGCAACTCGTCCAAAATCGTACCAAACTTTAGTAATTAAGCATACCTGGTTCGGTTTCTACTTCCAACTACAGAAAAAAAGAACAAATGATCGTAAGTGTAGTTTTCACGGTAAAAATGTAAAAAGTCGTAGGTTGGGAATGGCATCAGTTTCGATTTATAGCAAACATTGGTTTTCCCGTCAGCTCAAATATGATATTATGTCATTTAGGTCAATAATTTGGCTTAAACTATCAAGATTTCAAGACAGGTTTAACAAAAAAAAGGACGTCACAGTCAAGGTGAATTAGTGACAAAAAGTTTATGACCATCATTATTAAAACGTAAGAGGTACTATCAAGTTCAATTTCTTACTAGGTGCAAACAATTTTGAAGTGATCACGTCAACTTCTTTAAGAAAAAGAAATTTACCCAGTTTGATTCTATGTGACAGTAAATTCAATTGCCATCAATTAGTTGGCAAAAAGATTACAAACCACGTAATTACTCAAAAAAATTAGAGTAAATTACTTAAATGGTCCCTATGGTTTATCGAAAATTTCACCCATCGTCCCTCAAACTTAAAAGTTGCATATATCATCCCTATCACCTCCAAAGAATAACACTCGTGGTCCTTTTTTGGGGTGATAGGAACGATATATGCAATTTTAAAAAATTTCACTTATCGTCGCTCAAACTTAAAAAAAAACAACGAGTGTTATTCTTTGGAGGTGATAGGGACGATATATGCAACTTTTAAGTTTGATGGACGATAGGTGAAATTTTCGATAAACCACACGTAATTTACTCAAAAAATTATAAACAAGAAGTTGATTTTACCAGGATGGGCTGGTTTTGGTAATTTGCAATTGTGAAGGGTCTCCCTTTTATTCTAAACATGGAATAGATTCCACCAACCCGGAAAATATTGACTTTCCTTAAAAATCCAAAACGACATCGTATATATTTATATATCTTAGGAACACAACAACATATCATCGTATGATATATATGTGGTCTAAAAACATGTCTTTTTTTTAGCTCAACATCTTCACTTCATTGTACTTATGTCTTCCACTATTTTCAGTTCTAGGCTTTGTTTGTTACCCTTTAAACCATCAAATATCATTTCAGCATCTAAAGGTTCCTTTTTTTTTAACATTTCAAAACATTTTATAAATTTTCGTGACCGTTTTTGACCCTTTTCCTAGTAACGTCTAAATGCGTACTTAGTGAGGTTTGAACCCGAGACCTCTTGTTATTTGTTTTGATTTTAATGATAAGAAAATTTGCAGGAGGTAATAATAATAATAATTCAGTGAAGTTGAGAGATGATTGGAGACAAAGATCAAAACCCATTCTTCCTGGAGGTACTTATCCTGCTAAGGACCACTGCAGGTGCTGCTTTACTCTACTTTCTTATCTTATAGTTTATGGGGTGTTTGTATCATCTTATTTTTCGGGCTTATTTGATTTTGTAAAAGCCGATAAGCTCACTTTTTGGAGAGTTTAAGCTTGTCAGCTTCAGATTATTGGCTGCAGCCAATAAGCTCAAGTTGGAAAGCTCTGAAAAGTGAGCTTTTTGACATTTCAAACTCTTAATAATCCCATAAGGTGATAAATAAGCTAATCCAAACACCCAAATAGTTTATGGTGTGTTTGTATAATTGTATCATCTTATTTTCGAGGCTTATTTGATTTTGTAAAAGCCCATAAGCTCACTTTTTGGAGAGTTTAAGCTTGTCAGCTTCAGATTATTGGCTGCAGCCAATAAGCTCAAGTTGGAAAGCTCTGAAAAGTGAGCTTTTTGACATTTCAAACTCTTAATAATCCCATAAGGTGATAAATAAGCTAATCCAAACACCCAAATAGTTTATGGTGTGTTTGTATAATTGTATCATCTTATTTTCCAGGCTTATTTGATTTTGTAAAAGCCCATAAGCTCACTTTTTGGAGAGTTTAAGCTTTTCAGCTTCAGATTATTGGCTGAAGCCAATAAGCTCAAGTTGGAAAGCTCTGAAAAGTGAGCTTATTGACTTTTACAAAATCAAATAAGCCCGGAAAATAAGATAATACAATTATACAAACACCACATAAACTATTTGGGTGTTTGTGTTAGCTTATTTAGCAGCTTATGGGATTATTAAGAGTTTGAAATGTCAATAAACTCACTTTTTGGGCTTATGAATTTATCAACTTCAGCTCTTATAGCTGATAAGTTCAAGTTGATAAGCCCAGAAAAGTGAGCTTATTGGCATTTCAAAATCTTAATAATCCCATAAGCTGCTATATAAGCTAATCCAAACACCCAATTAGTTTATGAGGTGTTTGGAATAGGTTATTCTTCGGGCAATGGCTTGTTTGAAATTGGAAAAGCTCATAAGCCCTCTTATTGCGGCTTATTAGCTTATCAAGTTGAGCTTATGCACTTAAATAAGTCATATGTTTATAAGCAAATAAGCCCAAAAAATGAGCTCACGAGCTTTTCTGTTTTCAAATAAGCCCACAAGTCCGGAAAATAAGCTAATCCAAACACCCGCCCTTGTTGTTATAAAAATGTTACCTTTGTGGTTTGTACTTATGTTTTTTGTTGTTGTTGTTCGATGCAGTAAGTGTGGGTTGTGCGATAGTTACTACATTGCTCATGTAAAAAATGCTTGTGCTTTCTTGGGTGACGGGATGTCAAGAATTGAGGTGATTTTACTTCTTTAAACATGTTACTACTTTTTAAAGGGTGTTTGGCATTGCCTTTTAGTACATGATGGAGATCAGTTTTTGGTGTTCGGGTAGAGTTTTGGGTGTTTACTAATCAGTTTAGGAGTAGCTGCAGTAAAATCAGTTTAGGTGTTAACTAATTTTAGTACATTCAGTCACTAATGGGGGCGTTTGGTTTGAAGGTTTTGAAATCATGGAATAGAATCACTCCTACAATAGCATGCTTTTGTAGGAGGGCTTGAGAATGAGAAGGATTAATGATTCTTAAATATTAAAACCGGGCATAGTAGGTTAGTTACACATCTCATACCCGTGCCCACGACTTTTATTTACCACATGCCTCAAAAGAGCTGATCCTAAAGTTCTATAACCAAACCCAACTATGATCCAAACATCCTTTCTGAAAATGATTCCTTGGCTCAACTCATTTCCGTTGCACCTTATACCAAACACACCCTCAACCTCACATAATCACTTCTAAAATGCAATGCCAAACACCCCTTAAATATTGAATATACTTGATTATCTTTATTTTGAGTTCCGTCTAGATTATAGAGGAGATTTCTTTTTCTTGGGGAGAGGGAGATATGCATTAAGTACGCCTTGAGAGTTAAAAGATATTTCATTCAAAAATGATATACTGTGGTAGAAAATGCTTATTCTCTCACACATTTGTTTATGACGTATTGCATATTCTTTGCTTCAGGGCCTAGAACAAGTGGTCCATGGCCGAGGTCGTAATGCCGATTCATTGGACGATACATATTTCGGGGTACACGAGGAGCTACTTTATGCTCGTAAGCTTAAGCCTGTCGAAGGTACTATTTTGCGTTTTGAACTTGAGATTCATTGATATATCTGGTGTTAAATTGATAAGCATATGATCTTTGTTTCTTTATATTTGACGTTACGTCCCTATAGACAGAAACACACATTTTATTCTTTTTTCTGAACTAAAAAACACATTCTTGAAGCCAGAGAATGATTTTCAGACCTGACTATTTCATTTGGATTGTGATTGTAGGAGCTCAATGGACAGGGATAGTAACCACTATTGCTATCGAAATGTTGAAATCGGGAATGGTTGAAGCTGTCATTTGTGTTCAGAGGTATTGAAATGTGAAACAAACTTACTATATCAGTTTACAACCTTATCAAAACTGTCTTCATTGTATCATCGTTTGTGATATCGTTTCGATTGAGTTCTTGTTTGAATCATGTCAGTGATCCAGATGATAGATTGTCCCCAAGACCTGTTTTGGCGAGGTATGCAAAGTCATGCTACATAATAGTTCACAATTTTCAATATTCTATCCTTATTCATTTTCCTTTTTAATAGGACCCCTGACGAAGTTTTAGCAGCAAAAGGAGTTAAGCCGACATTGTCTCCTAACCTTAATACACTTGCTTTTGTTGAGGTAATTCATCACTCACTTCAACTCTTTCAGTCATTCAGTGTCAACACGGGTGGACTGGGGAAAGGGAGGAGGAGGGCAGGGAGAAGGAGGGGAGAGGGAGGAGAGGGAGGGGGGGGGGGGGGGGGGGGGGGGGGGGGGGGGTTCAGTTTATCCTATAGAATTGATTTAAAGTATAATCGCAGAAGGTTTACTATTTCAATATTTATCCGGTTATTGACATGTTAAACATATAACATAATCTGAATCGACCCATTCATAGCTCAAATGGGTCGAAATTGCCACCTCTAATTATACAATATGATAACATTGTTCTCTGTGTATGACAGGCAGCGGGTGTAAAGCGTCTGCTTTTCTGTGGTGTCGGTTGCCAAGTTCAAGGTATGGTCCTTTGTGTTATGATCTGATATATGTATATTGTTATTTTGTTTTATATTTCATTCTCGTAAGTTCATTATTGTAATGCAGAGTGGTTTATTAATCTGCAGCATTACGATCGGTGGAGCAATATTTAAACTTGGACAAGCTTTATGTATTAGGGACTAATTGTGGTGAGTTTTGCCTTCTCGTTAGTTCACGTTATGTTGTAATATGGAATTTTGGATCCCATTTTATTAATCTTACAGTACACGACATATTACTAGTACTTACGTTGTGTTAAGTGATGCATATATAGTCTTTTGGCTATTTCATGTTGTTTATCTTATTTTTTACAAATTTATGTTGTAGTGGATAATGGAACACGAGATGGACTAGATAAGTTTCTACGAGCTGCTAGCACAGACCCAGAAACAGTTCTTCACTATGAGTTTATGCAAGATTATAAGGTATTTATTTGACAGTTTATTCTACCTTCCATTACATGCTATTACTTATCACAAACCCATTCTTCTTTCGACAACACTTACCGTTTAAGTACTTCAAATAAGTTAGTAAATGAATATCAGTTTTTTGGGATATATTTGTTAAGGTTATGTCGTTTCATGCTTGATAGGTCCATTTGAAGCATCTGGATGGTCATATAGAAGAGGTACTACAACCAATCAACCTTTTTTCAGTGACTTAAAGTACCGTTTGCCTTCTGATCGTGCAGCTTTATATTTAACTAAAACAGGTTCCATATTTCTCTCTCCCAGCAAATGATTTGGTCGACGTTATAGCTCCATCCTGCTACAGGTAATCCCCATGTGTTACTTGTACAAGTTTCTTGAATCTTCATATAGGCCACCACGCGATCAATCAACGATTTGATCTTTTATGCTCTCTTTTTTGCAGCTGTTTTGACTACACAAATGGATTAGCTGTAAGCTCGTTTCTCCTCATTAAAGTGACTTCCGTTCTGATAATTTTCTGTTTTTCTTATAGAACTTATTGCTTTGATTTATTGACTTCTATTCAGGATTTGGTGGTTGGATATATGGGGGTCCCAAAATATTCAGGTGTTAGCATGACACAGCATCCACAATACGTTACAGTGAGGTGAAAAACGGAGTTCACATCTTTATATTTACGCTGTGTTGTCATGCTTCATATGATACTAATGAACATTTTACTTGACATTTTGACCATTAAAATTGTAGAAATGAACGTGGAAGAGAAATGCTGAATTTGGTGAAGAATCTATTGGAGATCACACCTACAATAAGCGGAGTAAAATGCTAATCTCTTTCTTATATGAACTTTCATTTCATATATTCTGTTATCGTATCTTTCTAATAACCGCAGTTGTTTACTTCAGGGCCAGAGACGTCCTTTTGTTATGGAAACTGTGAAGGCGGACGATGCTGCTAAGCTGGGTAATCATTATGTCTTTTCTCGTTCTTGATCATAGTAATTTTGCTATTTTTGTAACATATATTTCCCATTCAGGAAAAGGTCCAGCTAAGCCTGCTCCAAAGTTCATCGGCAACATTATTGCGTTTATACTAGATTTAGTAAGACTTCTTTGTGTGAAACTGCTTCAAAACTTATTACAAAAAGATCAACTAACTTAAAACTACTTGTGCGTATAAGGTTGGTCCAAAAGGTTTGGAATTTGCTCGTTATTCACTGGATTACCATACTATCAGAAACTACTTATACGTCAATCGCACATGGGGGAAAGAAAGGTATGTTTTTGTATTTGTAGTCTCTTTCCAATCTCGGAAATTTGTCAGAGGTCACATTTATTTTCATAACCTGATGAATGCAGAGCTTCTAGGCATATGCCATCATATGCAAAGAAACTTGTGGCTATGTATAATGAGAATGGCGAGATTGATAAGATCCTGTTGGGCAAATAATTGAACCAACGTCTTGTACATGTCGACATTGCTATATTTTGTCTTAAAGGTGCAACCTTTTGCTGATAGCGATGAACTGAGACCCGAGGGACAGTTAGTTAAACAAATATAGATTGGCCATCACTGTATGTTTTGAATCTTGCAGTATGGGGGGACTCATGTGGGCTGTCTCTGTATCTATTGAATGATGAATACTTGAATTTTCGATATGTGGTTATGACAGTTAGAAACCGTCCAACACATGCAAAATACTTATGGCTGCAGAGAAATACTGAACCTCGGATCGGCTTATAAGAATTATTAAATCAAATATTTTGACCAACTGATTCACGTAGCTTGAGTTTACCATCACACAGACTCAAACCGGGTAAAGTGTTTGGCGTAAAGTGTCTCATTTGGGTCAGATGAGACCCCACTCGACGTAAGCTTGTATAGTCATTTGCATGATATAATGTTAACTCAGTTGTTACTTGATATGGGCTTGAGCTTACCTATCTTTCAACGAGTTGACTCGTGTAATCCACATTATGATAATAGTAATGGGTGGGGTTTTTCTTGTTCAAATTATAGGGGTGGACCATTTTTGACTAAAATGTGTGTAGTCCCCGTAACTGTTTCAAACCGTTTCAAGCCAGGCACCCAAGATGTGCACCTAGTGAGATTTGAACCCGAAACTTTTTGTGAGAATATCATGATACCTAACCGTTGGACCACCTTGGTGGGGTTATATCCCGATATGTTACATTGTGGTATAAACGACTCGTAAGTCGTAACTATCAAACTAATTATGTGGAATAGATGAGTCGTGAGTGTGTATGTTACGTTAAAAAATGGTGGGGTTGACTTTGTTTCTTGTAAAGAATTATCGAGTTTATCATATTACCCTTTAATATTATTTTTACAGATTTTTAAAAAGACGTTAATTAATTAGTTATAAGTAAAACTGTTATTCTGCTAAAAATTAAGAAAGATAATGCAGTAATAATTATGATTTTTTTTAGCACGGTGTGTTTTTTGTCGGGTGACAATTATTTTAAAAATGATGCAGTATTTTATCGATCATGTGATTATTGTTTTACTTTAGAAATGTATACTTACATAAGATTAAAACTCAGAGCTAATTAAGAATCACACGTGGAAATTCTTGGAGCTTGGCTATGATAATGTTGGTGCAAGCCAGCATAAGTTTTATCTACACTAATCATAATATAATCAAGATATTTAACCGACCCATAAAAGGAGTTGCAAGTGAGTAATGATTAAGCATCCAATTTAGATAAAAGATTAGGGGTGGCAATAAAGTCAACGACAATATTTGAAAATTGACGAGGTTTTTCTCTGTTCAAGTGTGGAGAAAACACGTCTTTGATTCAGATGTATGCGGCTTATTCGTGTTATCCTGTCAAATTTGAACTCAAAAACTTATTGTAAATAGGTTAAGGGTGTGTTTGGTAAAAGTAGCAGTGAGCTGTGAGCAGTGAGCGGTGAGCAGTAGCTGTGAGCAGTAGTCACAGCTCACAGTTCACCGCTCACAGCTTCTTAAAGAAGCATTGGAAAAATGAGCATTCCTAAAAAATCGCAAAACTCACCGCTTATTTGCCAAACGAACAATAAAAATCAAAAAGCTCATTGCTCACCGTTCATCGCCATAAAAGACTTCCAAAAGCTCCGCGCCAAACATAGGCTAGGTGTCATTTGGTGGGTTAAAGTCAACAACCATGTTTCACTTCATCTAATCTCAGTTGCATTTTTAGTTGAATTACAAGATACAAAACTAAAAAAGTCAACCAACTAACACAATATAAAATTGATATAAAGGTTATCATTTTATAACACTATGTTAACGTGTTTAGTAAGACTTCTTGTAGTCAAAGGGATCATATCTCGTGTGACATGCTCATATAATGTCAAATACTCAAATCAAGACTTAAAATACAAAAGTCAAAGGGCTACTACTTTAAGTAGAAGTCAAAGAGATTATTATGTTTTTTTTACTTTTACAATGAATCTTGTTTTTCAAGCATAAACTAAAACAATGGTGTCGATTAAATGTAAAGTGTGTATGTTTTTATTGACATAGGATATGTTTGGCGCGGAGCTTTTGGGAGATTTTTTGGGCGATGAGCAATGAGCTTTTTGATTTTTATTGTTCGTTTGGCAAAGGAGCGGTGAGCTTTGCGATTTTTTAAGAATGCTCATTTTTTCAATGCTTCTTTAAGAAGCTGTGAGCGATGGGCTGTGAGCCGTCGCTACTGCTCACAGCTACTGCTCACTGCTCACCGCTCACTGCTCACAGCTACTGCTACTGCTCACTAATACTTTTACCAAACACACCCATAATAATAAAGAATCCATGAAAATCTAGATTGTAATTCTGTTTGCCTCGTTCACTCATTGTTTTAGTTCTCAAACCTTTTTGTTTGAGTAGTGGTACAAGATTATCTCAACCATGTAATCTTCACTTTGTCTTTTACCCTTATTGTCAAAATTGTCTTTCTCAAAAGTGCATCAAAAGTAAAAATACTTAATTAAAGCCTAGCTATTCTAACCCAAAAGATAATAATATACATCATATCATCTATCATTCCATTAGAGAGCTAGGTGCGGTCATCAACAACTGTTATTGGGTTGTCACATCAGCACAAAGCTAATAACATCACAATAATCTTTTCGTTATAAAACTGTGAAACTAAAATTATGGAACATAAAATATAACGTTTAACAAGTTAAAACTATTAAACTGTCAAAAACACGAAACAGAAACTGATAAAAAATTGTGTTATACTGTCAAATACAGTAGACCAAAGAGTGAGGGTGGTAAAAAGCAATGTTTTAAAACCCTGGTTGACCCGTCCAGTTCAATCGGTTGAACCGGGAACCGGCTCGGAGACTGGGCCGGATGAGACCGGGTTTTTGCTTGTTTGAGAACCGGATTGAACCGCCGTTTTTTCGTTAACCGGGTTGACCCGGTTTGATAAACCCGGCCGGGTCATATTTTTTATCAAAAAATTCAACAAAATGATTTTTTTTTTCAATTAACTTTTCTAACTTTAATTGAAAAGTTGAAGTGGTGATAACTAATATTTGTTAAAATTTTGTAAAATAGTAAATTATAGTTATACACAATCTTAGAATCACCGATTAATATAATTTTACTATAGACCATTATAATTTAGAATAATTTATTGTAAATTTTTAGACTTAAAAAGCAAAACTTATCGGTATAGTCTCAATCTTTTTTATTAGTTTAATCGAATGTATAGAAAAAAGTATGTATATGCATATGTAATACTAATTATTAAATATGGGATAGAAAAAAGACGGATAAATTATGGGATCATGCAATACTAATTATTAAATATAGAAAAAAGTATGTATATGTTTAGAACCGGTTCGACCCGGCGGTTCAACCGGTTGAACCGGCGACTAAACCGAATCGATAAAAAAAAAACAGGGTTTTAAAACATTGGTAAAAAGTGGGGTGGGAGGTCTTTATAACACCACCCATTAGAAAGATCTAAGGATGCATTTGGTTAATGGGTTTTCTCCATCAACTTTTGACTTAAGTAAAAAAATGTTGTTTGGATCAAACGAGTGGGACTAAGGATTGGGATAAAGTCCGTAAATTTTGGCATGCATAAATCTCAGCTAAATAGATGGCTTTCCACATCTATGTAATCATTTGTGGGCCATATTTTTATGTCAACCACATGTTTTCCTTTCAATATTTTTTTTAATAATAAATTTTGTTTTTAAATAATTTATCAAATTATAAATAATTATTTAAACATTTTATAATATATTTTATCTCTCTTACATCAAATCCAAATCCTAATCCAAATCTTAATCCTAAACCCAACTACAAACCAAACGGGCCCTAAGCTTTTCATTTTTCATAACTATTAAATATGAGTTCTAATCCTTGATAACTTTAGTAAAGTCAAAATATGAAAAAGAAGAATGACAACCATAGGTCTTATAATTTAGCTATATTAGCCATGGATTAGATGGAGTTGTACTTTATATATGTATTTTTTTGAACCCATGTGAAATCGATCCTAAAAGTGGGAGGTGCTTCAGTCATGAGACCCTTTCTGTTGCTTCCACTTATTGGGGAGGAGCACCCTTTGGATTCTTTGGTTATACAGACCATTTAACAGATAAAGAAACATTAATATATATGTGGCTCCACAACTATCTACCCACTAAGACTCATTAACATTAAAAACAAAATTCCTAAATAGTATTAGCAATCTTAGAGGTATTATGAAATGTGGACCATCCAACCTTATTAATTGAGACCCTATTAGAATCACTTTTGTCACTTCACCCATCCATTTTTATTTATTACACAATTATGGACCATTTGTCAATTCTTGTGTCCTCACTCAATAGGTATATCAAGAAATCTTAATGTTTATCTTAAAAAAAATGTATAGCATACATGTAACATAAAAAGATGGAAGTTGGTTAGAATATATTGATAAAAATACAAAAGTCATATAATTATTGTACAATATGATAAAAATACAAAACATACAAAATATTAGCGAAAAAGCCTCATCTTCCCTTTTTATGTACAAAAGGCCCGAAACAACCTAGGCTCTAACCGGAGAGGGCTACTCTCTTATAACTTAGTTAATTTTTTTCTACGCGAGATTTTTTTTTTATCAATCGTCTTATCACATCATAGTTTAGAAAAAAGGACGCCTATAAAGGTTAAAGAACAAATAACGGCGTGTTACTTGCTACTTATTACATTTTCGATCACACGAAATAGTGACATAATGGTTGGTTTTTGAGTTGGTTTCTTGATTCCAAACTTTGGCAATGTCTTGTGAGACCCTAACGGCATCAAAAGATGCACCGGAAAGGCCTCTTCTTGTGAACCCGACTGCATATAATCCCGATTTTCCCTTCCATCCCCCTGGAAACGACGCCGTTGGCATGCCATCTTTCGAAAATAAATCACTTTCCTGTTGTGGAAAAAAATTGAGCTTATTAACACAAGGGTATAATTGGTATTTTACGTACGTTAAATAAAAAAAAACAAAGTATCTATCTAGTTATGTACAAGAAACCCAACTTCCATAACTGTCACATGTATTGATATAAACATTTATATAAAAATAAAACTATAGTATAAAGATTGTTACCTTTAGCCATGAAGGAACATTGCTGCAATACCCTGTAGCCAAAATAACCGAGTCGATTTCAAGGTTTTCGCCGTTAACAAGCTCAACACAACCTCTTGAAAATTTCTTGATCCCTTGAACTATTTGAATCTTCCTAGATTTGATCTTTTGTAATGCGCCGATATCGAGAACAGGAGTTTTGCCATGAGTGTTCTTGAGCTCAATAGGACCCATTGATGGTCTCTTTATACCATATTTTTCTAAGTTACCAAGTGTAAATCTTGCAAGAATTAGAAGTATCTTGTCAACTATTTTTACTGGTAGCCATTTCATTAAAGAACTTGCTAGTTCAAACGTCGATTTTCCGGATATTTTTCTTGGTAGTACATGAACCTGTGGATTGGCAACAAAGTAAAACACATATTAAGGTTATGTTACTTTTTTTTAACTGAACTATTTGTGTTCATATGAAACTAATCGAGCTTCGAACAACCATGGATGGAAAAGCATTATGGTGGCAAAGATCAAGTGACACTTCCATGCCAGAATTCCCACACCCGACTACGAGAACTTTCTTTCCTTCGTATTCTTCACCGGACCGATAGTCACAAGCATGCATAACATGGCCACCAAAGTCTTCTAGGCCTTCAAAATTGGGTACCATCTTTTCGGCATTCTCTCCTAATGCAACTACAAGCCACCTACATATATACTCAACCTCACTATCATTCAAGATTGTCCTTACACGCCATAGTCCACAAGTTTCATCATACTTGGCGGATTGAACTGACTCATTGAATCGAGGGCTTATCTCGAATTTCTTAGCGTATGATTCAAGGTAGTCGATGAATTGGTATTTTGAAGGGTACTCAGGGAAATTGGGTGGGAAAGGGAAAAAGGGTAGTTGGCAAAATTGTTTAGGGAGATGGAGTTTAAGACGATCATAAGTCTTGTTTTGCCAGAGAGATGCAATGCAGTTGGCGCGGTCCAGGATTACAAAGGGGACTCCTTGTTTCCTGAGCCCCGCGCCAACTGCTAGACCAGACGGGCCAGCTCCTACTATGACTGGCCCGTTGACTAGTATGCATCTCCGGGAGAATAAGTCTCCATGTTCAAGAGCTTGTTGAACCATTGTGGGAAAATTATCAAGATTGATGTTACAAGTACAATGCATAAAGAGACCAAAAGTTATAAGTCAATGCAAAAGTCTAGTTTTTTTTCTTCTCTCAAATGTGTGGAATGAATGATAGGGTGATGCAGAGGTTTAAATAGGGGAGGTATGCCACAAAGTGCATGTGACTGGGGTATAGGAAAATGATAGACTTACAAGCTTAAGATGGTCATTTTCGTATTTTATGAATGAAATAAAGTATTCACAATAAAAAAATTAAAAGTTCTTTGTTTTTTTCTTGGAAACAAGTGTCACAAGCAGAAAATCGACCCATTCGATCGTACTCAAAAAAGTCGCAACATATCTCCGTATACGGAAAAGTAAAGATGATTAAAAAGAGGCTAGACGACGAAAGGCCAAGTCGTCGTCCAGCTGGACGAAAGAAAATCCAAAACTTATGACCACAATATAATTAGCTCGGGATGTATGTTTTGCATAACATGATTAGTTAATCTGTGTTGCTTTGCTAAGTTTAGGCAATCATGTTGGGAGGCATATGATTTATGAGAGTGAACTACTTACATGTACCAAAACTAGAAAGAATATGCGACCAGTTTTGAAACCCGGTTTGACCCGTCCGGTTCAAAGGTCTAAAAAAGGGGCCAAATTAAATCGGGTTTTTTAATTTTCGAAACCCAGTTAGACCCGCCGGGTTTGTATTTTTGGAAGTATAAGATTTCTTTCAGAAAGTCGGGTTGACCCGGTGCTCAAACCAGTTGAACCGGTAATTCGACCGAACATTACCATATGAGATGAGATAGCTTTTTCCCATATGTAAATTAAGTGAGATTTTGTTATGTAGCAAAATGAAGCCCCATGGTTTTGGCAACAACCATGCATATGGGAATTGAACTTCCTAAAAAACTATATATTTCCTTTATAATACACCACTAAAAGATTCTGTCATCAGTTTTATACATTAAAATAGTTAAAGCCACAAAACTTAAATTATATAGTAGTTTGGTTCTCAAAAGTTGGAAATATTTCAAAGTCATTGCCTACAAAACCAGTGGGCTGTTTTTTTTCTCCCCCAACCTCTTGTAAACCACAAGTTTAATTAACTCAAAACATTCTAAAACTCAAGTCTTGCATACGTTAAAATTTGGGACCAAACTAGCTAACAATGTAACGTCGGGTCAGGTATGCAGCAGCAATGCAACCTTAATGTCCATGTGAGGCGGGCGCGCACGATAGTACTAATGTGGTCGAGCTTGGGGCCGGGCTCGATCACTTTATTATATTGATAGTCGACGAACTAAACGGAACCACATATATTAATTATATACCTTTGGTATGGATATCGATCGATATTGATATTGACGTCCACATGATTACTCAGTAACTTGAACCACCCCTAAATCCTCACACATTGTAAATTGTAGCAGGACATACATCAAAAGCCAAACTTCGAAAAGATGATGACCATCTACACATATACTTATGGAAGATGATTTGCACATTTTCTTTTCTCATTTGCAATTGAAGTACTGTCCCAATGAAAAATATTCAATGTAGTACGTAATTGAAGTGTCCGAATAAAAAATTAAATGTGTGCAAATCAATTCCAATAACGTAAATGCTTATATATGATGTTGAAACTAATGTGTTTATTTTATAGACTTTCATAGCGGCATGAGATGATGATGGGAATTTACTTTCACATATAGCATACACGCGTACATAGTACTTTATAAGAATAGATGCTAGCTAGGTTTGGGTGAACTCGTGTAATAGATATATATATGTAGCTACGGGTAGTTGCATCCATGTGCTTGAAACATTGGCATTGTGATAATGATTAAGTTACACAGATTTCAACCACTTACATAGATCGATCACCGCTTATATACAATAAATTTGTACACTGTTGCATAACCTCAGTACAACATTCGTCACAATTTGAGAGGACAGGTTGACTTTTTTTTGAGGGCATGTGATCGCTAAAGGTTTTTGGTGAGGACAAGCCGTCGCCAAATAATCCAAGTTAATCACTTGTCGCGAAAACTTTCGACGACGACATTGTGACCCTTTTGGCGACGAAATGAGAGCCCACCAGTTTTCTCAGTCAAAGTTAACTAATGAGGCTCACAAGACCTTTGGCGAGGAAAAGTACTCGGAAAGGTTAATTATATTAATTTGTTAATTAATTAATTATTTTTTACACTAAATAACGCGAGGACCACAAGTTCTTTGGCGATAACATGTTTTTGCTAAAACTTTTAGTAGAAAATTTCCCTTACTTTCTTCTCAGTCAAAGTTTAAAATGGGTTTTTTCTTTGTCGTTTAGTGGGTTTTGGCGAAGACCCGTCGCCCGTCCCATTTTTTGTTGTAGTGCGTGGATATCATGCAATATAGTGATAGGAAGATGGTCCAGGTAGTTGAATAAAGAAAAATCGGGATCAGCTGCCTTTACTTTACTTTATTTAAGGGGGGTTTTGAATCTCTGAAAGGGCTTTGAGAAGAGGGGCAGCATGGAAGATGCCGAGAATGGCCGTGTCTATGGGGATTACCGGTCTTAGTATGAATCTGTTGCAAATGCATGTGAGGGAGGAATGCCTTCATTCAAATTTAAAACTTGTCGTCTACTTGAAGGAAATGTTTGGAACAGGGAACTTACAATAATACAACGCCGCATTCTTCGAAGATTGAGGAACAAGACGAGATCTATTAAGAGAATTATTTATTCTCGAAAAAATATGAATAGTTACATCCAATTACAAACTACACGAAAGTTGCCCCTTTTTCATGAAGATTATTGTTAGTATTTGACTTTGGTTACTCTGATATCTCTAATGAAAAAAATTGGTATAAATAATGAGTCCCTTACTTAACTAGTTAGTTTTGTGATTCCCATAAATTAAAGCCCTGGCCAAAGTTAATTAGCATATAAATGTGTAGTTAACTACAAGCTCAAAAGTCAAAACAAACGCGTTAATCCATCATTAAAAATACATTTGTAAATTTCACGCCTAATCTAAAATAAAGCCTATGTGTCTAACTGTATGCGCATGGTATGTATTTTTCTTTTATTAAAACAGGGTGTATACATAATCATGCATATCATGCATGTAAAGTTACACATGTCACTAGTAATATTGTCACACACTCACGGTAGCCGTAATAGTCTTTCCATTAGTAATTGTTTATATATATATAGAGAGAGTACACTCCCATATATATATCTTGTTACTCATTTGACGTACGTACTTAATTATCTCTTATATGTATCTTCATACGTTCACATACAAACTCTATTTGGTACACGTACATACATGCTTATGTGTGCATGTACGTCTTATGAATTTGCATATACTTATAACATATTTATAACATCTTTATAGTTTTATGCATCGAACATAAATTTTGAGGCTTTTAAACAATTGGAGGCCTCGGGCGGTCGCCCAATTCGCCGCCTTCGAGGACGGCCTGAATGTAACCATCACTTGGCGAATATAAGACTTACGGACTTTCACCTTAAACCCATTCGATCAACACAACGTTTTATATCTTTGTCCGTTTTCCAGTGTTTCAGCTCATATTATGATCAACTAGTGCCACATGCATAGCTTTGTCTATGTTTGAACGATTCATAATTTCATACCATCTTATATTGTTGTTTCAGGGTAAGTAGTGATATTTTATTCTTTACTTATGAATATTAGTTAGGAAAAAGATTGAGAGACCTAAAAAACATGACTAATTTTGTACCTAACTTATGTGTTATTAACTCATTGAATTGTGAAGAAATGGGTCCCGTTGATACAACAAATAAATTGTTGTCACACATGTTTAGACATAACTTTTAGATGTACAAATCATTTCTCAGTTAGTTATTCATCTCCTTTAGATGCTTTTAAACATATATAGTCATTAAATATTTATATAACTCCACTCATTGTTTAACTTTCCGTCACTAAAACTATATATATATCTGTGTCTTTCCGCTTTACTTTCATTGATGATTCTCTTAGGTTGGGCACACTCGTGACATCCGACGTCCCTCATTTTTACTGTTACATCAGCTTTTTTCAGCGATCTATAGACGACTTTTTATCACAACAAGGCAAACTACACTACAAAAAACATACCCCACAAAAATGCATTTTAATTAATTAAAACACACACACACACAACGCACACAAAAGAAACACCCGACCTTGGTCGAGTTCTCGACCCAAAAGCCAAACAACCATCGCCAACCCTCATTGCCACATCAAAGGCGACCTTTATCGACAAAGGTCGACCGAAGGCTCGACCCCCTTAGTGCGCCCAACCTTATAAAGTTGTTTCCCCTCAAAATATAATTATTTGTAATTGTAGGCCATCATATATTGCCTATATATAGTTTTTGAAACAAATATTTCCTACATTCATTTATCCTATCGGAATCTATTTTACTATAGTCAATTTGTGTACATGTTACACTTTATAGAAACTTTTTTTTTTTTGGTAAATGGTTATCCCGGTAAAATATATTAATCACAAAAAATTAACTACACATGGAATGTGGCATAAGTATAACATTAACCTCAAGCAAAAAGCTTAAACGACCAAGGAAGTGTTTATGCCATAAACACAAACTCCTCTAGCTACATACTAAGTAACAAATTGAAAAGCTAGAGACAAACAAAAAACACGACAACACACCATCCAAGAGAACAGACACGCCTCCAACCCAACCAAGCAGCAACATAGAGGGAGCATAGAATGAACCAAATGAGACTGGCTCCTTAAAAAACCTTACCAAGTAAAACCGACCGGGAAAAAACCTTGGAGAAAGAAAAAAGAGTAAAACTCTCAAAAGAAACTCCCAAGTCAAGTAGAACAAGATACGCATGCAAATTGCAACCATACAAATCCGCCATACAGCTAAGACCATGCATACTGGAGCGTGTTTCACCCAAACCACGCCCCAACAACGCCCGAACACCATTACCAAGGGGCGCGGTTCATTGAAAAAACGTGTGAGGCGTTTTATTCTCCACGCCTTGCCCATCTCTTTTCTCAAAAAATATAACCGTTGCACAATGAAAAAACGGATAGTTTGACCCGAAAAAATAAAATAAAATTCAACCATGCCTTCCTATATATATATATATATCTTATATATATACATTCATACACACTCTCTTTTATAAAAACACTCTCAAACACACTCTCTTTTCTACCCAATTTTATACAAATCTTTCCCTTTATACACAATGAGTTCTCCCTCGACTTCCTTTCTTCTTGAATCTAGTTCGGATGACGATTTCTCCGACCGAGAAACAGAAGCGGTGTCTCTTGCTGCTGGAGCTGTAGCTATGTTCGTCGCCCAAAACCCACCAAAACCGATCAAAAAAAGAAAAAAATTTTATCGAGCCCATGCCGCGGCTAACGCTAGGTCGATGGCCGATTATTTTGACGAGGGTTGCACTATAACGAACAAGTATTTAGACGACGTTTTAGAATGAGCAAAAGGTTATTTTTGCGTATCGCGAAAGATTTGGAGGATCGTTTCAGTTACTTTAAACAAAGACCCGACGTAGTGGGTAACCCGGGGTTCACGTCGATACAAAAGTGCACAGCCGCATTGCGGGTGCTCGCTTACGGGGTTACCACCGACATCAACGACGATTATTTGAAGATGGCCGAGAAAACATGTCGGGACACTCTAGAGGCGTTTACAATAGGTAAAAAATTATCATATATATTTATATTTTTAATCTATTTATTTTTTTTCCTTATTTATTGTTTATATATTTGTATATATATTTATTGTTTTTCTATACGTGTTTATTGCTTATATATTTGTATATATAGTTATTGTTTTTGTATACGTGTTTATATGTTTATATATACAGGAATAAAAGACTTGTATACGCATGGCATACCCGGTATGATGGGTAGTATAGATTGCATGCATTGGGCATGGTCTAACTGTCCGACCGCTTGGCGAGGTCAATACCACGGGGGTAGCCACAAAGGTCCAACTTTAGTTCTTCAAGCCGTTTGCTCGTACGATCTATGGATATGGAATGCTTACTTTGGTATCCCCGGCTCCCTTAACGATATCAACGTTTTAGAGCAATCACCCGTCCTGGAAGATTTCATCTCAGGTTTGGCCCCGGTTCTCGGTTTTTATGCTAATAGTAACTTCCATCCACATGGCTACTATTTAGGTGACGGTATATACCCGGAGTACTCGTTCATCATGAAAGATCCGATCGATCCTAAAAAAGAAAATTGGAAAAAAGTACAAGAATCGGCAAGAAAGGATATTGAAAGATGTTTCGGTGTGCTCAAGAAACGTTTCGCGTTTGTGGCGAATCCTTGTCATTTATGGACGAAGGATAAGATTAAGGATGTTATGCGTGCGTGCCTCATTCTACACAACATGATTTTAGAGGACGAAGGACGAGCTATTTGTCAAGATTATCATCCGGACGAAGTTGACGAACCACAGCCGCCACAAACACACGAACAAGCCTTACAAAACTCGGACTACATTCGAAGCCATGCGAGTCACCACGCACTATTGGCGGATTTGATCGAGGAAGCGTGGAGTAACCGTCGAATGAAGGACGAGCACGAGGAGGACGAGACCGAGGAGGACGAGAATGAAAGTGAAGCCGAAGCAGAGAACGACGAGGCTGAGGATTACGATGATGTTAACGATACAGATTAGTAGTTTTTATTTTTAATTGTATGACGTTTTTTTTTATTTATGTATGACGTTTTTTTATTTATTTATGTATGATCTTTTTTTTATTTTTTATTATGTAATAGCTTTAGGATTTATTTTAATAAAATTGTCTTTTTATTAATATTATTTAGTTTTATTAATTAGTTTTAGTTATTAAAAAAAAAAAAAAAAAAAAAAGAAAAAAAAAAAGAAAAAAGGTGCCACATGGCGCAAAACGCCCCACCCTCTCTTACATACCACTACACCACTTTTTCTATCAAGCTCCAGCATGACCCACACTGCCACATGACGCAAAACGCCCCACCCTCTCTTACATACCACTACACCACTTTTTCTACCAAGCTCCAGCATGACCCACACTACCACATGGCGCAAAACGCCCCACCCTCTCTTACACACCACTACACATGGTCTAACAATAATAGGGATCATGACGTCAAATGCGAAGTTGAGTAGACCAAGATTAAATATATTATTTTGTGATGCCCTTAGAGAAACTTAATTAAGCAACAAAACAAGATTTAAAGATAATACGAAATAAAATTTTGTGAAGCCCCGTTTGATTCGCTGTTATCAGGTGTAATCTGATGTAATTGTAATATAATTACATGAGGCACTTTATTTTGCATACTCTTATTTTGGTACATATCAAGGGACAAATCCCCACCATCAATCTAATTTGATCTAATGGTGGGGATTAACCTAAAATTAAATATGGAAACCTAAGTCCATGTTTTTTTTTTCTCTTTTTCTTTGTCTTTTTGTCTTTTTTATTATTCACTTTTTTTTTTTTTTTTTTTTCTTTTTTTTTTGTGTCTTTTTTTACAAATTCACGCTTCTTTTTTTTTTTTTTTTGTTTTTTTTGTTGTTCTAATTCACGTTTTTTTTTTTTTTTTTTTTTTTTTTTTTTTTTTTTTTTTTTTTCTAATGAACGTTTTTTTTTTTCCAAATACACGTTTTTTTTCGCTTTCATACATTTTCGTCTGTTTTCATATGTTTTCGTCCGTTTTCATACGTTTTTGTCTGTTTTCGTACGTTTTGGCCCGTTTTCATATATTTTCGCCCGTTTTCTTACGTTTTCGCCCGTTTTCAAACGTTTTTGTCCGGTTTCATATGTTTTCGTCTGCTTTCTTACGTTTTCGCCCGTTAACGTCTGTGTTCATATGTTTTCATCTGTATTCTTACATTTTCGTTCGTTTTTATACGTTTTCGTCCGTTTTCTTACATTTTCGTTCGTTTTCATACGTTTTCGTCTGTTTTCATTCGTTTTCTTTCGTTTTCGTCCATTTTTCAAACGTTTTTGTCCTTTTCATACATGTTTTTTACACTTTCATACGTTTTCTTCCATTTCCATATGTTTTCGTCCGTTTTTTTCATTCGTTTTCGTTCGTTTTAAATGTTTTTGGCCATTTTCAGACGTTTTCATATGTTTATAAATATCACAAGTGATATTATGAATATCACAAGTTATATTCTGAATATCACAAGTGATATTCTGTGATATTCAGAATATCACAAGTGATATTCTGAGTACCACAAATGATATTCTGGATATCATAATTAATATTCTGTGATATTCAGAATATCACAAGTGATATTCTGAATATCATAAGTGATTTTCTGAATATCATAAGTGATTTTCTGAATATGACAAGTGATTTTCAGAAGGGATTTTCTGTGATATGAATGTGATATCACCAGTGATACCAGTGATATCACCAGTGATACGAGTGATATCACCAGTGATACCTCATATGAATGTGATATCACCAGTGATACCAGTGAATGTGATATCAAAGGTATTACCTCATATGAATGTGATATCACCAGTGATACCAGTGATATCACCAGTGATACCAGTGATATCACCAGTGATACCAGTGATATTCAGAATATCACAAGTGATATTCTGAGTACCACAAATGATATTCTGGATATCATAATTAATATTCTGTGATATTCAGAATATCACAAGTGATATTCTGAATATCATAAGTGGTTTTCTGAATATGACAAGTGATTTTCAGAAGTGATTTTCTGTGATATGAATGTGATATCACCAGTGATACCTCATATGAATGTGATATCACCAGTGATACCAGTGATACCAGTGATATCACCAGTGATACCAGTGAATGTGATATCAAAGGTATTACCTCATATGAATGTGATATCACCAGTGATACCAGTGATATCACCAGTGATACCTCATATGAATGTTTTCTAGCAAAAACGTAAGAAAACGGATGAATACGTATGAAAACGGACAAAAACGTATAAAAATGGACGAAAACGAAAGAAAACGGACGAAAACATATTAAAATGAACGAAAACGTAAAAAATTTGACGAAAACGTATGAAAACGGACGAAAATGGGCGAAAACGGATGAAAACGGACGAAAACGTAAGAAAACAGACGAAAATGTATGAAAGCGTAAAAACACGTCTGAAAATGGACGAAAACGTATTAAAAATGGACGAAAACGAAAGAAAAACAGATGAAAACGGAAAAAAACGTATTAAAACAGACGAAAACGTATGAAAACGAACAAAAACATAAGAAAACAGATGAAAACGTAAGAAAACGGATGAAAATGTATAAAAACGGACGAAAACGTCTGAAAATAGATGAAAACGACTAAAAATGGGCGAAAACGTAAAAAACGGACAAAAACGTCTGAAAACGGGCGAAAACGTATCTAAACGTATCAAAACGGACAAAAACGTATAAAAACGGACGAAAACGTATAAAAACAGACGAAAACGTTTGAAAACGGATGAAAACGTTTAAAAACGTAAAAAAACGGACGAAAACGTATGAAAACGGATGAAAATGTATGAAAACAGACGAAAACGTATGAAAGCGAAGTAGAAGAGAAAAAAACGTGAATTAAAAAAAATGAATTAGAAAAAAAAAAAGTGAATTAGGAAAGAAAAAACAAAAAAGAAACAAAAAAAACAAAAAAAGAAAAAGAAAAAAAGAAACATGAATTAGAAAGAAAAAAAAAAGACACAAAAAAAAGAAAAAAAAAAGAAAGAAAGTGAGTGAACAATTAAAAAGACAAAAAGACAAAGAAAGAGGGAAAAAAAAACATGGACTTAGGTTTTCATAATTAATCTTAGGTTAATACTCACCATTAGATCAAACTAGATGGATGGTGGGGATTTGTCCATTAGTATGCACCAAAAAAAGGGTATGCATTTGAATTTTCCTCATAATTACATTAGATAAATTTGATTTGTAGAATATATGGAAGGAATTGTAATCCACATCATATTGCATATGTTGTTTGGTTTGCTATATAATTATAATTCAATTTTTTCAATTACAACAAGTAAAGAAATTTAGATTACATATCAAATTAGATGAAACGTTTTAAATTACGTTATAATTCAGAATATTGTAATCGATATTTTTAAATTATTATTATTATTATTAAACATCACTTTATTATTATTGTTGTTGCTGTTATTTTATTATGAACATCACTTTATTTGAAATTCATATGATTTATAAAAAATTATTATTATTATTATTATTATTATTATTATTATTATTATTATTATTATTATTATTACAAATAATTAACTATTATTAAATGTAATCATTTATTATTATTATTATTATTATTATTATTATTATTATTATTATTATTATCTTGAATTACAATTACTACACATTATACGGCTCACTTATATTACAATTGCAATTCTTTTGATAGATTACCATTTATCCAAATCATCTTGTGAATCAAATTGGTCTTAACTAAAATGTAAAAATATTTATATACTCCGCACCAATATTAATGATCAATATGACAAAAATGTGTGTTTCCGATATAAAATCTATATTAGGTCATAATATATGTTATTGGACAAACGTGGAACTTTAAATTAAGACCTTTACTTAATACCAAGTTAGTAAATCAGGTTGTTACATCTTAAAACAGGAAGAAAAAAATCAAAGGCATAATGCATACATGCATTATTACATACGAACATATATCGATCAATCTTTAACTAATTTAAATATTAGTCTGATATTATAACTAAAGTATAAAAATCAAGTATAAAAATCAAGAAATGTTCACCATAGACCTTTAGGGGTCCATGGTGTTTGGTAAGCCTACACCCGATATAAGTTATTTGGTACCCGTCCGGCTCCAAAATCGTGTCTCTCACATTCCTCTCTCATTACTTCCCCGCTCCGACTCTAATCTGACCACCAAAATGATCTGGCCGCCTGACTTTTACCTGATCCGACTGTGATTGATCTATAGTGATTTTGTGAGAGGGTCTATAAGAACTGATTATTTTAATGTGATTTGTGGTTGTGTGATTGTCATTCGTTACCATCTACAGTTGCTTGGTTTTTTTAGCCACATCCTTTTTGAGTGGTTTATATACATGAAACTGGTTCTGGATTCTTCATAAGCACACACACACATATTAAATACCGGGGATCCAAATCTTGGGTTTTTTTTATTTTTTTTAATTCCAGTTACTTTTTTTTTTTTTGATAAAAAGTTTGTGTTTTTATTCAGAGGTTTATGTTTAATTGCAGGTTTCAACTATTTTGAGTGGGATGGATGGATTGCAAAAGAAGTTGAAGTGCCGTTTGCGAGCAACATATTTGGTTATGGTGGTTTCATTTGCAGCAGGGGGATTAGACCATTGTTAAATTTGAGTTGATGAAGAAGTAGGAATAGGTGGGATGTGATCACTGGTACAGGAAGATGAGGCTTATATATATTTTCCCCTGCTTGATTTAATTAGTTTCCAATTTTCTTTTTATGATTTTTAACTTTCTTCTTTGATGACATATAGGTGGGTAAACACACACATAGATTTGTTTTGTGCTCTGGGTTTTTGGTGCCGCAAGATGGGTTCCTGTTTTGGGCGTTTTTGGTACCAGAAGATTGTTTTTGTTTATACTTGATCCGTGTTTAATTAAAGGTATGTATATGCTTTTACTATCAGTTTGTTGTTAAACCCAAACTATGTTATATTTTGGTTTGTGAAATCAATTACTATTGGATTATTAATAGATGGACATATATTTTAAGAACATTGCGCCCAAACATAGGCGCTGTTTTCGGTTTTTGACAAAGAACAGGTAAATAATATAGCTCTAAAACATTGTGTTAATACAAATATCGTCCCAAAAATCTTATTTATATTTTATGATCTATAATTAGTTTTGTTAATGACAAATACAAGTTATATCTTTTAGCAAATCATAAATACAAGTTAAAGTCTTTTTAGAACACATTTACATTTCACAAGATCACTAGAATTTACATTTTATACATTTACATGTTTATTTCCTAAAATGGAAACTTTATTTTTCAAAAGTTAGGATGACATCATGGCATGCATCATATACACAATCTTGGTAAGATTTTGTGATATTTTGTTTAGATCTTCAAGCCAAAGAGTTGACATTTGAAGATATGGAAAGATATGGCAAGATTTGGAAAGATTTGAAGATCTCTTAGCTGGCCTGACACGGCGGATCCAAATGGATACAAAGACGGATCCAAATTTAGGGATCCGCCGCCTGTTGCTCAGCTTTGCCTATAAATAGCAAGCTGATCATTTGGCCATTCTCATCACTCATATAGCTTAAATGCATACTCATTCATTTACTAACCCATATCATTCATTCATTCATTCATTTGATCTTTCCTTTTGTAGCAAAGGGATCAAGCATACAAGGATCAACGTTCTGTCGTTATCCGTTTAGCTTAGCCACTGTGTGATCTTGTACTAGTTTGCATATCATTGTTTGTATCATTTATATCAGTAGAGCGAGGTTAGTGTTTTAGTCCTTAAAACACAAAGAGTGTTGGGAGTGGTTGTACCCTTATAAAGAACCAAACGGGAGTGGTTGTTGATTGCGTGGTTTTGTAACCTTACAACAGGTTTTACCTCTCGAGGGATCTCAAGAGGCTTACAACCCCACCAGGCAGTGTACCTGACCGATGTAGTATAGTGTAGTGGTAAGTACGGGGGATTGATCGTTCTCCACAGGGAATAGTGTTCGTTAGGTATGAAAGGCTACTCTAATTAGGTCTAAGGGTTGAGGAAGATTCTTTTTATGTTTTTATAATTTTATGAAAGCAAGTAAAATCTCGGGTTTGAAGGAGTGGGCGGAATTAGTTGCTAGTCAACTAACCCAAATGACTACGAATGCAAATAAAATAAAATAACAAAAATGAAAAGTGGTGAGAAACTTATGTGTAGAGAAATGTGTTTACTTAGATTTCCTTACTCCCTAACTATCTTTTACCGGTTAATTAGTGTGTATTAGTCGCGTGGATGACGGGTGTATTCCTTAATACCATTCGTGGGGTGGCGTACTTACTTCCCCAACTCTACAAGCTCCTACTTCACTCCTATGTCGAGCCGGCTAGGAAGCTCCTAACATGGGATCACTAGAATTCGCTTGTGCATTAAATACAACCATAAAAACCTTTAGTACGCGTTTGGTTCATGTTTCTTAAGACGTTCAAGCAAGTTACCGAATAGGAAGTTAGCCAGTTTTCTTAAGCCTAACATAGATAAACAATCATCCAATACAACTAACAACACACTAACAACCAATAATCAATAGCTAGGTTTCATTAGATCTAAGCAAACACAAGATAAAATTAGCCTAACATGTTAAACAAAAGACAAGCATAAGATAGAATCAAACAACACATAGACATATTGAATGATTAATTGATAACTTATCTTTCAATGAAACATGGAAGATCTCAAGGCAAAAAGCCCTGAAAAAGTAGCTAAAATCGTCTTAGGGTTTTATCCCAAAATTCCACACACTAAGCTCTCTCCTAATGACAAAAAATTAGAAAACTATATATAGATTTTTGGATCTGACGGCGTCACCTTATGCATTGTGACGCCGTCACCTCGCCGCTTTTAGGGTTCCCGGGTGACCTTCTTGACGCCGTCCCTCTTTAGCTCTTCAAAAATCCATTCTGGCCTATCAAGGCTTGACGCCGTCGGATCATGAACGTGACGCCGTCCCCTTATGATTTAAGCCGTGACGCCCTTGATTTAGTTAAAGCGTGACGCCGTCAGAATTCTCATGCTAACTCACTGGCCCGTCATGAGTAAATTTCACATCCAACTTTTCTTGCCAAGGCATGACGCCGTCCCATGTTAATTGTGACGCCGTCAAGAATAACTTTTAGCCGATTCTTGAGACTTTGCCGTTTTCTTCACTTTAATGCTCCAAAAACGTCCAAAATGCCTCCTTTTCCAGATTTCTCCTCAAAAGTACCTAAAATGACAAAAGGAACGATTTAGGGCAATATTTGATCAAATAAATACGATTTCGGGCTTAAATGACCCCTTAAAAGCGGTACACTTTTCGCCTCATCAGTTGTACCCTTGTGAAAGAACCAACGGGAGTGGTTGTACCCTTGTAAAGAACCCGGTGTTTAGCTTAGTACCGGATAAAGATTAAGCGACGTGTAAAGGTTTTCTCCGCCTAGAAGGGAGCTTGTTTCTTAGTGAAGAAAAACTCTCGAGTTAGAGGCTCGAGGAGTGGAGTAGGGCAAGGAAGAGAGTCCTTGTAGCCGAACCACTATAAACAACAGTGTTGTGTGGTTTGATCTTTCCTCTCTTTACTTATTTACTTATATTACTTGTTTGTGTGCTTGATTGTTTACTTTACTTTGAAATCACGATAAGTCACAAAGCGAATCAAATTTTAAACGGTAAAACTATTCAACCCCCCTTCTAGTTTTCCACAATTGGTACCAGAGCGGTGTTACTCAAGATTTTCAAAATATATTGTATTTTAAAAACTTGAAACGATCAATGGATTTTGAAAACTTTAAAGAAGGGCAATCTATGCAAAGACCACCACTATTTGAACCAAATTGTTTCATATATTGAAAAAATCGCTTTGAGACATATGTGAAGTCAAAGGACATAGATCTGTGGTATATTATTGTAGAGGGTGACTATAAGCCCATTAGTAATGATATTTCAGGTGGTCGGGATATAGGTACTTCTTTTATTCGTCATAGTGATGAGCAAAAGAAGTTGATTGCCAAAAATAATCAAGCCAAAATGATGCTTTACAATTCTTTACCTAAGAAAGAATATGAAAAAGTTTTTATGTGTAAAACGGCTAAAGATATTTGGCAATCACTAATTATCACTCATCAAGGGAACTCACAAGTCAAAGATAACAAAATTGATCTTCTTGTTCAACAATATGAACAATTTGTTATCTCTGAAGATGAGTCCATTGATAGTGCGTTTGCTAGGTTTAATACTATTATTACATCTCTTAAAGCACTTGATGAATCTTTTTCTAGTAAGAATTTTGTCAGGAAATTTCTAAGAGCACTCCACCCAAAGTGGAGAGCAAAGGTGACAGCTATTGAAGAATCTAAGGATCTTTCAAGTATGACACTGGACGAGCTCATAGGAAACCTCAAAGTTCACGAAATGGTGATGAAAAAAGACTCAGAAATAGTTAAAGGCAGAAGGAGAAAATGAAGTCTATTGTCTTGAAAGCTAGAGTTGAGTCAAGTGATGAAGAGTCTTGCTCTAGTAGCGAAGACGAAGAACATGCCATGGCTGTAAGGTGTTGGTCCACAAATTGTATATGGATCACTAAGTAGTTTTGAATACCTAGTAGATGGTTAGGATAAATCCGAACCAATCTAAGTGAGAAACCCTAAGTGATTGTTAATGTTAATGCGGAATCTTAACAAGAACAATTAAGAACACAAGCAGGGATATCACTAACTTTGTATATTGATATTAACTATTATCAATTCGTACACCTCACACCCGTTTACTAACAAACTTTAGGGATCCTTTTATAACACCAGGAAACCCTAGATGACACAGAAGATATACACAAATCTTCTATAAAGATACATACACGCATTGTATCTTTTCCTAATATAACTCTAACAAACTTTCCTATCTTCACGACCAGACCAGACTTTATAAGTCAACCAGACTTAACATGTACTACCAGACTTATCTTTACATAACCAGACCTAAATCACAAACAGACCTAACTCAGTAAACGACCAGACCTAAGTAGTAAACTACCAGACCTAAGTAGTCTGTTCTTGATATGCATCATAATTCCCAACAATCCTCCCCTAACTTGATCTTCATGCTTCATGAACTTCAAGTTCTTCTGATTTAGCCTTCTGAGGATTGAATCTTGAACACTTTGAAATGTATTTAGGTCTTGTTCCTTTCTAGCAGCTTGAATCTTGATAAGCTCTTCTGATATGGACTTGGCAGCAACAATGACTATATGTACATCAATTCATATTAAGTTTCATAGCTATTCTCATCACTTCCAGGTGTGTTAACACCTGTGAGAGGTGAATCATTGAAATTTAATGGATTTGATGTCTCTTTACCAATAGCCATTACTACTGGAGTAGCCAAATGTTTTGGTGTGTAAGACCATGGTACACTGATAACCATATGATTTTAAGCAAATCATCAGCTTATCAACGGATTTGTTAAGTCTTTACCAAAAGCCGTTTGCTTCTGGACTAGTCAATTCTTTGATGGAAAAGCACCTCATCATGGTGAATTGATTACCATTTATGGTTTTCCACAGCCTTTACCACAAGCCATAACCTTGTGGGCTAGCCAACTCTTCACTTATCTTAGATATGGTGAGTTGAATACCATACAATTTTTGGCAAATTGTCAGCCATAAACGGATTTGAGCAATCTTTACCTGTTAGCCGTTTGCTCAGGATTAGCCAGTCCTTGTGTTGATGAGACAAGGTGGACTGATAACCTTTTGATGTGTTAGTGCAAAGCACCTTCACCAAGTGAGAAGTTCCAATAATCTCACTCAATAACTTGTGAAAATATACTTAAACCAGCATTGCCTATAAAAGAAATAAAAGATATAGATAAAACAAACTAAAATATATATATATATATATATATATATATATATATATATATATATATATATATATATATATATATATATATATATATATATATTTTTTTTTTTTTTTTTTTTTTTTTTTTTTTTTTTTTTATCAAATCATTAACAAAACTAAAATCAAAACTACAAAACTTAAAAATAACCTAAATGCTGGTAAGTATTCATATTTTACATACTTCACAGTTTGACCTCCCCTTAGGCCAAACCTCCCCTTAATTCAAACTAGGGGTTCATCATACCAATGTTAACTACCAGGTAATTGAACCTAGGACCATCAAATGCCTTAGTTAACAGGTCAGCAACATTAAAATCTGTATGTATTTTCTCCACTCTAATCAACTTCTTTTCAAAGCAATCCCTAATGAAGTGATGCCTTATTTCTATATGCTTAGTTTTAGAGTGATATACTGGATTCTTAACAATACAGATAGTACTCTTATTATCTATGTGGATAACAGTATTCATAAAATTCAAACCATAGTCCAGCATCTGATTCTGAATCCACAAAACTTGTCCACAGCAATGAGCAGCTGCTACATACTCAGCCTCAGTAGTTGAATTAGCCACAATCGTCTGCTTCTTGCATTGCCAAGATATTAACCTCCTTCCAAGGAACTGACAACCTCCTGTTGTTGATTTCCTATCCAGACTTGCACCAGCATAGTCACTGTCTGAATAAGCTGTCAGATCAAAAGCTGACTCCTTAGGATACCAAAGACCCAAATTTGGTTTGCCCTTTAAGTACCTAAAGATTCTCTTCACAGCATTAAGATGTGAAGTCTTTGGTTGAACCTGAAAACGTGAACAAATACAAACTGCATACATAATATCAGGTCTAGAAGCAGTAAGATACATGAGGGAACCTATCATGGATCTGTAAAGATGCACATTTACATCAGCAGCATCTTCATCCTTTGTTAAAGGCACTTTGTTCTCCATGGGAGTGACTGCTGCCTTTACATTTGAGAATTCAAACTTTTTCAAAATTTCTGCAACATACTTGTCTTGAGAAATAAAAAGTCCATCATCCTTTTGCTTAACTTGCAGTCCCAAGAAAAATGTAAGTTCTCCCATTGAGCTCATTTCAAACCTGCTTTTCATTAAACCTTCAAATTCATCACACCAAGACTTTCTTGTGGATCCAAAAATGATATCATCCACATAAATTTGGACAAGAATAATATCCTTCTGATCTCTCTTGATAAATAATGTCTTGTCAATTACACCCCTGATGTATCCATGTTCTTCAAGAAACTCTGAAAGAGTTTCATACCAAGCTCTAGGAGCCTGATGAAGACCATACAGAGCTTTAATAACCTTATACACTTGATTGGGATTAGCAGGATCCTCAAAGCCAGGAGGTTGATGTACATACACATCTTCTTCAATAGTGCCATAAAGAAAAGCACTTTTGACATCCATCTGATATACCTTGAATCCCATGTATGATGCATAGGCCAAAAATAACCTGATAGCTTCAATCCTTGCCACAGGAGCAAAAACCTCATCATAATCTATGCCCTCCTCCTGTTTGTATCCTTGGGCTACCAACCTTGCTTTGTTCCTTACAACTACCCCTCTTTCATCCCTTTTATTCCTGAAGACCCATTTAGTACCAATAACTTTAGCTCCATAAGGTAGGTCTACAAGAACCCATACTTTCTGTAGCTTGAACTGCAACAACTCTTCTTGCATGGCTTCTACCCAACTTTCCTCCCCTAAAGCTTCAGAAACTGTAGTGGGTTCACTTTGAGAAAGAAAGCAAGCAAATAAGCAATGTTGCTGGTCCTTATGGTTGACCCTTTGTTGTTGCTTGATCAGGCTAATGAGTGCAAGAGAAGCAGACTGATGGTGCACTCTACTTCTTGTTTGAACAGCAGACTTGGGGTTACCAATTATTTGGTTTTTGGGATGAATGGTGTGGATCCTGAGAGTGGGGGTTGGACTTACTTCCACTTCAGTGGGTAAGTTGTTGAAATCAGTAATAATACCTCCTTCATCATAGGAAGCCCCATCAAAAACACCTTCATTAGGATTAGGAAATACTTCAAGTTCTGGCATCTTAGAATCAGCACATTCAGCATTTGAAGTAAGGTCTGGTAGAACATCACTACCAGACTTAAAAAGTGAAGTACTGGTAATGCTAGGGGATTTGACTTTGCCAGACTTAACTTCAGAGTCTGTTTTCTGAGGTGAAGAATCCTTGATTACTGCTTCACCTGCATCAGACTTGTTCTCTGTAGAGGGAATCACAACAAGCTCAGCCATATCATCAATGTTCCCTGAATTTGAAGAATCTTTGGTACCTGCAATGTTAGTAGCTTCTTGGGTACCTGCAATAGGGTTAATTTGATTCTCCTTGGAGACAGGAACATAATTCATAGAATCAGTCAAATAATCAATATCAAACATCCACCTATGACCAATTCCCTTGACATTGGGTTTTTCCTCAAGAAAGTTTACATGCAGATTTTCTTCTACTTTCTTGGATACTAAATTGTAAACCCTAAAGGCTTTACTGTTTAATGCATACCCAAGTAAGAACCCTTCATCAGACTTTCCTTCAAATTTTCCAAGAACACTCAGAGTATCAAGAATGGTAACATGACACCCAAAAGGTCTTATATGGCTAACAACTGGTTTGTGGCCAAACATAAGCTCATAAGGAGTTCTATTTTGAGGCTTAGTCACTCTAACCCTATTAAAGATGTAGCAGGCATTGCTGACTGCTTCAGCCCAAAATGTAGTAGGTAAAAGTGAATCTGCAAGCATAGTCCTAGCAGCCTCAATAAGTGTCCTGTTCATTCTCTCAGCAACTCCATTTTGCTGAGGAGTTCTTGCATTACTGAATTGTTGCTTAATTCCTTTATTACCACAAAAATCTAGCATGCTCTTGTTTTTAAATTCAGTGCCATTATCACTCCTAATGATTTTGACTCGTTTATCAATAAGGTTTTCAATCTGTCTAATGAAATTTTGAATCAAAGGGGTAGCTTCATCCTTCCTAGACATAAAGAACACCCAACAATATCTAGTACAATCATCTGTAATGACAAGGCAATAGCATGCATGATTTATACTATGGACAGATGTAGGGCCAAAAAGATCCATATGTAAGGTATGCAAAGGTTCAGTGATTAATCTTTCTAATTTAACCTTACAGGATGCCCTATGTTGTTTTCCCTTGTTGCAAGCCACACAGGTATGATCATTTTTAAACAATTTTGAAGGCAAACCTCTCACAAGGTTATTCTTCACAAGTTTATTCATATTTTTGAAATTCACATGGCCTAACCTTCTGTGCCACAACTTAGATTCATCCAATGTAGCTTTTGCAATTAAACAGGTAGCACCTTTTGCAGGATTAGATGCTTTCATATCAAAACTGTACATTTTGTGTTGTCTGGGAACTTTAAGAAGAATTTGATGTTCTTCAGGCATTTTAAAGTCCGGAGTCAACACAAGACAATCAGTTTCAGTAAAAAGCACCTTATGCTGAGTATCACAAATCTGTGATATTGAGAAAAGGTTGAACTGCCCAAGTTCTTTCACAAAAGATACATTGTCAAATTCTATGTTGCCCACAATGATTCTTCCTTTACCAGTTATCTGTCCCTTGCTTCCTCCAAAAGTAACAGAACCTCCCTCGAATTCATGGAAATCATTAAGATAGTTCTTGTTACCAGTCATGTGCCCAGAGCATCCACTGTCAAGTATTCCTCTATCTTCCATATAGCAAAGTGGATGATCCTGCACAAAAAGAAGAGAAATTAGTTTCTCTTAGGAACCCAGGCCTGAGTAGGCTTGGGTCCGCCTTGTGGATCAATATGCTTAAATTTCTTAATTGAACCTGATCCACTGTTGTTTTGGGATATATACATGGATTTATTTTTGTTTGAATCCCAAGACATACATGCTGAGGTCTTAACAGCAGAACCCCCATTTCCCTTTAAAGGTTTTGCTGTTTGCTTTCCAACTTGTCTTCTCACAGGTGAATGAGCTTTGTAAAAATTAGTTCTTTTAAAATTTTCTTTCACCTGAGATTTTTGAAAAGGTTGCTTGGGTCTTACAAAACCAGTGTTAACATTTGGTCTCACAGAGTTGACATAACCAGTATTCACTTTAGGCCTCATAAAATTAACATTTTGCCTACTTACATTAAAGTTTCTGTAGCCAGATCCAAAATTTGGTCTACCAGAACTAACAAAGGAGTTAGGTCTGGTAGTGTTATTTAGTTGAACAGGTCTGGGAACAAACTGGTTGGCATGGTTAACTCTATTAGCATTGTTCCAAACTGGTTTATGTGAACCATTAACCTTATTAACATTCATTCTCTTTTGCTCAGCCTCTCTTTTCATTCTCTTTTCATGGAAGTCACAATCTCTTATTAAATGACTCAAACTTCCACACACAAAACATCTTTTAGGAGCATAATTGTAACTACTCCTACTCTCTCTGTGAACACTATTGCTTCTAGGTGACTCATTCAATTTAACAGATTCCCTAGGAGTTTTTATGTGGTTAACACAACTAGGTTTAACTGTCTCAGCTTTTTGTTCAGTCACTAAAGGTTTAGTAACAACAGGTTCACACTTCTTAACAACCTTAGGTTCAGGATTCTCTTTTTCCTCATTGTTTGACTCAGACTTAGAGTGATCAGAGGAACTATCAATAGATCCTTCAGAGTCATTGGATTGACAAGAAGAATATCTACTAGATTTGTCCTCTGAGGTAGTTGGTTCAGGCACTTGAGGACCTTTCTTACCATACACAAAGAGTGAATCATCTAACTCTTCTTTTTCAAGAGGAGTATAGTCATCACTCAAAGGTGGTGGTACTCCCTTAAAGTCACCAGTCTTAACAAACCTATTGTACAAAGGTTTATCAGCATAGTCCTCTTCTCTATTTTTAAATATATCCCTATGCTCATTTTCCTCATATCCTAAGCCACATTTTTTATTTGACTTAATTTGAGAATCCCAACACTTAAACAGGTTTTTATTTGAATTGTTCCATTGATCTACCCTTTTTCTCAGCTCATCCCCTCCTTCTGAATTTTAAGCCCTAATTGTCTATACCTTTTAAGCTTCTCATCTTGTTCATATATTTTATTAGCTTGAAAGTATAGTTTTTCATTTAAAGCAGCATGTTGATTTTGAAGGGTGACCTTTTGTGCCTCTAAAGTTTTTACAGCATTTTTATGTGCTAATAAATTTACTTCTAGATCACCTATTTGTTCTTGCTGCTCATCACACAAAGCCTTAACATGATTATATGAGTCAGTACATAATTTAGAGCATAATGATACCTCATTACCAATGGCCATGAGAGCATGATCAGACTCCTCATTTACTCTTGGATGCTCACCCCAATTGACTCCTCCAGCTTCCATTGTCAGCAGACTCATCTGATTCTTTTCCATCTTCCCATCTTCAACTCTTTTCTCATCAGCAGACTTCTTCTCTGGACAATCTCTTGAAAAATGCCCATGCTTGTGACAGTTGTAGCATTCAACAGTCCTCTTTGTGTATCCCACTGGTGATTTGTTGTTGAAGTTGATAGTCCTACCATATTGCTTCTGAAATCGTTTGACCCTTAAATCAACCATGGCAATGTGCCATTTTATATCCATCTCCTCAACTTCAGCATCATTAATTTGTTCAAGGTCTTCACTAATAAAGCTTTCATCTTCCGTTTGATTGGCAAAGAAAGAATGTATCACCTCATCAGTGAAACTTGAAGCAGACCTTTCACTTGAAGGAGTTTCATAGTTACCAGACCTAACACCAGATCTAACCTTGTAAGTACTGCTTTTGTTTTGAGATACAAAAGCAACATTTGAGGAACTGGTTGAACCCTGAGTGTTGTTACTGATGTCCCTTTCAAACATCCTGAGATTATTGTAAAGGTCATCAGGTGTCATAGAGTCTACTTCCTCCTTAATCCTCATTGCCACAGATACATTGCCCCATTCTGATGGTAAAGATCTAAGGAATTTGTGATTTGCATCCTCATTCGAGACTGCTGCACCATGAACTTCCAATTGTGTTAACAGATGTTGAAATCTGTCATAGCCCTTCTCCAAACCTTCAGTCTTTGAAACACTAAATGTTTCAAATTGCTGTTTAAGAACAGCCTTTTGCATCTTTTTGGAGTTAGCATTACCTCCAAATCGTTTCTTGATAGCTTCCCACATCTCCTTAGCATCAAGAATGCCATGAAACCTTTGTAGATGCTCCTTAGGAATAGCCATAAGAAGCAAGGTTCTGGCCTTCTTTTCCTTCTCCACATCCCTAATCTCCTCAGCAGATACTGGTGGCATTATTCTGAGTTGCCCATCATTCCCTTGTGAAATTCTCTTTTTAGAATTTCCCTTTTGAATCACCTTCCATACATCACTATCAATGTATTCCAGATAATGTTCCATCTCCATGGCCCATATATCATACTCTTCTCTCTTTAGTAGTGGAAGTTTTATGTTTGAGATTGTGGTTGTGGAAGGGATGGGTTGTTGTTGTGTTTGGGAGTTACTGGTTTCGGTTTTTCCTTCATCTTCATGGTTTGATTGCTCATCCTCACTGTTATGGATTGAGAAAGTTTCAGGCTTATCGAGTTCAGACATTGTGAAGGGTGATTTGAGTGAGAATTAGGTTTTAGGGATTTAGTGTTCTACGAATTCAGAGTCTCTCTCCTTGCTCTGATACCACTTGTTGGTCCACAAATTGTATATGGATCACTAAGTAGTTTTGAATACCTAGTAGATGGTTAGGATAAATCCGAACCAATCTAAGTGAGAAACCCTAAGTGATTGTTAATGTTAATGCGGAATCTTAACAAGAACAATTAAGAACACAAGCAGGGATATCACTAACTTGGTATATTGATATTCACTATTATCAATTCGTACACCTCACACCCGTTTACTAACAAACTTTAGGGATCCTTTTATAACACCAGGAAACCCTAGATGACACAGAAGATATACACAAATCTTCTATAAAGATACATACACGCATTGTATCTTTTCCTAATATAACTCTAACAAACTTTCCTATCTTCACGACCAGACCAGACTTTATAAGTCAACCAGACTTAACATGTACTACCAGACTTATCTTTACATAACCAGACCTAAATCACAAACAGACCTAACTCAGTAAACGACCAGACCTAAGTAGTAAACTACCAGACCTAAGTAGTCTGTTCTTGATATGCATCATAATTCCCAACAATCCTCCCCTAACTTGATCTTCATGCTTCATGAACTTCAAGTTCTTCTGATTTAGCCTTCTGAGGATTGAATCTTGAACACTTTGAAATGTATTTAGGTCTTGTTCCTTTCTAGCAGCTTGAATCTTGATAAGCTCTTCTGATATGGACTTGGCAGCAACAATGACTATATGTACATCAATTCATATTAAGTTTCATAGCTATTCTCATCACTTCCAGGTGTGTTAACACCTGTGAGAGGTGAATCATTGAAATTTAATGGATTTGATGTCTCTTTACCAATAGCCATTACTACTGGAGTAGCCAAATGTTTTGGTGTGTAAGACCATGGTACACTGATAACCATATGATTTTAAGCAAATCATCAGCTTATCAACGGATTTGTTAAGTCTTTACCAAAAGCCGTTTGCTTCTGGACTAGTCAATTCTTTGATGGAAAAGCACCTCATCATGGTGAATTGATTACCATTTATGGTTTTCCACAGCCTTTACCACAAGCCATAACCTTGTGGGCTAGCCAACTCTTCACTTATCTTAGATATGGTGAGTTGAATACCATACAATTTTTGGCAAATTGTCAGCCATAAACGGATTTGAGCAATCTTTACCTGTTAGCCGTTTGCTCAGGATTAGCCAGTCCTTGTGTTGATGAGACAAGGTGGACTGATAACCTTTTGATGTGTTAGTGCAAAGCACCTTCACCAAGTGAGAAGTTCCAATAATCTCACTCAATAACTTGTGAAAATATACTTAAAACCAGCATTGCCTATAAAAGAAATAAAAGATATAGATAAAACAAACTAAAATATATATATATATACATATATATATATATATATATATATATATTTTTTTTTTTTTTTTTTTTTAATCAAATCATTAACAAAACTAAAATCAAAACTACAAAACTTAAAAATAACCTAAATGCTGGTAAGTATTCATATTTTACATACTTCACAGTTTGACCTCCCCTTAGGCCAAACCTCCCCTTAATTCAAACTAGGGGTTCATCATACCAATGTTAACTACCAGGTAATTGAACCTAGGACCATCAAATGCCTTAGTTAACAGGTCAGCAACATTAAAATCTGTATGTATTTTCTCCACTCTAATCAACTTCTTTTCAAAGCAATCCCTAATGAAGTGATGCCTTATTTCTATATGCTTAGTTTTAGAGTGATATACTGGATTCTTAACAATACAGATAGTACTCTTATTATCTATGTGGATAACAGTATTCATAAAATTCAAACCATAGTCCAGCATCTGATTCTGAATCCACAAAACTTGTCCACAGCAATGAGCAGCTGCTACATACTCAGCCTCAGTAGTTGAATTAGCCACAATCGTCTGCTTCTTGCATTGCCAAGATATTAACCTCCTTCCAAGGAACTGACAACCTCCTGTTGTTGATTTCCTATCCAGACTTGCACCAGCATAGTCACTGTCTGAATAAGCTGTCAGATCAAAAGCTGACTCCTTAGGATACCAAAGACCCAAATTTGGTTTGCCCTTTAAGTACCTAAAGATTCTCTTCACAGCATTAAGATGTGAAGTCTTTGGTTGAACCTGAAAACGTGAACAAATACAAACTGCATACATAATATCAGGTCTAGAAGCAGTAAGATACATGAGGGAACCTATCATGGATCTGTAAAGATGCACATTTACATCAGCAGCATCTTCATCCTTTGTTAAAGGCACTTTGTTCTCCATGGGAGTGACTGCTGCCTTTACATTTGAGAATTCAAACTTTTTCAAAATTTCTGCAACATACTTGTCTTGAGAAATAAAAAGTCCATCATCCTTTTGCTTAACTTGCAGTCCCAAGAAAAATGTAAGTTCTCCCATTGAGCTCATTTCAAACCTGCTTTTCATTAAACCTTCAAATTCATCACACCAAGACTTTCTTGTGGATCCAAAAATGATATCATCCACATAAATTTGGACAAGAATAATATCCTTCTGATCTCTCTTGATAAATAATGTCTTGTCAATTACACCCCTGATGTATCCATGTTCTTCAAGAAACTCTGAAAGAGTTTCATACCAAGCTCTAGGAGCCTGATGAAGACCATACAGAGCTTTAATAACCTTATACACTTGATTGGGATTAGCAGGATCCTCAAAGCCAGGAGGTTGATGTACATACACATCTTCTTCAATAGTGCCATAAAGAAAAGCACTTTTGACATCCATCTGATATACCTTGAATCCCATGTATGATGCATAGGCCAAAAATAACCTGATAGCTTCAATCCTTGCCACAGGAGCAAAAACCTCATCATAATCTATGCCCTCCTCCTGTTTGTATCCTTGGGCTACCAACCTTGCTTTGTTCCTTACAACTACCCCTCTTTCATCCCTTTTATTCCTGAAGACCCATTTAGTACCAATAACTTTAGCTCCATAAGGTAGGTCTACAAGAACCCATACTTTCTGTAGCTTGAACTGCAACAACTCTTCTTGCATGGCTTCTACCCAACTTTCCTCCCCTAAAGCTTCAGAAACTGTAGTGGGTTCACTTTGAGAAAGAAAGCAAGCAAATAAGCAATGTTGCTGGTCCTTATGGTTGACCCTTTGTTGTTGCTTGATCAGGCTAATGAGTGCAAGAGAAGCAGACTGATGGTGCACTCTACTTCTTGTTTGAACAGCAGACTTGGGGTTACCAATTATTTGGTTTTTGGGATGAATGGTGTGGATCCTGAGAGTGGGGGTTGGACTTACTTCCACTTCAGTGGGTAAGTTGTTGAAATCAGTAATAATACCTCCTTCATCATAGGAAGCCCCATCAAAAACACCTTCATTAGGATTAGGAAGTACTTCAAGTTGGCTATGCAAGAGGAATTAAATCATGGGTTATTGCTATGCAAGAGGAATTAAATCAATTTGTTAGAAATGACGTTTGGACACTAGTTCCACAACCTAAAAATCAAACCATAATCGGTACAAAATAGGTGTTTAGAAATAAAATGGATGAAAATCGCATAGTATCTAGAAATAAAGCTAGGCTAGTAGCACAAGGCTACAATCAACAAGAAGGTATAGATTACGATGAAACATTTGCACCCGTAGCTAGACTTGAGTCTATTAGGATACTACTTGCATATGCATGTGAACATGATTTTAAACTATTTCAAATGGATGTCAAAAGTGCATTTTTAAACGGATTTATAAATGAAGAAGTATATGTTGCACAACCTCCTGGCTTTGCCGATTTTGAAAAACCAAATCATGTTTACAAACTTAAGAAAGCATTATACGGACTTAAGCATGCACCAAAAGCTTGGTATGATCGACTTAAGACCTTCCTAGTTGACCATAAGTATACCATGGGCCTAGTAGAAAATATTTTCTTCACCAAGAAAAAGGGATCACATATTATCATCATCCAGATATATGTGGATGACATTATATTCGGTTCAACTTGTCAAGAGTTATGCGACGATTTCTCAAAAATCATGCATGACGAGTTTGAAATGAGTATGATGGGGGAACTAAACTTTTTCTTAGGTCTCCAAATAAAACAATTAGAAGATGGGATATTCTTCAACCAATCAAAGTATATCAAATATATGCTTAAGAAATTTGGTCTTGAAGACTCAAAACCTATGAAAACACCCATGTCCTCAGAAACCAAACTCACAAAGGATGAAGAAAACGAATCCGTAGATAGCACTAAATGTAGAGGAATGATTGGTAGTTTGCTTTATCTTACGGCTAGTAGGCCGGACATTATGTTTAGTGTTTGTCTATGTGCACGTTTTCAAGAAGATCCCAAAATATCTCATCTTGAAGCCGTTAAATGGATATTTAGATACATTAAAGGCACTACACATTTAGGATTATGGTATCCCAAAGGGACATGTGTAGAAACCATAGTGTATGCCGACTTAGACCATGCCGGTGACTATGTTGATAGGAAAAGTACTAGTGGTATTTGTACTTTTGTAGGACATTGTCTCACCGCATGGTTTGCTAAGAAACAAACAGCCCTCGCCATATCAACAACTGAAGCCGAGTACGTGCCAGCAGGAAAAGCTTGCCAACAAGCACTGTGGATGAAACAAGCTCTCGTCGACTATGGAATTGAACTAAATGACATTCCCATTCTTTGCGACAACAAAGGAGCTATCGATCTTAGTAAAAACCCAGTCCAACATGCTAGAACCAAACACATAGAAATACGTCACCACTTCCTTCGTGACAATGTTCAGAAGGGAAACATCTCAATTGAGAAAGTTTCCTCAGAGGACAACATTGCCGATATCCTCACAAAACCTCTCAAGAGAGAACCTTTCAACTATCTTAGACTTGGTTTAGGATTAATGGAACCTAGTGAATAGATTAAACGTTAGCTCAAACCTTAGATTAACCAAACACGGCAAAAATCCAACCTGAGTTCTGATCCTGCGGATCCAAACGACAACAAGGGCGGAACCCTTGTTTGGGATCCGCCGGATCCATCATCTGCTGAGGCAGTTTTTATATATATTAAACAAATACCCTGTACTATTCATCACTCTCCCTAAAACTTATCACCTTCTGTATTCGACCCATAATTCACCAAAATCATAATTTAGGCTATCTTCTTCAACCAACTTGTGCTCAAATCATCACTGTAAATATTCTTAACATGTTTACACTCCTGATCTGCGTCTAGGATTTCTATTTCATGCACAAAACCAAAACTTGGGGTTATGCATAATTCTTGAAAAATCATGAAGCATATTTACTAAATTGCATAACAAATCATGTTTTTCATAGTTAGGAATTGCATCTTGTAGTACATTGTCATTATTCATCAAAAACCCCATGAGAAATTTTTGCTAAAATCTTCTCAGGACTAGGAAAAATGGTTTTTGAACATTGTTCATACAAATACAAAAACGTTATGTTTTAAACATCACTTGCATAATGTCTCTTGAATGCTAAAGGGAATACATAACTAATATGTATTTTCCGGTACATTGAATCGTAGCTACATTGAAGTAGGAGCATTTGGGTTATCTCCCATTTTATCATAAAACTTGCATAAACATAATTTTCATGCATTAAAAGGAGTCGAGATAACCGCACCTCCACATTGTCCCCATGTAGGCACACACTAGACATATATACGTATTTTTGATAATTTCAACTAAACTATATATTTTTCGTGTCTAGGATAACTATGCCTCCCACAACCAACTACAATCACAAAAACACCATCGATTACCTTCGCAAACACCACAAAACCAAGGGTCTCACCGAAGCCCAAGTCAATATATTCAAAGCCTTAGAAAAACGATACGTCCATGAGGGTAGGGTTGTAGACTCCTAATTCTATGAAGATACCAATCTTCGTGAGCAATTGGCCACTATTCATTTCGATTGTCTTTTAGACATTGATGAGCCTATCATTCCTAGGTTCATTCTTGAGTTCTATGCAACCATAGGTCTTAGTCTAAGCGACAATGGTCTCATGAGCATTCACTTTAGTGTCAATGGAACCTTGTTCAATATTCCCTTAGATCAATTTGGTGAGGTCTTAGGAGTTCCAAATTATGGAACATGTGTCTACTCCGATAAATGGTCTTTGACAATTTTAGAATCCTACCTTGGTAGAACGGCATCATATGCCACACCTTTGACTGACAAAGAAACCATTAGGGAGCATCTCTTCTTACCTAGGAACAACCCAACTAGGATGCATCGAGGTCGTCAAGTAGCTAGAGACCCATTTGCCATGGAGCTCAATGAACTCAATCCCGAATTTAGAAAGTTAGAAGATGTGTTAAGGGCTAATGTCATATGCACCGTTGGAAATCGGGATCACATCAACGCTTGTCTTTGCTATATGATGTATTGTGTCTCAACTCATCAACCCTTCAACCTTGCATACTATATCGCCAAACGAATGGCCGATATTCCGGTACAAGGTACCACCGCTATGCCCTACGGGATGCTCTTGACTCGTCTCTATAGAGCCTTTGCACCCATTCCTAGAAATGCCTTAGGATTTGTTCCCGATTATGATGAGATTCCACACACCTTTGTTCCCTTAAGCGATTTTAGGGTAGCGGTTGACAAAGGCAAACGCCCTCGTCCTCAAACATCATCATCATCAATGAGTGACGATGACGGGTTGCCAAACTCTAGAATCACTCCACCGGAATACTTGCGTCAACTTCCACCGATTGCGAATGAATCACCGGAGTTCAAGCAAACCAAAGGAATGGTGAAGAATTTAGGGCGTTGGATCATGAAACTTCACAAGGGTATGAAGAAATTGAGCAAGAAGTTCAAGTGAGAGGAGTGTTTGGGTCTAGACGTTTTCAAACAATGATGTGTTAAACTTATGTGTATCTTGAGATATTATATTATTACTTGATATGTATGTGAACTAACTCAGATTTGCAGGTCGATAACACTTAGTGTTATCAATTTTTCGAGAATAAGCCACTATTTGGCTTAACTCCATTTAAGGTAAGTTATGATGATCGGATTTATTTATGTGCAAACGTGTGTTAGAATATATATATTTAGTATATTTGTAGTACATATTAGCTATTACATAAGTTATAGGAGAATTTTCGGGTTTTGGTCGAAAAACGCGAAATTTGCATATCTCTCTGTTTGTTTTAGCACATTCGGACGACGGATATGGCGGATCCAGCTTTTGGATCCGGCTAGTGTATCTTTTGGATCCGCCAGTCCAGAACCCACGGATCCCACGGCTCCCAAACTTTGGCTCCGCCTTTGTTGTCGATTGGATCCGCGGATACCAACAGTAACTTTTTTCAAAAATTCCCGGCTCATCCTGACACTTAGATTTTGGTTTGTAACTTCTTTAGATTATATTCACTGATAATTAAACTCTCTAGAATGATTTAGGAACACTTAGAATCCTAAGAACTCAATTTCTCACCAAAATTTGAATTTTCAAATTTTACATGTGAGTTACCTTTCTAATACAAGCAAGGAACCCTTTTGAGGGATTCGTCAAATCCGTGGAAACATCTTATCAACAGATTTTCCACTATCTCCTTGCATTTACTTCAAATCCTCCTCATATCACTCAAGTCCATTTCAATGGATTGACCTTAGGATGTGACAAGGTTAAATTTCTGTTCCAAATCATTAGGAACCAACATTCTCCATTGGATTTACATCCAATCCAAACACACAGACCAACAAATCTTCTGCCTATAAATTAGTACCTTAGGATCATCACTAAACTCACTCACTCACCATTTTCTCTACTTTCTCTCCTGTACATCTTAGCTACATTACTTCACCATGACTAAATCAAACAACTCTTCCACCTCTAGACCTCCAAAACGAACTGCCCGCATTAGTGTTAAACCATGTTGCTTCATAAACTTAGCAAACTCATCATCAGAGGAATCATCTCCTCTAAATATCTCATCACCGATTGCAAGTGAGAATTTTCTCACACTCTCCACTCCAACACCACCAAATGTAGTCATTCATACTCCACCACCAACAATTACTCCAATAGCTACCTCTCCACCACCCGCTCCATCACAACCTGTTAGATCACCATCACCCCCAAAATCACCCAAACTTCAACCAGTAGAGCTATTTAGGACTCCACTTTCATCACCAAATCCATACCTTGATGACTTGGAAGACCTTCCACCAAGGTCAACCAATCATCCACCCATGACCTTTGAAGGTCAACAACCCATGCTTTTTCATCGGTTTTCCCGGATATCCATGGTCCTTTATACCATGATGCACCACCACCAAAACCGCAACCACAACAACTCTCACCAAGATCCACTCTCCATTCCATCGATGAAGAGTTTTGGATTAATCAACAAAACACCCAAGCCGATATCAACGAGGAACAAAACCGCCTCTATGCATTCTCAAACATGGTTGACTCCCATCTCCACGAGGCTATGGACTTACAATCCACCTTGTTAGCCTCCATTACGGGTCCAACTAACAATCCACCACCACCTACATCCAATAATCCACCACCACCATCAACAAACAACCAACCACCATCACCACCACAAAACCATGAGACTACTCTTCCTCCCGGTTTTTCAAGCCATGATTGCTCGCATTGCGAGAGAACTGCTCATTTGGCCCAAAGGACCAACATTTTGGTCAATGAGCTCCAAAATGAAATGAGGTTCATATTGAACCACATTCTCGAGCGTCTCAATGCAATCTCTCATTCTCCTCAATAGGAGCTTTGTTAGTTTCCTCTTAAAGGAACTTTTAGGGTGTTGTTTTAGAATTTTTATTATTAGTATTTATTTTCCTTGTTTGAATGTAACATCATTTTTTTCAAGTAATGAATGTTATGTTTTTATGCTTGTGGGTGATCAACATTAAGCATATTATCTCATTTTAGAATACTAACATCATAGTATGGTTGTTTTAGCCTCACATATCGCTTTGATCAAATGTACATTAGGTACTAAATTTTGATCAGACACTTTATTTTGACTTTTTAAAGTCAAATGGACTGAAACTTATTGTTTGGTTGACAATTACATATGCATTTTACTTCCATGAAGTAACTAACTTTTCTTTTGTAGCATCTCCTATCCTTGAAATGTATACGTTGGTACTCTGGCAATGGGGAGTATACATCGAGGGGGAGCGTCTCATAGTCTAACCATTTGTTTTGTAGGATCATACATCATCATACATCATATCCTTGTTACTCCATTTAGGGGGAGTATAAATCAAGGGGGAGCTTTAAAGTTCTCAAAATCGCATTCCGCTACGCATATCTTCTTTTTGTTTCGACAAAAAGGGGGAGACAGGATTAAGTTTGCATTACTGTGAAACGTCACAGTACATACATTTATACTTGAAATTGTTTTCAAAACTTGCATAAAACAAACTTAATCTATATTTTTAAAAAGACTCATACTTCATTTATTCATTTGCTTAAAAATACACCTTATGTTTTGTCATCAACAAAAAAGGGGAGATTGTTAATACAAATATCGTCCAAAAAACGTTATTTATATTTTACGATCTATACTTAGTTTTGTTAATGACAAATACAAGTTATATCTTTTAGCAAATCATAAATACAAGTTAAAGTCTTTTTAGAACACATTTATATTTCACAAGATCACTAGAATTTACATTTTATGCATTTACATGTTTATTTCCTAAAATGGAAACTTTATTTTTTAAAAGTTAGGATGACATCATGGCATGCATCATATACACAATCTTGGTTAGATTTTGTGATATTTTGTTTAGATCTTCAAGCCAAAGAGTTGACATTTGAAGATATGGAAAGATATGGCAAGATTTGAAGATCTCTTAGCTGGCCTGACACGGCGGATCCAAATGGATACAAAGACGGATCCAAATTTAGGGATCCGCCGGATCTGCTGCCTGTTGCTCAGCTTTGCCTATAAATAGCAAGCTGATCATTTGGCCATTCTCATCACTCATATAGCTTAAATACATACTCATTCATTTACTAACCCATATCATTCATTCATTCATTTGATCTTTCCTTTTGTAGCAAAGGGATCAAGCATACAAGGATCAACGTTCTATCGTTATCCGTTTAGCTTAGCCACTGTGTGATCTTGTACTAGTTTGCATATCATTATTTGTATCATTTATATCAGTAGAGTGAGGTTAGTGTTTTAGTCCTTAAAACACAAAGAGTGTTGGGAGTGGTTGCACCCTTGTAAAGAACCAAACGGGAGTGGTTGTACCCTTGTGAAAGAACTGATGAAGCAAAAAGTGTACCGCTTTTAGGGGGTCATTTAAGCCCTAAATCGTATTTATTTGATCAAATATTGCCCTAAATCGTTCCTTTTGTCATTTTAGGTACTTTGGAGAAGAAATCTGGAAAATGAAGCATTTTGGACGTTTTTGGAGCATAAAAGTGAAGAAAACGACAAAGTCTCCAAAGTTGCTGGAAAAGTACACTTGACGGCGTCAAGGATTGCTCCTGACGGCGTCATGGCTTGGCAAAAGAGGTGGATATGAAAAATACACATGATGAGCCAGGGAGTTTTACAAAGGAAGTCTGACGGCGTCACCCTTTAAGGTGATCAAGGCCATCACGGTTTATGTTAATGAGAGACGGCGTCAAGCACATTTCTGACGGCGTCAAGCCTTGATAAGCCAGGGAGGATTTTGGAGGTTTAAAGGGGGACGGCGTCAGGAAGACCATCCGGGAACCCTAGCCACGGCGAGGTGACGGCGTCAAGATCTATAACGTGACGCCGTCAGATACTAAGTTCTATATATAGTTTTGCAATTTTTTGTCATTAGTGTGCAACTTTGAGAGGAGAAACCCTAAGACGAATTTTTGCCATTTTTAAGGGTTTTCATACCCTTGGATCTCCCATGTTTAATTGAAGATAAGTAATCACTTAATCAATCAATATGTCTATGTGTTGTTTGATTATATCTTGTTCTTGTCTTTTGATTAACATGCTAGGCTAGATTTATCTTGTGTTTGCTTAGATCTAATGAAACCTAACTATTAATTATTAGTTGTTAGTGTGTTATTAATTGTATTTGATGATTGTTTATCGATGTTAGGCTTAAGAAAACTGGCTAACCTCCTATACGGTAACTTGCTTGAACGTCTTAAGAAACATGAACCAATGCGTACTAGGTTTTTATGGTTGTATTTAATGCATGAGCGAATTCTAGTGATCCCATGTTAGGAGCTTCTTAGCCGGCTCGACATAGGAGTGAAGTAGGAGCTTGTAGAGTTGGGGAAGTACGTACGCCACCCCACGATTGGTATTAAGGAATACACCCGTCATCCACGCAATTAATACACACTAATCAACCGGTAAAAGATAGTTAGGGAGTAAGGAAATCTAAGTAAACACATTTCTCTCCATACAAGTTTCACAACCTTTTCATTTTCAGTTATTTTATCTTATTTGCATTTGTAGTTATTTGGGTTAGTTGACTAGCAACTAATTCCGCCCACTCTTTCAAACCCGAGATTTTACTTGCTTTCATAAAAATTATAAAAATACAAAAAGAATCTTCCCTCACCCTTAGACCTATTAGAGTAGTTTTTCAATCCTAACGACACTATTCCCCTAGAGAACGATCAATCCCCCGGTACTTGCCACTTCACTATACTACATCGGTCAGGTACACTGCCTGGTGGGGATTGCAAGCCTCTTGAAATCCCTCGAGAGGTAAAACCTGTTGTAAGGTCGCAAAACCACGCATCAAGTTTTTGGCGCCGCTGCCGGGGAATAGTTATTGTTTAGGTTGAATTTTTATTTTATTAGGTGTACTCATTAGATTCCTATCTAGTGAGATTTTTATTTTCTTTTTATTAGCTTTCTCGTAGTCTATCTTTTCTTTGTGCTTTTGTTTGTAAAGTTTTTCCATTGACTCTTCCGTTCGCCATTATGGAGAACGTGAATCTACCAAATCCGCGACTAGAGTTTTACATGAAGAAATATAATTTTATTAATTTGGATAAATCAAGATGGTGGAATGAAGTAATGAGAACAGGATCTTACATAGATTTTAGTGAGTACCTTGAGAAAAGAGACCAAGTGCATAAAACTTTTGAGGAAATCACCATAGGAGTCCCATCAAACCCTCAAAATACCTCATTAAGTGAAACCTATGCACCATATGAGCCTTCACCTAGGATAGTTTCTTATGAACCCGACCAAGATTGTGAGATGGTTAATGTTGAACTACCTAGGTGCATGCTTGGATTAGATTTCACCAAGACATATGATGAGTATGAGGAATCCTTTAGGCAAATGGAACATAGTGATCAAGTTATTGAGAATGATTCTTATGAATCGGACCAAGAATTTGAGATGAATAGAAAAGGATTTGAGATACCTAGGTGCATGTTGGGGATAGACTTCAACAAATCACATAATAAGCACATAGGTAATCAAGATAAGATGGAGGATAAAGTAGAAAATCCAAGTCCACCAAGTACTCCACAAAACCCACCATCATTCGAGGCACCCACACCGCCCGTGACTTACCCGGAAGAAGTTGAGGAGACTATAGGAACCCCAATAGAGGTAGAGCCCTTGGACCAAACACAACTAGAAGAAATAGGTTTGAATGCTTTTAGTGATCACAACCTTTCTTTTAGTCCTATGGAAGTTCCTAGTTTTGATGAGCCGGAGCCTCAACCAAAACCGTTACCTAATCTTCCATCCTTGGATGAAAATTTAGGAATTGAATTAGGTCCCGATCCACCCATCAAAACATATAGTCCGGGTAGTCTTAAGTTTAAGGTATTAGACATTAAGCCTTATAGTGAGGAAGATAATATAGGAGTGAACCATGACCTTACATGTCTACATCACCCATTCATGATTGATCACAAGAAACATTATGGGTTTAAACCGGGTTTATTAGGTCAAGATGGATTCCCAACTAGGAATCTCTCGAAGTTGTTAGAAAATGATCCCTTTTTAGGAGAACACTTTAACTCACCCATTGACCAAAGTGAACTAGGTAAGGTTATGATGAAAGGAGCACACCCCTTTGAGCATATAATTCATCCACCAATCTTTCCTCACGTGGCATACTCCTACCGAGCTGGTGTGTATCGCTACTATCACCCGCACTTAACCCTAAGTGTAGGGAAAACCTCCCCTATTTCCGTTAAATAAGGGTAGAGTCAGGCTCGTGACTCGAACAAAAACAAGCGCTTCTTGGGAGGCAACCCAAGCTTTATTTGCTTTGTGTGTTTATTTATTTGTTTGTTTGATTTTATTTGTTTCCGTATGTATGTTTAATTTTTATTATTATTGATTCATGCTCAAAACTAAATTGTGAAAATGCTTTATCTTGTTTTTAACTTCGTCTTAACTACATATAAAGGTATTTTGCAAAAGATAAGTGTAAGGGAAATCCAAATCGGTTTATTAGAACAAATGAACATGAATCATAACAATAATAAATTAACATACATATTAGTATTTGTTTGAGTCAAATGCTTGTATCGAGTCATAATGATATTTTGCAGGATTTCCAGGAAGTAAGGTATAGGTTTTTCTAGAAATTTTCCGGAAACTTAACATGAGAATTCTGTCAGATCATTTCTGACGGCGTCAGGTTTTAATTTTCTGAAATTTTTGAAAGTTTTGTTTTCATAAAAAGTTTTTATTAAATCTCTAACTTATAAACTCCAAGAATCTGCAAAATAATCATTCCACAAGCATTATATCCTTATATAGAATTTATCCCGCCGATGTTATGCAGGTTTTCGTGTTTGTTTTCTCAGGTTTAACAGGTTATTTTGGACAAGGAGATGTATGTGGAATCAAGCTTTTGGCGATGCATTAGTCTTGGAGCTTCTACATTCTCTTGGAAGAAGATCTAACCATGTTACCTCTTTATCCACCAAACGAATCAGGGGAGTATTTGATTTCATTCTTTTACCTTATTTACTTTTACATCTTGTTATTTGAACATTGGGGACAATGTTCATCTTAAGTGTAAGGGGGGGGGGGGGGGGTAAAGTACGATACTTTAGAGAATGCTATTACGCTTGATTTTTGTTTGTTTAATGGTAGACGTGTAATAAAACTGAGATACATACCTGTTAGGGCAATTTTAGTGCCAAATTTAAATTTTTTTACAACATATAGGAGTGAAACTTTGATCTTAATGAGCGTCTCATGGATAGGAGTTATATGACTAGCACAAAACCGTAACAAAAAAAAATTTTCCACCCCCAAATATGTGAGGTTAGCCCCTAGAATTGGTAGGAAAATCATTTATGCTATGATGTGTGTACCGGTAGCACTTAGATTCTAGAACTTGCGTTAGGACCATTCCGAGGCCACAAGTGAGACTACATTCGTGTAGTTAGATTTACTACATGATAAGAGGCATTAGGATTAACCCATTGTTTTACACCTGTGTTTTTGTTATAATTACATTGGCTACATTGGTCAAGTAATTCTCCCACACCCTTTGCGTTGTACTCATTTTTAGTACACGATACCCCTAGTACACCCCTCAGAGCCTATCTTTTCGTTTCGACCTTTAAGCATTTTACTTAAAGGAAGAATTTGTTACACCCCACTTAAATGTACACCCAAATCGCCTTAGCCTACCTTGTATGCACTCATTTTTAGTGCATTATTGTGACAACATTTGTTTAAACCCCAAGTTAATTATCTAATTGATTACATGGTTGCTAAGTCGAGTCATATCCTTGTACATATTGTTTTGGGACGATTGGGACTCATGGGTAAAGTACTAGTGTAATGGAGTAATGGGGAAGAACAACATTATTACCCCCATATGTGCTAAATATTTTAAAAGTACTCCAAGTGTTTCGATTATCTTAATTCGAGTCATTAGAATAGTTATTTGTAAAGTTATGTAAAAGTTCAAGTGTAAGGGGAATGCAACGCCCCTATGATGTATTATTTTGGATGGTAGGGCAAGAGTGTATGAAAAAAAAAATGATGAGAAAAAAAAATAGAAAAAACATACGGACTACCATCCCGTTTCATTTTATGTTTATTTTATCTTTTTGTTATTTCTTTCATTAGCTTAAGTCGAGTCTAGTCTTGGCTTAGCAACGCCATATTGTACATGTAATTAATCAAGATCTTTAACTCGCCACCAGTAAAATATCCCTTATCCAACAAATCCGTGTTTATCATATCCCTACACCTTACGTTATAACCCGTTTAAAAGCCCTCTTTGATAGTTTATCTTAGGTGCTTACGCCTAGTGGAGGAGGTTTTTGATCCTTTCCCAAGCCTATGGTAATCTATTTGCTATGACAGGTAGTGAGAGATATTATCCGTTTTCATTTATGAGAAATACTTTTATGACACCTGAGAGATGTGAGTATCTAAACACTACTTGTGAGGTGCTAGTTTGTAATCTCCGTGCATATTATGATTAAAGTGGAACGACTATTTGTTGTAATTACTTTTATATTAGCGTTAAATGACCCCTAACTTGTATTTTGATTAGAATAAAAGCGCATTTGCTTGAGGACAAGCAAATCTCAAGTGTAAGGGTATTTGATGAAGCGAAAAGTGTACCGCTTTTAGGGGTCATTTAAGCCCTAAATCGTATTTATTTGATCAAATATTGCCCTAAATCGTTCCTTTTGTCATTTTAGGTACTTTGGAGAAGAAATCTGGAAAAGGAAGCATTTTAGACGTTTTTGGAGCATAAAAGTGAAGAAAACGACAAAGTCTCCAAAGCTGCTGGAAAAGTACACTTGACGGCGTCAAGGATTGCTCCTGACGGCGTCATGGCTTGGCAAAAGAGGTGGATATGAAAAATACACATGATAAGCCAGGGAGTTTTACAAAGGAAGTCTGACGGCGTCACCCTTTAAGGTGATCAAGGCCATCACAGTTTATGTTAATGAGAGACGGCGTCAAGCACATTTCTGACGGCGTCAAGCCTTGATAAGCCAGGGAGGATTTTGGAGGTTTAAAGGGGGACGGCGTCAGGAAGACCATCCGGGAACCCTAGCCACGGCGAGGTGACGGCGTCAAGATCTATAACGTGACGCCGTCAGATACTAAGTTCTATATATAGTTTTGCAATTTTTTGTCATTAGTGTGCAACTTTGTGAGGAGAAACCCTAAGACGAATTTCTGCCATTTTTAAGGGTTTTCATACCCTTGGATCTCCCATGTTTAATTGAAGAAAAGTAATCACTTAATCAATCAATATGTCTATGTGTTGTTTGATTATATCTTGTTCTTGTCTTTTGATTAACATGCTAGGCTAGATTTATCTTGTGTTTGCTTAGATCTAATGAAACCTAACTATTGATTATTAGTTGTTAGTGTGTTATTAATTGTATTTGATGATTGTTTATCGATGTTAGGCTTAAGAAAACTGGCTAACCTCCTATACGGTAACTTGCTTGAACGTCTTAAGAAACATGAACCAATGCATACTAGGTTTTTATGGTTGTATTTAATGCATGAGCGAATTCTAGTGATCCCATGTTAGGAGCTTCTTAGCCGGCTCGACATAGGAGTGAATTAGGAGCTTGTAGAGTTGGGGAAGTACGTACGCCACCCCACGATTGGTATTAAGGAATACACCCGTCATCCACGCAATTAATACACACTAATCAACCGGTAAAAGATAGTTAGGGAGTAAGGAAATCTAAGTAAACACATTTCTCTCCATACAAGTTTCACAACCTTTTCATTTTCAGTTATTTTATCTTATTTGCATTTGTAGTTATTTGGGTTAGTTGACTAGCAACTAATTCCGCCCACTCTTTCAAACCCGAGATTTTACTTGCTTTCATAAAAATTATAAAAATACAAAAAGAATCTTCCCTCACCCTTAGACCTATTAGAGTAGTTTTTCAATCCTAACGACACTATTCCCCTAGAGAATGATCAATCCCCCGGTATTTGCCACTTCACTATACTACATCGGTCAGGTACACTGCCTGGTGGGGATTGTAAGCCTCTTGAGATCCCTCGAGAGGTAAAACCTGTTGTAAGGTCGCAAAACCACGCATCAAGAACCAACGGGAGAGGTTGTACCCTTGTAAAGAACCCGGTGTTTAGCTTAGTACCGGATAAAGATTAAGCGATGTGTAAAGATTTTCTCCGCCTAGAAGGGAGCTTGTTTCTTAGTGAAGAAAAACTCTCGAGTTAGAGGCTCGAGGAGTAGAGTAGGGCAAGGAAGAGAGTCCTTGTAGCCGAACCACTATAAACAACAGTGTTGTGTGGTTTGATCTTTCCTCTCTTTACTTATTTACTTATATTACTTGTTTGTGTGCTTGATTGTTTACTTTACTTTGAAATCACGATAAGTCACAAAGCGAATCAAATTTTAAACAGTAAAACTATTCAACTCCGCCCCCTTCTAGTTTTTCACACATTGTGTATGGTTATGTATTCAATTCTTAGCGTGTTTTTCCATTAAGGGTGTGGATTAATTTAGAATAGCAGATACTACCATTGATTATTTGGTGCCACACTAAAGTTTGTAGCCGGTTTTAGGTTAAAAACTGTAATATATTTGTTTCATGAATTTTCATTATATCAGTTCGATTGACCTTTGGTTAGTGTACTTTGATTTATTGAAATGGGAAATTGTGTGGTTTGATGTTTTTGAAGTTGGGAATTTATTATTTTGGAATTTAGGGAGTGTATTTTAAAGCTTATTTGTGGGCTTACCGGTTTCGTAAAAAGCTTATGTGTAACAACCAGCAAATTTACAGGTCATTACTCATCATTTAAAACTCAAATGATTTATTTTAAAAGTTACATATTCCCCTTGCGTGTAACTGGTAAATTTCAGGAACCTTTTAAGTTACCGCATTTCGCTTTTAAAATAAATATTTTATCACTAGGACTTAGGCTATATTTAGTCCACGATGCTCCAGTACCTTGCTCCTACTCTGGGTTACAATTTTAAACCATAAAACAATTTCCTATTCTTTAAACTATTTACGGTTGTCAATTCGACAAACACTATTCGTAATTCAAAATTTAACACCCGATATACCAATTCTCCCAACGATTATTTCTAATGTATTTTTATACTTCCAAAAAGATTACCAAAGTTTCAAAAATATTTCCTGCCGCCTAAAGTAATTTCTTTATATCTTGCGTTTAATTACGTACAACTTTCGTTAATCACCGAATCAACAATCAATACCTATTTTTAAACACCCAATACATACAATATATACACTCTTGTATAAAAACTACACATCTAACTCTATTTTACACACATTGCCGCCCCCCCCCCCCCCCCTTTAATTGGTTTGAAAATAATACAATGACAAAAAGTACCAAGCCATTAATGATCTCCATACTTCCTTATTTTCAAAGCATGGTCAAGATTTAAATTCTTGGAGAAAATCTTGCCCCCCATCCCTTGTCTAGTCGACCATACCCCTCTCCATACTCACACCATGCCTAATTAATCACTACTTGGACTTTTGACATCTCTTGCTCTATATATACTTCAAGTAAACATCATTCTTACATTGGCTAGTTCAAGAAAAATAAAAAATCACCTATCATCCTATACTACAATTCGACACACTAGAAGGAGCAAGGAAGGAGTGATCTTGATTGTGGCTAAGTTCAAGCATCTTAGGGCTCTCTAGCAAGGGTTTGGAACATAATCTTGAGGTTTAACAAGTGTCTTACACTCATATCTCACTAATCTCTTTTGTAAGTAATCTCACACTACAAAAACTTCATGTTTTTCTTTATGTCATGATGCTAATCAAGTATATACTTAGTTATCACTTGGTACATGTTGATAAAGATTTTCATTCACAAAGATCTTTTGAGAAAAGATTATGTTTTGAACAAGTTTTGGATTACAAGAAAACTAATTAGTAAAACTCTTCACAAGAAGGTAGTAATAAACCTTATAAACATGTATGTTAGTAAACTTGTATATTTAAACATTCTTGAGGATTATTTTCATGGACCCTTGAATATTGTTAAGATTATAGCTAGATCACTATTGTTATGTTGAGAAGTTGAAGGATGAAGTAGGACTAGATTTGAAGTGGTTGTTAAGTGATTAAAATGACTAGAAGACTAGGAAAAACTAATTTGACACTTTAAAAATGATTCTGTCCCATTTCGATTTATACAGAAAACTCAACAACCTGGTAACAATTTTAGGCTATAAATATAGAAAATAGACTTAATAAAGAAAACGTAGCTGCTTGAATGAGTTAAAACGGGCTTGTAACGAAAAAGATACGCTAATTTCAATTTTTACGACGAAAACATTATTTTCAGAAAATAGTTGAATCTGTCCAGAATTTTGAGAGATAAAAACTGGGGTTAAATGGTAACTAAACTAGCCGAGAACTTGAAAATCCGATAGTATACTTAAACACCTTCGCGAGGATAGGTCAAACTTAAGAAACGAAGCTACGACGCAAAAGTTATGGCCTAACGAATGTTTATGTCAACATATACGTTGACAGCCTATTATTTTGGCTATTAGAAAAGCTGATGGAACAATAAAATGTGAATTTTGGACCATTTAGAGTATATTTTGGCTAAAATGACGTAAACGAAAATGGTAGAACATTATATATACTTATTAGGCGCGTTAGAGGTTTTTGAAATAGCCATTAAATTGAAGACAAAAATTTGATCGTGAGATAAACAAGTTACGTTTTCTAAAGTGGTAATTTTCTAAATAAATGATCAAATGGACGCAACTATATTTTGATGACAAATATTACATCAACATGTACAAGTGATAAGGTAGAGTATGAACTTGCGTGCATGACCTTGTTTTCGAACCTAAGACATATGTGTCATTTAGGTCGCGACTAGAGTTATCAGACTAAATTTACCGTTTGCCAATTTACCAATCGGGATTTACGTTTGCTAAGGTGAGTTCTCGTAGCCCCATTTTAATTATGTTTTCCTTAGGGGAAAATGGTACTCAAATGATATTTTTAACTGTTTTCATGCTGTGAACAACTGGTTTCACGATTTTGGACAATATGTGTTTTGATTTCAATATGTGCTTTACTGTGCGAATTCAGATCGTGTGACTTAGCTGGAACGTGCGTACTTGTTTTGTGATGCATTGTTGGTATCATTTTGGGAAGTGCACCCAGTATATCATTTTGGGAAGTGCACCTAGTATATCATTTTGGGAAGTGTACCCAGTATATCATTTTGGGGAAGTGGCACCCAGACTATGTGTGGATCAATTATGCGTGTTAGCCGTCTGTGATAGTTTATGATCTTTACTATGTGCTCATATTTGTATATCTTGCTCACTATTGTCCTACCTTATATTATTCACAGATTCTTGGTTTAACTCTCAAACCTACGAGCTCACCAACATTATGTTGACGTTTTCTAGTACCATTTTTAGGTGATCATTGTAAAAGTATTTGAAGGCACGTTTATTGGAGTCTGGCCATTTGATAATATGATACCATGTTTTCAAGACTATAAGATTTCAAAAGAGACATATTTCACGAGGAATGTTTTGTAAACTAATGTTGTAATAAATGTAAGGTATGAATCTATGATGTTATGCAATGTGCCTTTCTCAGTTACATCCCGTGTTTTCGCCTTTGACGGGGTGTGACAAAATGATATCAGAGCCTAAGGTTATAGAGAATGCCGGTTTTTCAAAAATAAAAACCTCAACTATAACCAGATTAAAGTTTTTATAAAATCCCAAACATGGTACGAGTCGATTAGCCCAAGCGTTCCATCATTTTTCCTAAATTACGCATAGCCTGATCAACTATGCTTAATTCAGGAGCGATCATGGAATAATGGGGGTAGTTACCTTGTATCGTGTTTGGCTGGAGTCGGAGTCCAGATCACCTGAAAATGCGTTGGCCTATGTGTGTGCATTTACCTTACGTGTTATGTGTATCTGTGGTAATGCTGCTTGCCTTCTATGTGCTGAAGCTTTTAGCTTCTAGGACAATATATGAGCTTGTAATTGTGTACCTAAGTGCTTTGATTTGATTTGATATTGTGTGACGTGATCCGATATGTTATAGATGGTTGATAAAATGGTACTAATTGAATGCGATTTTGGATACGAGATTTTCTGGTATTGCCCTAAGCCGATATGTCACATGCCTTGTCTTCCCACACTACTCCTCTTATTAGCAAGCCTGAACACACTGCATTATGAGCCGATGAGTCGGTTGACACCATTAGTTGCCTTAGGAAGCAACCCGCCAATCAAAATGGACACATTAATGGCTTAGTCGTATGATTCAAACCTTGGAGACTACAAGTGAGATAATAGGACTCATGAGAAGCAGTGACCTTGTTAATCGAGTTGTTTATGTTGACCATGATAGCGAGGTTCGTCTTAGTGTTCGCGTTCCGGAGATGGTGCTGATTTAGACAATTCAAATCCTGTTTGTCAAATTTTTTGGTGCAAATGAAAGAGTTTCTTGCGAACGTTATAAAGGAGGATGAACTGGTAATCTTTGTTAATTGGACCGTGTTATGATGGTTCTTGTAAAAAAAATTTGGTTGACAGTCGAAACTGTTTTAGAATGTTTTGAAATAAATTTGTGATTTCAAACGGTCGGAATGTTCTAGTATAAAAATCGTTTCAAATGTTTGTCCAAATGTCAATTTTCTTGAAAATCAAAAATCTAAACCACATATGAAAAATCGTTATTTTTCAAGTTACGAATTTTGCAAACCTATCTTTTCACATGACTTAGCCATCACAAAATCTCAAACAAAGTTGCGCCAAAATACACTAATGGTCAAAAGTTTATAATGTATTATTCGAATAAATGCTGTTAACAACTTCACAGACCATGCCTCCAAGAGAGAACACGTACCATTCATAGACAAACCTCAAGGAACAATCATAGTGCCTACATAGTATACGACCTTAGGAGTGAATCGAACACCTCTGTCCGAAACGGTCAGTAGCGATGCGTCGTGCCTTGACACTTTTCCTTTGAAGTGCAACCTTTACCACCTGGTAGTAAGATCTTGGAATGCTGAAATGCCACCCGTTCATTTTTGAGCAACCCCAAACTTTAACCAAAAAAAAAAAAATTCTTTTTCTTCAAAAAAAAAAGTAAGCTTTTTAACAACTTTTAACTTAATTTCATGTCAGTTCTTGTTAGATGAGATGTGAGATTAAGTTTAAAGTTGCTACTTAGCTTAAAATTTTTAAAGGATTTTGCTCAAGAATGGACGAGGCATTTCGTGAAGCCTAATCACTCGATAGTTACTATAAAACCGCCTATTTCAGTGCGCTTAGTAGGACGAGCAGAAACCCAAAGATACCTCGCGTGCTTAAGACTTCCCTGGAGTACTTCATAAAGACCTAATAGGATTTACCCCTCCTTGAAGAATTGAGATACCCATCAACTTAACTCCCGGAGCGACACAAATTTCATGATACGCGCTACTTCTCGAAGAAAGATTCCGAACCCGAATATCATTAGTTGAGAGTACACAAGACTGACAACCCTAAAACCGTGTTAAGAACAATATGCAGGCAATTCGAGTTTTCAGGATAAGTCTTTTGGTTTGATCGATGTCTCCGTAGTATTCAAAGATAAGAAATCCAATTGGAGGGACATACATTAGGAGCACCTTACCTATTATATCGAATCGTGACAGACAATCCGCATCGCAATTTTGGTAGACACTATAAGACGCATTATGAACACAGTTAGATTGGAGTACGACCTACTATTTCTAGACCGATGGTCGGGGTGAGCACACTATCTGACATTAGGAGATATGCTTAAGGGCACGCACTACTGATTTTGGAGGAAACATGAGTGCACATTACTCATAGTTGAATCTCCTCTTTGGATATCTACTAGTTGTTTATTTGAAAGCAATCCAAAAATTGAGCCAATCCTTCAAAAATGTTGAGTTCTTTTCTTACAACTTGATATTTAACTTGATTTCATGACAGTTCTTGTTTGATGAGTTGTGAAGTTAAGTTAGATTCAAGTTGTTACGTAGTTTAAGGATAGGACCAACTTGTTGCTTAGCTTAATCTCATGACAGTTCTTGTTTGATGAGTTGTGAGATTAAGCTGAAAACAAGTTGTTACTGGGCTTAAACTTATGGTTTAGCTTAATCTCATGACAGTTCTTGTTTGATGAGTTGTGGGGTTAAGCTAGATTTCAGTTGAGGCTCAACTTAAACTACTTTTACTCAAGGACGGGAAAGCTTGCTTTGCTGTGTGATTTTTATGTGGTTTCATTTGTGTGATTTCTAGAGGTTAGGAAGTATTGATAGTACCAATTGGGGAGTGGCACCCGGTACTATTTGGATTGACACCCACACCCTTACCTTCTGTACGCAACCAAACCGAAGGGTGAATACTGTCCGATCAAGCTCAGACCTTTAGTCAACTGAATTTTGAGGACAAAATTCTATTAACGGGGGTAGACTGTAACAACCAGCAAATTTACAGGTCATTACTCATCATTTAAAACTCAAATGATTTATTTTAAAAGTTACATATTCCCCTTGCGTATAACTGGTAAATTTCAGGAATCTTTTAAGTTACCGCATTTCGCTTTTAAAATAAATATTTTATCACTAGGACTTAGGCTATATTTAGTCCACGATGCTCCAGTACCTTGCTCCTACTCCGGGTTACAATTTTAAACCATAAAACAATTTCCTATTCTTTAAACTACTTACGGTTGTCAATTCGACAAACACTATTCGTAATTCAAAATTTAACACCCAATATACCCAATTCTCTCAATGATTATTTCTAATGTATTTTTATACTTCCAAAAAGATTACCAAAGTTTCAAAAATATTTCCTGCCGCCTAAAGTAATTTCTTTCTACCTTGCGTTTAATTACGTACAACTTTCGTTAATCACCGAATCAACAACCAATACATATTTTTAAACACCCAATACATACAATATATACACTCTTGTATCAAAACTACACATCTAACTCTATTTTACACACATTGCCGCCCCCCCCCCCCCCCCCTTACTTGGTTTGAAAATAATACAAGACAAAAAGTACCAAGCCATTAATGATCTCCATACTTCCTTATTTTCAAAGCATGGTCAAGATTTAAATTCTTGGAGAAAATCTTGCCCCCCATTCCTTGTCTAGTCGACCATACCCCTCTCTATACTCACACCATGCCTAATTAATCACTACTTTTTGACATCTCTTGCTCTATAATCACTACATTGGCTAGTTCAAGAAAAATAAAAAATAACCTCTCATCCTATACTACAATTTGACACACTAGGAGGAGCAAGGAAGGAGAGATCTTGATTGTGGCTAAGTTCAAGCATCTTAGGGCTCTCTAGCAAGGGTTTGGAACATAATCTTAAGGTTTAACAAGTGTATTACACTCATATCTCACTAATCTCTTTTGTAAGTAATCTTACACTACAAAAACTTCATGTTTTTCTTTATGTCATGATGCTAATCAAGTATATACTTAGTTATCACTTGGTACATGTTGATAAAGATTTTCATTCACAAAGATCTTTTGAGAAAAGATTATGTTTTGAACAAGTTTTGGATTACAAGAAAACTAATTAGTAAAACTCTTTACAAGAAGATGGTAATAAACCTTATAAACATGTATGTTAGTAAACTTGTATATTTAAACATTCTTGAGGATTATTTTCATGGACCCTTGAATATTGTTAAGATTATAGCTAGATCACTATTGTTATGTTGAGAAGTTGATGGATGAACTAGGACTAGATTTGAAGTGGTTGTTAAGTGGTTAAAATGACTAGAAGACTAGGAAAAACTAATTTGACACTTTAAAAATGATTCTGTCCCATTTCGATTTATACAGAAAACTCAACAACCTGGTAACAATTTTAGGCTAGAAATATAGAAAATAGACTTAATAACGAAAACGTAGCCGCTTGAATGAGTTAAAACGGGCTTGTAACGAAAAAGATACGCTAATTTCAATTTTTACGACGAAAACATTATTTTCAGAAAATAGTTGAATCTGTCCAGTATTTTGGGAGATAAAAACTGGGGTTAAATGGTAACTAGACTAGCCGAGAACTTGAAAATCCGATAGTATACTTAAACACCTTCGCGAGGATAGGTCAAACTTAAGAAACGAAGCTACGACGCAAAAGTTATGGCCTAACGAATGTTTATGTCAACATATACGTTGACAGCCTATTATTTTGGCTATTAGAAAAGCTGATGGAACAATAAAATGTGAATTTTGGACCATTTAGAGTATATTTTGGCTAAAATGAGGTAAACGAAAATGGTAGAACATTATATATACTTATTAGGCTCGTTAGAGGTTTTTGAAATAGCCATTAACTTGACGACAAAAATTTGATCGTGAGATAAACAAGTTACATTTTCTAAAGTGGTAATTTTCTAAATAAATGATCAAATGGACGCAACTATATTTTGACGACAAATATTACATCAACATGTACAAGTGATAAGGTAGAGTATGAACTTGCATGCATGACCTTGTTTTCGAACCTAAGACATATGTGTCATTTAGGTCGCGACTAGAGTTATCGGACTAAATTTACCGTTTGCCAATTTACCAATCGGGATTTACTTTTGCTAAGGTGAGTTCTCGTAGCCCCTTTTTCATTATGTTTTCCTTGGGGGAAAATGGTACTCAAATTATATTTTTAACTGTTTTCATGCTGTGAACAACTGGTTTCATGATTTTGGACAATATGTGTTTTGATTTCAATATGTGCTTTACTGTGCGAATTCAGATTGTGTGACTTAGCTGGAACGTGCGTACTTGTTTTGTGATGCATTGTTGGTATCATTTTGGGAAGTGCACCCAGTATATCATTTTGGGAAGTGCACCCAGTATATCATTTTGGGGAAGTGGCACCCAGACTATGTGTGGATCAATTATGTGTGTTAGTCGTCTGTCATACTTTGTGATCTTTACAATGTGCTCATATTTGTATATCTTGCTCACTATTGTCCTACTTTATATTATTCACAGCTTCGTGGTTTAACTCTCAAACCTACGAGCTTACCAACATTATGTTGACATTTTCTGGTACCATGTTTAGGTGATCATTGTAAAAGTATTTGAAGGCACATTTATTAAAGTCAGGCCATTTGATAATATGATACCATGTTTTCAAGACGATAAGATTTCAAAAGAGACATATTTCACGAGGAATGTTTTGTAAACTAATGTTGTAATAAATGTAAGGTATGAATCTATGATGTTATGCAATGTGCCTTTCTCAGTTACATCCCGTGTTTCCGCCTTTGACGGGGTGTGACATTATGTAAGCCCCCGAGTCTCAAAATAAGCTGAAAATATGAGCCTATCCAATATAAGCCGAAATAGAGTAATCTTATAAGCCTACAAATAAGCTTAAATAAACACCCCTTAGTTATTAGTTGTTTGTGACGATGTTTGATTGCTTTTAGAATTTTCGTTTGTGCAAAAAATGTTACCTTGCGCGAATGAGTGATTTTGAACAAGCAAGTTTTGACTTTGTCATCATTTTATTTATTTATTTATTTATTTTGGGAAAAAGGGCTTCTTACCATGGTAAATATACTTTGTCATCTTATTGATATAATGTAATGTAAAAATGTATTCTTTCGCAAAGTTTTTATCTAGAAATGGAAATGGACGTGGAATCAGAACCTCGAAGAAAGTAGGATGCTTATGTTATTGATTTTGAGAGGGCATTGAATTCCATTGAGGTATGGGTTTTGTATATGGAATTTGGGTTTAGTGAGCTTGAGATTTTGGCTTCATTATGTACTGATTAATATTCAATTATTTCATCGTTTTACAGAAAAGGAATTGAGGGAGATTGGCACGTTGGGTTTCAGATTTAAAAAAAAAAGGTGATTATGGTTAAGTTGCAAGGTAACATGTCTAAATGTGTTAAGATACATCTGTAAAGTGTGTCGGGAGATGGTTTTTTGTTTAATGTGTCAAATTGCGCTAAAGGGTCTACTTTATGTGCTGCCCTTCCGTGCAGATGACTTGGATTCGAGACGGCCTGATAATGGTCTTCGGAAATGGACGGCTACTTTTGGTGAGCACCTTCCTCTTTTAACGAATGGGTTGATTTAAAATATATTTAACCTCAAGAATATGGCCCAGATGTTTGTTGACGTCATGTGTTTTTGCAGGACTGTTTTCAGTCGAGGAATAACTGTTAATTTGCGAGTTGCGTTGCCAAATGAAGCATTCTTATAGTAATTCATGTGGAACCTAATTTGCATTTTTGGGTGATGAAATAGGGGCTGAAATGGGTGGGTTCAGGGTGCTGAAATAGCTCAACTTGGAAGCTGAAATGGGTGTCGGATTGGCTTGCTAAAATGGTAGCTAAAACAAGTGCGTTTGGGTACTGAAATGGGTGCGTTTAGAGCATGAAATTGGTCGCTTTGGGTGACAAAATGGGCCGGAAATGGGTGTGTTTGGGAGCTGCAGTGGGATGTTGTTGAGGATCAAACTGTCAAAGGTAATATAAGAAATGGGCAGTGAGGATGTTGTTGACGGTGAAGTAGAGGATGACAGTTCCTACGGAGGCGAGGAGATCAAGTGGGAAAAATGGTGATGGTGGGTATGTTATTCTAAGGTATTTCAACGGAACTAGAGTGTATGCCAACGCAAGAGGCGATGATGCTTAGAGCATTGGGTACGCTAGAGCCATGGCAAAAATTTGCCTGCCACGTCAGCAAAAATCTCTATGGCACCAGAAATCCCACGGCACCACATTCTGGCCGTTACCCACGGCACCAGAAAATGTGGTGCCGTCGTCCATATATATATATATATATTTTTTTATTTACATAAAATAAAACATACACAATATTAAATAAAACATACACAATATTAACTAAAATGTGGTGTCGTTGTACATTTTTTTTAACTTACATAATTTATTTGAGATATATAAAATTAAAATTAAAACACATTAGATTAACTCAAATTTAATTTCATTAATATAAAACACATTACATAATTAAATAAGGACTAACGGTGTAAACAAAAAGGACTAATGGTGCAAGAAAAACATTAACAAGGGCAAATAATATAAATTTATAAAACAACAAGGTTTAAAGTGAATATATATATATATATATATATATATATATATATATATATATATATATATATATATATATATATATATATATATATATATATATATATATATATATATATATATATATATAAGACTCTCCATCTTCTTCCTTGCGACCTGCAAGATGAAAGAGAAAAAAAAAAGAAAAAAAAGAAAGAAAAACACAAACACGTTATATAACCGTTGCCAAACGGTCTCCTTCTTCCTCCATTCCTCCAAAAGTTCGAATTATTCACACAAAAAAAAATGGCGATGGCGTGGGCTGGCCAACATGGCGCCACCCACGGTACCGTGCGCCCTGGTCCATGGTTGGCTGGTGGCCATGGCGCCAGTTACCAGCCGAGCATACCCCATGCTCTTAGAGATGGGGTCTGCCAAGCGGGTCCTGAATCTGTAAGTGACCCGTAGCTATGGATACTCTGATGTTATGATTGCTAGAGCAGAAATGGGTTGGCCACATGATGGTGTCCTGACTCAGATGGTGTAAATAGAGAAAATGCACCGCCGTATAACCGTAAAGTTATAAGAAAGATGACTGCGGTCCCACCTAAAGGAACTCCGGCTCGGCCAGGTACATCTGTGTTATTCAGACCTCCTTATGTAATTGCTATTCCTTTATGCATAATCTTTGAGGTGGTTTTGGAAAGTCTTTATATTGTGTTTTCCTTACCCAACTAACTTCTACATCATTGAGATTTAGTATAGAGGTGGTCGTCTTGACACATTAACTTATAAACGGGTCAATTGAAGTCATGTTTTATAATTAGGTGGTCGAATGAGTACTGTAGAAAAAAAAGGCCGTTTGCAATTAGCTTATTTATGGGTTTATTAAAATTAAAAGAAAAAAAAAAAAAAAAAAAAAACCCCGATAAACTCGTCTTTTTTAGAATATGAGCTTATTAGCTTATCATTCTCATAACATACAATACAAATGATACTTGCTATATGTTTCAACCCATCTTGCTTTTGCATCTTTGCTTTTCTGAGTTATTAGGGAGCTGTGTGTGTGTCAGTTACATATATATTTCCAATATTTTGTTGATCAAATTTCATTTGTTGACATTTTTCAGAGTCAAATATTTTTCAAACAAAAGAAAACAAAAGATAGTGTCGGCAAAGAAGCAAATCGTAGTGTATTGCTTTGATACATTGGTGGCTCACTTTAATGGTGATCAAGTCCCACCTCCTGCTTTTGATGACGGCCAATAGTAGCTTTTTTTTAATTCATTTATAAATTTTCATCTTTCATGTATTTGATTGGTTATCTTCATTTATTTGCTATTCTAAGGATTATATGTGATGTTAAATGTCTTTGCCTCTTTGGTATTGTGTGTCTTTTGGTTGCTATACAAATATATGAAAAAAATGATTTTAGTTTAATTTGCATGTTTTTATAGAATCTTTTATATCCTTTCTCCCAATAACATATTGCAATAAGTAAAAAGTTGCGTGCATCATCAAAGTTAAAGTGCAAATGCAATTAACAAAGAGTAAATGAGTGTGAAAGTTTATGGGTTTTACTTTAGAGGGTGTTTGGAATTACTTATATAAGAGCTTATCAGCTTTAATACAAAGGCGGTCAATTAGTTTTTATTAGGTGCTTGAACGAAACTGCATATTCAAGTGTAAATAACCACTTTTGGCTACCTCCTTACTGTTAAAGCACATACACAGTTAGTCGTGTTTCACAAAAACATGCGCACCCGCAGGCTGCTTCAAATATCCAAACTTCCACTTCTGGTATAAACCAAGGTACATGCTCCTTACTAATTTAAAAGTCTTATTCTAGCTGCCACCTTCGTTGCGGCTGCCTAATGTACCAATGGTGCAGAGTACGGGAGCTGAACGCGAGCATGCGATTGCTGCAAAAGAGTGAGTACTTTGCTGTGGATTGGTGGCTTCTGGAAGTGCCTTCCATTGTTCAGAGCCCATCAAGTGTTACTGATACACCCATTGTTGATGCAAGTCGCACGGGGTCATAAGAAGTGAGCTCTACAACTGTTGTAGATGTAGAAGCGGCGACACGCAGCTGGCTTAGTGAACCTGTTGTGAAAGAGCCAACAGGTAAAGTTATTTGCAATATTCATTAATCATGCCACTTCACTTTTTAAAATAAAATGTAGTTAGCAGATTTATTTAACTTGAAAAAGCACCTGTGGCCTAATGGATAAGGCACCTGACTTCTAATCAGGCGATTGTGGGTTCGAGTCCCATCGGGTGTGCTCATTTTTTCTTTTTCTTTTTTTTTTTCAAATTGAAATGCATTTTTTTGGGGTTTTACGAGACTGTCAAAACTGTTGTTGACTTGACTATGAATGGATTAGATATAGATCAAAACCAGGTCCATCGATGACATTATTAGAGCCGATTCATGGCAGAAGACTAAATCAACTGAGGCGGGCATCGCCACAAGAAGGGTCGGCGGCAAACTTATTCAATGTAAGTCTTGAATGCTCTTTTTACATCTGTGCAGTTTTGCTTTTGTTAAATAATCGTTTCTATTATGTATCTAGAAGTGCAAATACAACTTTGAAAAAAAAATAAAAAAAAATGCTTCAATCCTTTACTTTACTTTGCATAGCCTATATACATAATGCACAATAATATTACGGAAAATGCCCCGCAGCAACGTGCGGGCAATCTCACTCGTTGTTTTTAAACATTGTTGGGGATAAGGAGGGATGTTGCAAGAAGTGCTTCATTTACCTTTAAAGTCTTCTTCAATCAAAGTTAGCTTAAAATATCTTTCCTCAGAATAAACGAAATGATGAAAGATTTATTCTTAGTCGTTATAATATCGAACTTCAGTTAGCTAAAGCTATATTATAGTGTTATGCTAATGCTATTAATGTTAACATGAGTGGCACAATTTAAATAGTCTTTTGGCTTGCATGTGACCTAAACATGATAAGATTGAAAGTAGGTTGGCTTAACCACTCAAGACTTGCCTAATGATAAAAGTTTTATGACTAATATCACTAAAATGTGTGAAGTTTCAAGTTCAATTACTGTTAGTTGCAAATATCTTAAATTGACTACACTAACCTCTTAAAAAAGAATGGCTTTACGTGATTTAAATATGTGTGACAATAAGTTCAAACTCCGTAGATTAATCGATCGAATATTGTTAGAAAAAGAAAAAGTGGGTTGGCTTGTATGCATGGCGGATCTAGAAATGAGTTGTAGGCTATAGGGTGTGCACTCTCTAAAAGGATGCCCGTTCATTTTGGAAAAAGTATACCTTCAACGTTATACTTCATCCGTCCCGCAAATTTTTTTTTTTTTTTTTTTTTTGTAAAGTTTTAAAAATTTTCAGTAACTACACACTACATAAATCAAATATCATTCTTACTCAGTTTTATCAGTTAAAACATAAATTAAACATTTATTTTGAAACAACCAAAAATAAAAAAATGCACATATATTTAATAAAACAAAAACTTCACACTACTAATGGTAATCAAAAGGTATGCCACGTACATAAACTCAGCCTCAAGTATGTTCGCCTATGCTTGTTTTTTTCTGACGGTACGTGGAGGGGGTCAATTTAGTTAGGAAAGAAAAATAATGCATGACACATGTTATATACGTGTGTGGGTAGTAGGATGGTAGGATGAATAGAAACAAAATTTAAAAAGGTATAACATTACTCATTTAGTTTAACACCTAAGTGGGAACTCTAATTGTTTGCTTTTGTTTGCAATTATGGGCGTAATTATCAAAAAGTGGAATGAATATTAAATCAAAAGAACACAAGGAAAGTAGTATCAGAAGAAAAAATAAAGTATTATGCAAGCAAATATTCAATTTAGTTTATAAAGACATGTTTATATACATCAAGTGACAAAGTGCATATATGAGAAACTTTTAAATCTTGTGAGGACACGATCTTGTGGGTCAAAACTTATATTCTTACTAAAGAAACTCATATTAAAAAATTTAGTGTCAATAATATTCAAGCGAACATTCTTCTTGTTTATTCTATCTGCATCTATCTATCGTACATATGCATGGAGCTTATGTCATCATATCTTATTATCATGGAATTTTACATGCGAGTGTCATCACCATAGACGGAGCTTTACTGGGGCAGGGGGTGGTGATACGACCCGTTAAGGTATTATCGGTAGTAGCACCCCTTCAAGCGTGATGCGAGCTCCGTCAGAATAGTAGAAAAGAAGAATGAGAGATATTTTGATATTTAAACTTGATTGATTACTTTTCATTAATGACACGGCCTTAAATACTAGTTATTTGATAACTGACACAAACACAAGACTTATCCTAAAACGTAAAAAATACTTTCCTAAACAATTATCCTAAACAATTGATAAGCATGATAGATATCCCAACACATCACGAAGTCCATATGCATATCCACAGGTATATCATTCCTCACTCCTTCAAAACCACCTTACCCTCAAGGTGTTGTCTTGAAAAGCACTCTTAATTCCGGGATCCCATAATCTTCTTTGAATTGCCTCCTCCATCTTTTTCTTCTTTATGTACTTGTCATTAAGACGCTTCAAGAACGGAATAAGAAAATGTAGGGTATAAACAGAGTATTGGACTTTTTTATCAACCCCTTTGTTATTTTCATTTACCCCAACACCTATAACCCCTTTACTTTCCAACATGTTTGGCTCGTCACTGTTTTGCTCATCGGCCACACCCACCACTTTCACCACTTTCGCGTCATCTTGTTTACCATCCACTAACACCTTCATAAATACAACCTCGACAACACGTTCCTGACGCGGCACAGTAAAACGTGACATTGTCAAGTTTTGGTTTTGCAGTCCGCTGTTGTTACTACTTGTTTTGTTGCTGAAAGAAGGCGGTCGTTGATCCTCAAAACGTGCTTCTGTTGCATGGGCTAATGAAAAAGCTTCTCCTAAAGTTGTGAGGTTTGACCTTAAGAGTGCACATTGTAGAGTCGGTTTAAGTCCAGAGATATAAAACGATTTAAGTAAGTTTTCAGAGATCCCCGTTACTCGATATATAAGTATCTCAAACTCACTATGATATTGGGCCACCGTACCTGTTTGCAAAAGCTTAGATAGAGCGTCTCGATCGCTACTCACCGATTCCATGAACAATAACTCGAAGAACAGAATTTTTTTCTGACCGATGAACAATACCTCGTGAACAATACTCATGAATAATGATCAATGAACAATTTTTTTTTTAATGGAACCCTAATTTGGTAGCCCTCTAAACGAGGACTCTCAATGAAATAACCAATTGATACGACCTGTTAAGGTAGTATCGATAGTAGCACCCTTTCAACTTTTCAAGCGTGATGCGAGCTCCGTCAGAATAGTAGAAAAGAATAATAAGAGATATTTTGATATTTAAAATTGATTGATTACTTTTCATTAATGACAGGACCTTAAATACTAGTTATGTTATAACTCACACAAACACAAGACTTATCCTAAAACATAACAAATACTTTCCTAAACACATATCCTAAACAATTGATAAGTATGATAGCTATCCCAACACATCACGAAGTCCCTGTGCATATCCACATGCATATCAGGTGGGCCCTGCCCCCTCCCCTTAAATTTATTACCCCTAATGTAAGTTGTACATGAGTTACTGCTAAAAAAAAATTGTTTTGACAATATGGCCCCCCTTATATTGGAAATTGATATCACCACATGTTTAATAATACGGGACTTACAAGTGTATTTAATTAAGTGTAATTTATTTGAGCGCTTGCTATACGAATGATGTTTTACCTACTCAGGTTACCCAGGACAAGCATTTCAGGCTGTACTATGCCTACATTTTTTTCTCTTTAGAATGTAAGAATTGAGAGCACAGGGAATAATAACGTAAATGGGGCGTTATGGTCTAGTTGGCACAATATCAACACTATTAACCACTCCGTGTTTCGAGCGTTGCTTGAGGCGTTACAACGTACGTTGGTATACCAACGTGCGTTACAACGTAGCAAGGACAAAAATGAACTTACACAAACAACCCCCTGGTGATTTGCGAATGAGTTTGCATTGGGTTTGCATTTGTGTGTGTGGGGGTTTGCATTTCTAGGTTTGCGTTTGTGTGTGTGGGGAACTGTGTAAGTGTGTGTGTGCAGTATATAGACGAAGAAGATGATTTTTTTTGTTTTGTTTTGGGAAACAATAAATGTGATGGGTCAACAATGAATGTGATAACATTATCAGTATGTGGGCTGGAACGTGGACCAAACAATTTTTTAACATTTTTTTTTCTTTGTTATCTTAGTTTTGTATATATATATATTTTTAAATAAAAATGTTATTTGTATATGTATTTAATGAATGAAAATAGTTGAGGGGTTAATTTGTAAATTGTAAGTTTTAAAAGGTGGGTCTCAAAAAGTGGTGTTATTTGGTGTTATGATACCGGGGTATTTTTTGATTTTATTTTATTTGGTATTGAAATGATGTGACGCTAACGTGGCAGAAAAAACCCGGTGTTAACATGTTATCACTCCCTGTGCTCTGACAAGTGGAATATACTATAGCATAAGTTATTGTTTTATGTGTTTATGAATTGAAGATATGAAAGAAGAAGAGGAAGAGCGCATTAGTTGGAACTTGGAAGTAGTAAAGATGCATTGACATTGAAATTGACACAAAATGCAATAAAGGAAATGGATTCGGTTAACGAATGAGAACAAAATTTGTAAATGAAACCAAATTCAATGCCGGTTTGCAAAATCTTTCTTGTGCCACTCAAAATGTTTCAATGTCTTTTGTGTCACTAGATTTCACCTTCCTAATTTCCCGGATATAAGATCTCATTTCCACAAATCCCAAGGCCGTTAAGTACAAGTGGATATTTGTTTTACTTGAAAGACAATGGGTAAATAATAAGGAAAGAGTAAATTGCAAAATTCACCCCTCTAGTTTAGCCAAATTCCAGGTCCAGTCCCTATCATTTCAAAACTAAACTCACCGTTCATGTGAGGAACTTACTAGTATACATTTGGTCCTTTGCTAAAGTTAAGTTACTAAACTACCTTCTTCGTCCTCCCTTTCACTTTGGTCTCTGTGAGGGTAATTTAGTCATTTAATTTTAGCCAGGGATCAAAAGTGCACTTGTAAGTTCCTTACAGAGACGATAAGTGCACTTTCAAAAGGATAAGGACTGAACCTGCATTTGGCCAAACCACAAGAACCACTTTTGCAATTTACTCATAAGAAAATGTAACGTATTCTTAACCATCACAAACATATTTAGCCTAATGGTCAGACACACAGATGTTCTTATAAATCTTGTACATATTTTTAAAGTGGTCAGGAAAAAGTTAGAAATGGCTTCGGGAATACTTCGGTTAAACCATGGAAATCTGAGTGAATGACTCGCTTTTTGCGAGTAACCTAATCAGGAAAAAGCTTACCCGTATATATACGTTATATACATTTATTTTCTCAATAATTTTGACATAGTTTAAATCCACATTTGATGTATGTCTTACGTTGGAGTAAGTTAGTATAACTTCTTTAGTAGCTCGAAAAGCATACATTGAACTGCAATATTTCGTGTTTTAATATTTTTGTTTCCAAATGGGTCAGGGTGTGTATTCAGTGTATATGGCCTCCACTTGTTTCCAATACATATAAATAATCTTCCCCACGAAAGAAAGAAATTAATGCTCATGATTTCTATATTATATTGCAAATAAACTAACTTAACTGCAACAACCGAAACTGAATAATTAATAAAATGGTTTTGCTAAACACTGTCCACTGGGTAATGCTTAAGGCGTATTAAACAATCTGTTCTTTCCATATTTAAAGTAATTATGCATTTAATACACAATAAATGAACTTAAAAATCAATATAAATATATGTCATTTTTTATTTAACAAAGTCTAAGTTTTATTTTATATTTATATTAAACATTGCCCAGTGGGCATTGTTTAACAAAACCTTAAATAAAAATAGATACTGGTATAATACTATAATAGAAGCAAAAGAATTAATATTTAAAAATTAAATGATGATATATCGAAATTGAAATTGTAAACCTTTGAAATCTTAATAAGCTTCTGTAACTTTAGTTATTTAAGTAAAACACATTTTCTTGAAAACTATATATAGAAGATACAAAAAAAAAAAAAAAAAAAAAAAAAAAAAAAAAAAAAAAAAAAAAAACGGCTTTTTTTATAACGACATTTTTAACTATCTTACAATATTTATATCACAAATTTATTTCACATATTTTAAACAGGACTTGAACCCACAACCATTTGGTTGGTGAGCTTCTCACACAGCATCTTAATATAAGTAGCAAATACCGCAACTGTTTTTTTAATAGCTATTCATTATTTTATTTTAATTAATAATTATGTCTTTTGAGATTATCATAAACATGTTTCATGATCTTTGAATAAGTATAATAGTACAAGTTTTCGTATGTGTAACAAGGAATTGCATGTGATCACATGATTTTGGATTAGCTTAAGCATTGCTAAAGAATGGTCAACTTCAATTTTGTTGTGACAAGCATGTGTTAAAGCAAAAAATAATGAAAACTATTGAAATTTTAATACTTTAGTATATTTTTCTATAAATAGCGCAGTACAAGTTAAATAAATGCTATCACTAATCATTAGCTACCCACACCACACACCACTTCTTGCTTTTCTTTTTCAAGTGATTTTAATATTACAGATCGTATAATGCATATGATATTTTACTTATAATATAATAACAAGTCTTATATTAGTTCAATATATAAGGAATATTTTGATAACACGAAAATCAAGAAAAGCAAAAATTATGACAGTTTTGGCAATGCAAAAGAAAATATATGCTATCATTTGTTTCTAGAGCAAGAAGAATCTGCGGTGGACGCAGAAATTTGTCACATGGTATGCACTCTTAAATAAAATTTGAAAATGTGTGCATTTAGTATTAAACTCTGACATATGTAAAGAAAAATTTCGTTTTTATACTAGTGATGACGATTTTAGGTTATGCACGTGCATATCCTATGCTCTAAGTATGTCCACCCCTGACAATCATAATCATATTCATGTGGTAAAGTGTCTCTAAAATGTTAGAAGAGACTATAGTTTAAATCTCGTCGAGTGAACATTTTCGAATGAACACAAAAATGTCTTAATGTTGTCATGGAAATACCTGTTAGGTTGCATATATTAGGGCCAAAAGACCCATTTACTTGTTCTTACTTTCGAAGGATCCGACAATTTGTATTCTTAGTATTATAGTGCATCAAATCGACAAATCTTGCTCAAGTTAGGACAATTGTGTTTTGAAAGATATTCATAATCTCTTGACATGTGATGTAATTCTAACTCAGAATTTTCAGATCATTAAGAAATGATAAATCTACTAATCTAGCATAATATGTTACTTGAGTATTTTCCGTTCTTAAATTAGAAACGAACTTACCATACAAACATATAAGAATCTTAAGGCCCAAGTCCATTAAAGCATGATTTGGTCCAAATAAAAGCCCAAATCTATCACGTGTCCTATGTGATATCCAGTCCAATCCAGGTAGGTAGCTTAGGGGGTGTTTAGGTTAGCTTTATTTGTAAAACTTACTGTATTTTAGTACTCCCTCCGTCACATAAAAAGTGTCCACCTTACTATTAATGCTTGTCCAAAAAAAATGTCCATTTTTTATTTTTGGGTAGCATTTATGACTGATTTTCCTACTTTACCCTTATAATCAAAACATGCATTAATTACTCATTCCTAATTTCTATATTAACTATTAGGGTAAAAATGACTTTTTATCATTTAAAACTAGCATTAATTACACGTATCATAATTTATTAGTTTTTTGTTTGTGGACACTCTTTTTGGGATGGTAGGAGTACTATGAAGTTAAAAAAAATCATTTTAGGTGTTTGTATAAGGTTTATACCAAAGGTTAATCGGCTTAGTTATAGGTGAAACCATGAACGTGTTAATAAGTCGAAGCTGGTTTTGCAAGCGTAAGCTAAAGATGTTTCAAATAAGCAATATTCTCATGTCTTGGTTTACCAAAACCTGAGTTTCGTATATTGTGCTGTTATTGGAGATGTTTGAGTTTTTTCTAAAATTGATTAGGTGCGAATTATTTATATTTCAGTTTTATTGGTGATTTTGATTTGTAGAAATTAGCTTTGGTATATAATAACTTTGTAGTGTCGATTAAATGTTGGTTAAATGTAATGTGTGAAAATTTTATATATAAATTTTTATAGTGTTTGATAATTTTTATGATGAACTAACTCTATAGCTTTGTTGATTATATTAAGATTTGATTTCTATTGTATCGTATAATTCACGAGTCACTTTTGTTATGATTAGGTTAGTGATTTTGTTTAGGTGCGAAATTATTCTGTTTTATAATTTGCTTTTACGGTCGTTTAAGCTTAAAACCGTATAGCATCTTATATCTCTCTATGAGTCGGTTTTGTTATAATTAGGTTCATGATTATGATTAGGTGGGGATTTAATATTTATTCTGTTTCAGTTATAGTTTGTTGATGATTCATTAGGTACGGTTTAGAATTAGTTTTTACGTTTGAATAAGCTTTCATTCGTATCCTATTTTATATTCGTATGAGACGTTTTCGTAGTAATCAGGTTAATGTTCATAATTAGTTGATGATTTTGATTCATATTCATTACGTTCAGTATATGAGTAATTAGTTGATGTATATTTTTTTATGGTCTGATAATGTTTATAATGCACTCTGTCTTTGTTGATTCGATTCGAAAGGTTTGATTCTTCTTAGGAAGGTAAACTGAATTAGTTTGAAAATATTTTAGTTGTAGTGATGAGGTGTGGTGCATATTTTAGAATAATGAAATTGATTGTCACTATAATGGTTAATCGAGTACAAATAATTAGCTGTTTATTAAAAAAAGTGTCATCATGAGTTGATGTAAATGGATAAGATTTTGTTAGGAAAAGTTTGAGTGTAAACTTATCAGATTAAGTAAACTCATCAGATGAGTTGGTCATATTTTGACAAGACTTGCTATTCGAGAACCAGCAATGTGAAACAAACATGTAATGGATTTTAAGCCTTTTGACCCCTTAATACTTAATTTTTCTTTTCTCAAGATACTTCAAAAATTTTCAAATTCAAAGACATTACATATAAGTATATAATTTTTCTTTTCTCAAGATACATGGGTATTCGGCTATACATGCTACAAGTTGAGTAGGTAGTTCAAATAGACCAATATTTCATTATAAATTAAGAAAAGGCTGAACGGTAAAGAATAACCTCTCTTTTAGTTGTTGAAATGATAATTGAGATGTATTTTTTTAAAATTTTATTTTATCAATACGATTTGAACATCATAATTAAATGGTCGAAAGACATGGAATGATGAAGTAAAATAAAATTAGGAATTAAGTTGCACACAAATCATCGCTACAGAGTAAACAATGACATCGAAAAACACACACACGCAAATCAATGCTATCGAGTTTTGTTGAGAACTAAATATAGTTGCCGCTATGCGACCATGCCATCAGAGAAACAGTTCTTTGTAAAGGGTCACCCAGCACCACAAATACAATTTGTCGAAAGCAAATTATTCGCCGCAAAGCTATTTTTGAAAACTATACACCGCTGCCGCTAGGCGCGGGTACTCGGCTAGTACTATTATGATACATATAACATAAAACTTGAGTTCTTTTTGGCGTCTATTATAAAATCTAGTCTCTTGTACATTTTAGGTGTCATTTTCTCTAGATTGCTGAAACTAGCAAGTTTTTGCTATTAATATGTAAATGTCTCTTTGACAACAAATACATTATACATTGAAGGTTAATGCATCCCTATAGTACACTTCCTATATTTTACCTATTTTCACCTATGAATTTACACTTCTAACCTAACATACACTAAGGCATGGGATGCTTAAACAATGAGTAACCTAACTAAATCTACAAATAAAAAATTAGGGGTGGGTGGATGTACAATGTGGTTTTGATATGCAAATATGACAACAACCTTCTACTCCAATAAAATTGGAAATCTCGATTTTTAAGAAGTTTTCGCTCATAAAAAATCGAATTCTGGATTATCGAGTTCTGGATTATCAATGAGTTCGCCCTCAGGTTGAAAATCGGAAAAATCCTTCTCATTGAAACAGTGGTTAATTTCATCTGATGGAAAATGAACACTGCGAATACATGTAAATTAGTCATGTTAGACTCGCTTTTTTAATAAGATGTCGTCACTCGCGTGAATTGGACTAGGTTTGTATTAAGTAGCTCTCACAGGGACTACTTATGTTTAATTGGCAAACTAGTGATGTAAAAGGGCCTATAAGTACCCACATGACTCTCCATGTGGGTGTGTGGAAGTGTTGTACCATTCATTTGTTATTTTTCAATAAAGATAACTTTTGACGGATTCTCTCCACCCTCTCACTACCTCTCTCTCTCTCTAAGATGAACACCTTCATCTTCTATGACCAACCAAGGCCGCCCGAACCACGAAATACATGAACCTAGGTCTCTACAATTGGTATCAAGAGCTAACCGGGGGAGATTCTTGGTGAGTTTACTGATTTTTGTGGTTCGATTCAAAGTTTTAGGCTGTTTTTATCTTCATTTTAGTCATCGGAAAATTTTTTTTCCGGTCATCGGAATTTATTTCCGTGTCATACGATAAAAACAGTCCTATCACTGGTCTTATGTATCTTTACTGGTCAAAAACATCTCAAATCCATAGTCATACGAGGTTGGATCTGGTAACAGTTCTAGCTTAAAGGTTTGCTTGAGCTCGTTTTTGTCCTCTAAATCCGTGATATGTGATAGATCTGATGGATATACGGTTGAGTTTTATGCTCAAAATGGGTTTTATGGTCAGATTATCGCAGAAAAAGATGGTCGGAAAATGGTCGGAAAGTGAACAGCGGACCTCAATTATTGGACTCAATTTCTGGACGAAATGCGATAAAAGTCAACGCCTCTATCGCATTTGAGCTTATCGCGTTTGAGACTTATCGCGTTTGAGCTTTATCGCGTTTGAGCTTTATCGCATTTGAGCTTTATCGCGTTTGAGCTCTATCGCATTTGGGCTGTTATCGCACTTGAGATTTATCGCGAATGGGATTTATCGCAGTTGGGATTATCGCAGTTGGGTTTATCGCAGTTGGGGTTATCGCATTTGGGATGTTATCGCATTTGGGATGTTATCTCGTTTGGGATGTTATCGCGATTCAGTTCTTTTGAAATTGAGAAATATGTCCGATTATAACCTTTCCATTTTCATACCCTTCAACTTAGTATCCCTTCCTCAAAAAAAAAAAAAAAAAAAAAAAAAAATTTAATTTTTTCAGGTGATTAAACGTTCGATTTTTACGCGAGATTCAAATTTTGGTATAATAGTGAAAATTTTGGCCCAAAATTCAAAATTTTTGGTCAAAATTCGAATTTTTTAGGTGAAAATTGACGTCAAAATCTGTTATACTCAAATTTTTCTAGCCTTCTTGTAACGGCATTTTCTTGTGTATTTCAAATTATGTCAAAAAAAAAAAAAAAAAAAAAAAAGGAGGGATATAGGGTCACCATCGCAACAATCACGGGGATACATCATTCACGGCTAATATGGTTAAGAAGAATGACTACGGGAGAAGAATGGTATTATTGATTTGATTTTGAAGTGACATTTTTCGTGCATGTGTACTTATTTATCTCAAAGTCTAGAGGTTGGTTGGATGCATGACTTTTAGAGATACTTGTTTGGGCTCTCATGGGTATAGTGATTAAGTCTTGGATTATCTAGTTTTCATAGGTCAAGGGGAGGATGGACGAAGACCTAGTTAACTATCAAAACTGAGATGGAGTACTCAGTGACACACAAAGATGTGGATAGTTCAAGAGATGTTCATATACTATTAAGGAAGGATGGATGGGTATATGAAACGACCTATGCTTTAAGGAGTTACGTTGTAGTGCTCAGTATAGGTTCTTAGTCACATTATCGTACAAGATTAAGTCACATTTGAGGGGAGGTGTTTACTTCTTGTTCAAGTTGGTCATATCGGGTTATCTCCACATGTGGTCATTTATTAGAAGCCGGTGAATTTTACGGTTGGTTTGAGAGACGTATTGAGAGTATTTTTTAACATATTCTCACAATAATTAAGCCTCGACGGGTTGTCGACGTGCTATCATGGATTTAGTATTGCTTCAAGATCAAGGTACTCCAAGCCATGTACATTATTATATGATGATTACGATGACTCGCAATCATCAGGAGGGAGAAGTACGCCCTTAGGAGGGAAAAGGAAATGGAGAGAGAAGTACGGCTTATTACCTACTTGGATGCAATTACTTTGTGAGATATGTTAATGCTCCCGAACGACAGCCATTGCGCTACAGTCTCCGCTGCGTGCTTAAAGGCTAAAGAAAGTTGTCGATTCAGGAGGGAGCAGAAAAGAATAAAGGGCTCACTAGTTAGGAGGGAGTAATAACCTAACTAGTACATTACAGTTGAAGTTCAGAGCTACAAGGATGTGTGCCTTCAGCACCAAAGATCGAGGCTGCGATCTTTCGGAATAGAGAGAACTTCAACTCTGTCTCAGGATCTAGGTTACAGAGACTCTGCACTTATGGAAAAGTTTATTATTGCAATTTACTTTGTATTGTTTATAGGTCTCATTGTAACCATTCACTTGTGACGACATCTTGGAGGGAGATTGTTAGACTCGCTTTTTTAATAAGATGTCGTCACTCACGTGAATTGGACTAGGTTTGTATTAAGTAGCTCTCACAGGGACTACTTATGTTTAATTGGCAAACTAGTGATGTAAAAGGGCCTATAAGTACCCACATGACTCTCCATGTGGGTATGTGGAAGTGTTGTACCATTCATTTGTTATTTTTCAATAAAGATAACTTTTGACGGATTCTCTCCACCCTCTCACTACCTCTCTCTTTCTCTAAGATGAACACCTTCATCTTCTATGACCAACCAAGGCCGCCCGAACCACGAAATACATGAACCTAGGTCTCTACAAGTCATATCAATCACATTGCCCACATTGCTGCTTTTAACTATGAAAAATTTAATCGAGAAATAAGTTAGTTTATGTTATCATCGACATACCGACAATTGTCATCCAGCAAATAAGAGCTTATCTCATTGTCAGCAAAAACTTTCAACTTGGAAATAACCTGTCCGAAACTGGGAGGGTGAGGAAGATTATTGGTGGAAAGAATAAAAACTGAACTCGTGTAATTATCAAGGAAAAGATGAATAACCAACAAAGGGTTAGTTTCTTACTTCTCCGGTTACGCTTCTAGTCTCATGATCATCCGTGTAGAGCGTGCATAGTTTGTAATGTTGGTGAACCCCTAGAACCTATGTATATATTGTGAAATGTGATGATGCTTTACGTACACATGTACATGTCAGCTAACAAATGCAGAGACTTACGGGGCATATCTTAGTTGTGAGTTCATCGTAGCCGATTTTAGACTTCTGTGGTTTAATATGCACAAATTATGTATATATTGTGAAAGTTAGGATACCCTGGAGGAAATATTAGTGATGAGGTATGTCCTCCTCAGGATACCCTGGAGGAGATAATCACAATTAATTCCAAATGCTGCACCTAGAAGACAACTTAGCTTCCACAAAGGGTTTTGTCATGGAGCTAATCACATGTAGTATAAAAGGAACTGTTCACACACATGAATGGGGGGCTGGACACACACGCATACTCCTATACAGACTTTTCTCTACCCTTACTCTTTTTTACTTATTACTTATCACTCACTTATACCAAGCACTTACTCTCACGCCGGAGCTTGGTCTCGGACTAAAAACCCGGGGCGAGCTAACGGTGTTCTTTCTTAATTCAGCCTGCAAGATGAGGGAGCTACCGCGGAGTCTCTTGAAGCTTAGGGTTGAAGAGCATTGATGAGTGTGTAAATACTCATCATTTTACACCCAAAGACACAAAAATGACCAAAAACACCCAAATATATTGCAGATATCCTTGGTTTTGTGTTTTTATGTGTTTCAGGTACAAAGGATTGAAAACGGACATTTTTTGATCTTCTCGACAATATTGGTGCATTTGATCATGTGAAGATGGAGTCAAAGTCAAACCCGGGGTTTAGCATTTGATTGAGCTTGGAAAAACGAACCCAACACCAAAACCCTTTTTTTTACCATTTACCTTAACCATAATTACCCTAATTACCTAAACCCTAAAACTAATAAATCCAAAAAAAACCCAAATCATAATTAAATCCTAATAAACCCAGCCCAAACAAACTGAACCCCAGCCATCCCAATTGAACCCCCCGTTTTAACTTGTGACCCAGGCCAAAATCAAAGTGATAATAAAAACGGGGTCAGTCTTCCCTCTTATTTCTTTTCCCTCCAAAACACACCCAACACCATCATCACCACCTCTGTTCCTATCACTGCCACACTCAACCTCCCCCCTCCTAGCCACTCCTCCACACTCCAAGACAAATCTTCTTCACGAGATACCACCCCCAAGTACTATCTTCACGTGTGACCATTGCCACGCTGGCAATCCACAACACATTTGGGCGCCAAAATAAATCCAAAGGCTGAGATGAAGATAAAGTCTAATCCAATGGTGGGAAATGATCCAAAGAAGCACAAAGTTGATCCAAAGTTGTTTTAACACTGAGAGAAAGCACAAGAGGCATGAAGACCCTTAGTTTTGATAAGTAGTATAAATAGGGCAGTTGTAAAGCCTTTTAAGGCATGCTTGAATTTAATGTAATATTGTTTTTAATATTGTAATCTGTTCTTTTAAGTTTAATTTAAGTTTCTCAGTTAAGAATTTCAAGTTGTAACTATTTTCAGTTTTAATAGAAATTTGAAGTTTTTCTTTAGCAAAAATCTTGTCTGTGCTTATTTAATGTTTCAAACCTTTCATTAAGCTCTCACAAGCTCTCAAAAGTAATCAGAAAACACAAAAAGAACCAACTTAGAATCAAATTAACTCAATTACCTTAGCATGAGACAAGAAGCTTTTTGGAAGTTGCCAGTAATGGAATGGCAAGATGGACATTACCTACCTTATCTTTGATAAGCTAGGAGCTTGTAGCAGCTTGTATTCACCCTTGTTCAGCTAGGGTTAAAGGTTTTACACTCTTGTTTTTTAAATTCTCAATTTCTGCATAAGTTACTGTTCATCAGCTTATTTTTGAGCTTATTTGCTTATTTGTAGCTTAATAGTGCTTAGTTATGCTTTGTAATGATAATTCAGTAGGTAGCTTGGCTTTAATATCCACTTTGCTTAGAATTCTACAAAAAGGCTTAAAATCAGTAGACTAGGGTCTAGCTTAATTTGAGCTTATTTTCTTCTAATAAGTTGTTTATTAGGTCTCAATTAAGTTGCTTAATCATTGTTCTTCAGAAGTCTAGGCTTATTCAAGTTTCTTTTGGCTTTAAAATCCAAGACAGACCCATTAAGGACTGTTTGGGTTAAAACTCAAAATGGGTCAAAATGGGTGGATACTGTTCATTGACCAACATGGGAGTTTTAATTGAGCTTATTTGGAGTTAGATAAGCAGCTTTCAGTAGGTTTTAAGCTATTTTGAAGCATTTGTATGTTTTGAGTGGACTAGTGAATTTCTAGGTTCTATACTGCTTATATAAGCTCCCCATAAGCCAGAGTTTATTTGCCTCATTTTTTGGCAATCTTAGGTGCATTTTGATGGTTAAAGTTGATTTTCAAAGATTGGATAAGTTGCATTAAGATTTAAAGGAGTTAGGGAAAAAAAAAACCCTACTGATACATCAGACTGCATCAGCAGCTTTTGTGGTTTTTCACCTTTTTCATTGATTTTACATTTGCTAGATATAAGCCCTCATAAGCTGTAATTTGGAACAGACAATGTTGGCTAGCTTGTCTAGCCATTCTCATTTTTATTTTATTTTTAGAACTAGCTTATAGCAGCTTTTGAGTAGCTTGAATTAGGCATTATTTCCCCTGCACCCTAGGGACATAAGTACCACTTTAGAGCTTATTGATCATTAAAATGCTTATCTGCTTGTTGATTATGGCTTATTTTGAGTCTGTTGGTTCCCTTAGATAATGTTTTGTAGAATGTAGCTTATTCAGCTTCCCTAGTAGCTTATTCATAGCTTATTAGTCTACAAATAGGGCTGCACACAGCAGACCCTAACTTGGCCTATTTAAGCTTTGTTCTGAGCTCATTTGCTTATTGCATGTCTCATTCAGTTTCCATTTTAGTTTAATATTAGTCCTTTAGCTTATTTCAATTTTGGTTTAGCTTAACCATAGCTCTTCAGTCATTTAGCTTATATCCTTAGCTTTGTTTCCTTATAAGCTCACTGATCTAATCAGTTGAGCTTATTTCTGGGCTTATTTGTGGTTTTCAAATTAAGTTGTAGTTGTGAAAATTGCTTTTTGGATTGTGCTTATTGAGTTTCAAATCAGAAAATACCAAAATAAAAAAAATAAAAAAAGGGACAAAACCAGGGTTCGAACCCTGGTCACTGAGCACACACACAACACACCAAACCAACTGCCCTAGGGTCTTTTTCAGGATAACTCTTACCCACTTTTTTATTTAACCTTGTTTTTCCCTTTTAAGCTTATTCTCCATTTTGCTTATTAACTGCTTATCCCAATAAGCAGTTAACCCACTTTTATTTTTCATAGATTCTGATTATAATTAAATAGTTTTCTGGAATTTTTCATAATTTTCCAATTTCATTTAGTATTTTTAATCAATTTTTCTTTTAAATTCAGTTTTTAATTCATAATAAAAAATATAAAAGTCAAAAAATTATAATTCTTTTTTTTTTAAAATTTTCTTTTATCATTTGGAACTTAGGAAAAATAAATTTGAACTTGTAGGTTTTATTTTTATAAATTTCACTTTTAAAGCTCGTTTTTGGTATTCCCGATTTGCGTTTTTAGTGTAATTTTTATGTTTGCTTTATTCTCTTTGTAAATTCACTTTCCATATCTCATTAGAATATTAAAAACAAAAAAAAATCCAAATCCACTCTTCAAGCACTTTAATTCCAAACCGATAACGAAATCCTCAATTCACACCTCGCTGGGACACGACCCGGGTAATCACTTGCCCGGTATCACACATATCGTATTCACGGGTTTTGTAAGTTAACCTTTTTCCTAAAAGGTTGATTTGTCATTTCCCGCGTATCACGCATATCCGTCTGATATTATATATATACTTTAGCACGGATCAAATTTTGGCGCCGCTGCCAGGGAGGTTGTGTTGCGACAATATTGTTAAAGGTTTTAACGATTAGTGACTTGAGATCCTTCCTTGTGAAGTTCCCGTTTTCCATAAACCCCATAAAAAACAAAAATATTTGTCTTTTCTTTTGTATATATATTATCATATAAAAAACAAAAATACAAAAACATTCGTCGTTTTATTGTGTTAAATAAAAGATAAAAGCAATCTCAATATAATATTCCTCAACTTGGAGTATTATCATATTAAGTTCCCAAACAAAAGATTCAAAACTTGCCTTTATGTCGCTTGCGAATTCGGCTCACCTTTGATTGATTAACAAACTATAACGGAGGTTCTAGGAGGTCTTGACATTAAATTGCAGACCGAAAGGAGCGGGTTTTTAAGGGCATTTATTGCCCACCTTTGCTCCTCCGCCACTCTGTGCGTTTTTCTTTCAAAGAGCTACCGTACGCTTGTTTGATTTAAGGTTTAAGTTCACTTGGGTTTTGCCTCGGTCTTGTTTAATTGAATTGTTTTTAGTGCATGCGCACTCGTTCTTCTCCGTCGACAAGTCCTTTACGTGAACTCGTGCATACCCCGAGAAGACGTAATCGGAGATGTAATCGTAGGCATTCCGCCTCAATAGCCGAACCCGAGATTCGTGCTATTCCCGTTCCTCCCATTGTCACAATGGCGGATGAACGCACCATGTCTGAGCTTCTCCAAGCACCCACCGAGGGTTACGGAGATGCTATCGTTGTTCTGGAAATCGTTGCCGATAGCTTTGAGCTTAAAACGGGGTTGCTAAACTTAGTAACTTCAAGTCAATATTTCGGATTTGAGAGGGACGATCCTCACTCCCACATTCGATGGTTTAACAAGATCACCTCTACCATCAAATACCGAAATGTTCCTCAAGAAGCTATCAAACTTCTTCTTTTTCCTTTTTCTCTCGAGGGGGCAGCCCGGATTTGGCTCGAAAAACAACCCCCTCATTCTATTGAAACATGGGAAGATTTAGTGTCAAAATTTGTGAATGAATTCTTTCCCCCTTCTAAAACCACAAGCCTTAAAAATGAAATCACCAAATTCACTCAAAAATTTGATGAATCCTTTAGTGAAGCATGGGATCGTTTTAAAGAATTACTTCGCAAATGTCCTCACCACGGTTTCTCCGAGTTACATCAACTCGACACCTTCTATAATGGTTTGAACCAAACGGACCAAGATTCTCTTAATGCCGCCGCCGGAGGAAATCTCTTGAATCGGACTACGAAAGATGCATTAACCATCATCGAGAATAAGTTCAAGGTCCGCACTACACGAAGCAAGCCGGTTGTTTCCCAAGTTAGTAGTGCTTCTCCTTCTTCATCTCACGTGAGTACTTCTAGCACCGATGCTAAGATTGAAAAACTCACGGATGCTATTCAAGCTTTGGTTCTTTCCAAGCAAAAGAAACTTTCTTCCCCACAAACTTCTTCACCCACTCAAGTCAAAGCGGTGGAAGAAACTTGTGTTACTTGTGGTGGTCCTCATGCATACTACAATTGTACTGCCACCGATGGTAGTCGATTTGAAGTTAATGCGGTAGCCGGGGCTTACAACCAAGGAGGTAACCAATACCGTCCTCAAGTTGACCCGAACTATCGTGTTAGTAATCAAAGTGGACCACCCGGATTTTCTCAACCCAACAATCCAAATAGATTCAATCAAAATCAACCGAGAGGGCAAGATGTTCGAAACCAATTTCAAGCCCCGGTCAATCAATACCCAACCCAAGGGGGTAATTTCAATCAAGGCTTTCAAGCTTCTAATTACCAAGCCCCCGTTGGTCCCTCAAATGAACTTGCTAATTACATCAAGTCAAATGAGGCCAACATGAGGTCAATGCAAAATCAAATCACCACTTTGAAAAATGATTTTCAAACCTCAATAACAAAACAAGGTCATGAGCTCAAAAACGAACTTAGAACAACAAATCATAAAATTGAGCAATCTCAAAGTAAAATTGAGAACATGTTTGCTAGCCTCATGAACCAAATGAATCAAGCTTCAACTTCGGGAGGTCTTCCGAGAAATACCATTCCCAACCCGAAGGGTGAGTTGAAAGCCGTCACCACTCGAAGTGGTAAGACGCATAATGGACCCTCGACTCCTATGCCCCCTCCACCGGGGGAAGTGAATCGAGATACCGAGGTGACAACGGACAAGGTGCATTTCTCAAGCCCACGAAGTACCGCACACGTCCAACCTCCAAATGTCCAAACTCAAGTTCCGGAACCCGATGTTCCGAAGACAAATCCAAAGCCTTCGATTCCATATCCTTCAAGGCTTAATGAACAAAAGCTCCATGATAAAACCAATCAACAAATGGAGAAATTTTTTAAAATCTTCAATGAGTTGCATTTTGACATAAGCTTCACAGATGCTCTCGTTCTTATGCCCAAATTTGCATCTACACTCAAAGGTTTACTAAGCAACAAGGATAAGTTGTCTGAGATGGCAAAAACCCCACTTAACGAGCAATGCTCGGCGGTTATCCTCAAGAAGCTTCCCGAAAAGCTCGGAGACCCCGACAAGTTTTTAATCCCATGTGATTTCTCGGGGATGGTTCAGTGCTCAGCCTTGGCCGATCTTGGCGCAAGCATTAACCTTATGCCACTCTCGGTATGGAAGAAATTATCTCTTTCGAAGATTACATCCACTTGCATGACACTCGAGCTAGTGGACCGTACTATAACTCGTTCGCTTGGAATAGCTGAGGATGTCGTTGTGAAAGTAGGAAAGTTCCACTTCCCCACTGATTTTGTTGTGGTAGACTTTGATGCCGATCCTCGAGTTCCACTCATTCTGGGGAGGGCTTTCTTAAGAACGAGTCGTGCTCTCATTGATGTATACGCCGAAGAATTAACCATTCGGGTTGATAATGAAGAAGTCACGTTTAACATAAATCAGAACTCTAAACCTCTAACCAAAAGCAACGTTGCTACGGTTAATCAAAAATCTGATCTCGTAATTGCTTCCAAAAGAAGTGATTCGATACTTTCAAGATTCGAGGTTAAGAGTACTTCAAACAAACGTGCTGAGCTCAAAGCAATGAAAATTACCCCTGGCACAAGCAAATGGTTTGAGAAATGTGCTGGGGAAGTAAAGAGTGTTTTTGATCATGATGAACAAGAATCGGAGACCACAACGGAAGTGGTGAAAATTGCTAGCTCTAAGAGCACACCACTTGTCCCATCTCCGGAATCGGTTTCTCGTATTGAGATTGTTTCCGACTCTTCCCATCCTTCTCCTCTGATTGAGAGAAGTGATATCTCTATGGAAGAGCTCGAGGTGTTCTTATTTGATGCTCCAATTTCGCCGGAAATTGTTGAGCCCGATGGTGATCTAGGGGGAGATGCTCCGTTATTAGAAAAAATGATATTTGATGAACCGTTATTTTTTCTCCCCCCGAAGGAAGTTATTGTTGAAGATAAGCCATCAGATCCTTTGGAGCACGAGCTCGAGGATCTTGTTCCCGAATATGAGAGTTTTATCTTTGACACGGCTGAAGAGAGTAGTGGCAATCCCACTTCTCATTCTGATTTTTCTCTCCCGGCTTATGAAGCCTTTTCTTTTGATATCAATCTGTTGGAAGAGACGAGTAGTGGCAGTACCACTTCTCATACTTATATCTCTCTTCCCGAGTATGACTCATTTCTCTTTGATAAAAATGATCCGGTTATCTTTGAAGAGTTCTCCGGTGAACTCTCTCAGCCGGAATTTGATCATTTTTATTTCAATCTAGAGAATGATTCTAGTGTGGGGGGAGGTGTTATTGATCATAAGGATTTACTTCTTGAAGATTTCATCCCGACCCTCCCTCCCGTTGATGAAAACATTGCTTTTGATGATGAAGAGTTATTTATGATCATCATAAAAATCTTGCTTCTCTTCATCACATATGGTGTGATTTCTCTTTTCCTTTTCTCCTACGGGAATGAGGACACCATCTTTGACCCCGGTATCGTGCCTTATAGTTTCTACTATTAAAAAATACCGTGGGTATCTCATCGGTGTGGAACTTTCTTATGTTCATATGTTTATCCAAACACATTGAATGAAAGTCCGATGGAGATTGTTTCTTCCACTTGCTTCCCCATGGACAAATGAATTCGGGGTCGAGTCAAGCTAGTGACTCGGTTAACAAAAACATTAGCACCACATGGGTGACAACCCATGTTTCTGGCTTCTTCCTATTTTCTAACACTAAGTGTGGGGGAATTCCTCTGTTGTGCTGTGATTTTTTGTGTTGTTTGCTCTCGTTTGCAGGTTTCCCTTAGATCGTGATGATTGATGCGCCTGTTTTCAATCCAGCCGCATAATATCCGATCTTTTTGCTAACGATTATCTAGGGATATCTTTTCAATCCTTTTTGTGAAAAATAGAGATTTTCGTTTCACACTTGGCTATTAGTATTACCTTTTTACGTTCTAAGTGGCGGCATAATAGCCGGTACTTTGAATATTGAGGGCAATATTCAATTCTAAGTGTGGGGGGGAATTCTCGCGAATTTTGTCACATATGTACCTTCTAGTGCCCTAGTACCCCCGTTTTTGACCAAAATTTTAAAATTTTTTTGTTAAAAAAAAATAATAAAAAATAAAAAAATCAATAAAAGAGTGTTTAGTCTTGATTAGGTTAGAACAAAGGGAATCCCGACTCTGCTAGAGTGTTGATCTAGCTGCTTCCTTAATGGTTAGACTAAGGTTTTAGGTAACATGGCCTAGGAGCTTGTGTATGTTGATAGTAACCTGCTAGGGCACCAAGCGATGATAGGAAGTAGTAATCTGAGCATGAGTCAAGGTAGGTATGAAAATGGAGGGGTACTCTATAGGGCCTAAGGCAGGTTAGTGATCATTCACGCTATCATTACATGAGATGCGGTTGGGAGCGAGGTTCCAGTCTTTCTATGTTTTTCCACTCTAACGATGTTTCTCATGGCGAGCTTAGATGACCTACTCAATTCTCTCCACCCTTTGCGGAGGTGTTTCTTAAAGTTCTGTCTCGAACCGGAGGCACCCACTAGTAGTAGGGGAGGCGCCCATAATTAACCCTGGTAGGTGAGCTGGGTTATAGTTACTTAGCGGGTATTCCCTCCAGCACGGTTTGCTTATGCGGATCTCTCTACTACCTGGTAAGGGTTAGAATTGGTATCGCTGGAGTACTACGGCCCTAATTTTGATAGTTTGATAAGCCCCTTTATTGAACTATAACCTTATTCCCAACTGATCTACCCAGAAATGCTCGGGGGTTCCGACCTCTACCCCACCTAGGAAAACCCTATCCACCAAGAATCCAATGGAACTAGATGCCAGAAGTGCCTTGAAAGGTAAGGTATGAAAACTTCCCCTGGTGAAAGAACTTTCTATACATATCTAAATGGGCATATCTAACTGGATGACTAGGAACGAAGGAAGGATAAAAGAGTGGTGTAAGGAAAGCGAAAGACACACGACAGAAAGGTACATAGTTGCTTTACCGATAGCGAGAGGATTGAGAAAAGCTACAGCGCTGGAAGAGCGTAGGGAGAGGATGAAGGCTTAGTTAGAACTTCTGAGGTACGATAGCTAGAAAACTCCTGCGCTTGCTATTCCAATAGGAATGGAGAATGACATCGGGACGAGCCGCATCCAATTAAGATTTAGATGTTTGAATATTAGCTCTGTAACTCAATTCTCTTATGCCTCCTTTACCTCAAATTCCCTTTCTTTAGAATGATACCTTTGTCTATTGAATCCTCGGTCCTATCTTTCCTGTTTCAGATCCAAAGCTTGTACTTGTGAACTGTTGCTGAGTCTGGTTTAGGTATAATCATGAGGGTTGCTAAACTGTGTTTTTTAAGGCCTGGTCATAGAATTAGTTTGATAGACTGTGTTCATGGATGCTATGTAAAGAAGAAGGTTTGGATGCTTGAACAACTTATTCTAGCAGTTCAAAGAGCATGCAAGAACTTTCTACCCGGAATCGTAGTAAGCCGGGATCAATTCATATATTCCCTGGTACTGGAAAGAGAGAGCCGGGAACTCATTTATCTCTAGCAGGGAATCTTCTTTATAATACGTACGAGACTACCAAAGCTACTGATTTCCCTGAGTAGTAAGACCAGAAAAAAAGAGCTAAGCATGGAAACCTTTTGGTATGGAGATGGAAACCTTTTGGTATGGATATGGTAACCTTTTGGTATGGAACAATGGTTGAGGGTTCAGAGTACCTGATAGTCCGCTAGGGAAAGAGAGGTTATGATGATTTCTATAGAACACTTCCCTGCAAGGTTCTACGTCGTATCTGACTTTATAAGTGCTTATTTTCAAACGTTTGAACACACAAAATCATTTTTTCATACGATTTTGAAAAATACTAGTTCAAAGCTTTATTTAAACTTCGGAACAAGAATATGTCATAATAATGCAAAATGAAAGTGAGACGTTGCTTGAAAATTGCAAAAGTTAAGTAATAAAAGTATGTGCTAAAAAGATACGGTTCAAGATCGGCCCTTGGATCCTTATTTCCAGAAGGCATTTAGGTCTTGGCTACCCTCTTACACCGGTCCTTGGACCTCTAATTCAGGAATGTGTGAGGTCTTGGTCTAACACCCTTGGATCCTCATTTCAGGAATGTTTAGAGTCTTGGAACTCTCCGTTGTAACGACCCTTGGATCCTTTATTCCGGAAGGTGTAAGGTCTTGGTTCCCGTGAAACTCCGTTAGTTTATGTTGCACAAGTAAAAAAAAAAAAAAAAAAAATGATGATGAAAAAAATGAAAAGAAAAATAAAATAAAAAATAAAATAAAATGGAATGATATTGCAAAATGCAATAAAGTTTTGAAACTTGCTTGTTGTAAATTTTAAATCTATCTTTCAACTAGTATTAGTTAAAATTATATAAAAACGTCGATTTTTGTGATCAAAATTTTGAAAATCAAGCATAGTCACCTAACTTGAATAAATATGGGAGTGAAAAGTTAAGTCTCGGCTTACATAGATTATTAGTATAAGTAGTGTTAGCATTTTACAAAAAACGTTTGCACATTGAGTTTAAGCTTAGTTGGGAGTATAAAAAAGAGGATGACGATATCAATTCCCTGGAGACACCCATTTTGTGTGAACCCCGTTCCATGATACCATTTTTGAAAATCAAGCATGTTATCTATTTTTGTTTTAGTTTAAATTTCTCGCATTTAATAAAAAGTCAAAACGGGGTATACTTGGTATTCATTTGATCCTTTCATTACTTCATATGATCGGATTGCTAGGGACTAGCAATAGTTTAGTGTTGGGGATTGATGAGTGCGTAAATACTCATCATTTTACACCCATAAAAGACACAAAAATGACCAAAAACACCCAAATATATTGCAGATATCCTTGGTTTTGTGTTTTTATGTGTTTCAGGTACAAAGGATTGAAAACGGAACGAAAACAGACATTTTTTGATCTTCTCGACAATATTGGTGCATTTGATCATGTGAAGACGGAGTCAAAGTCAAACCCGGGGTTTAGCATTTGATTGAGCTTGGAAAAACGAACCCGACACCAAAACCCTTTTTTTTTACCATTTACTTAACCATAATTACCCTAATTACCTAAACCCTAAAACTAATAAATCCAAAAAAACCCAAATCCTAATTAAATCCTAATAAACCCAACCCAAACAAACTGAACCCCAGCCATCCCAATTGAACCCCCCGTTTTAACTTGTGACCCAGGCCAAAATCATAGTGATAATAAAAACGGGGTCAGTCTTCCCTCTTATTTCTTTTCCCTCCAAAACACACCCAACACCATCATCACCACCTCTGTTCCTATCACTGCCACACTCAACCTCCCCCCTCCTAGCCACTCCTCCACACTCCAAGACAAATCTTCTTCACGAGATACCACCCCCCAAGTACTATCTTCACGTGTGACCATTGCCACGCTGGCAATCCACAACACATTTGGGCGCCAAAATAAATCCAAAGGCTGAGATGAAGATAAAGTCTAATCCAATGGTGGGAAATGATCCAAAGAAGCACAAAGTTGATCCAAAGTTGTTTTAACACTGAGAGAAAGCACAAGAGGCATGAAGACCCTTAGTTTTGATAAGTAGTATAAATAGGGCAGTTGTAAAGCCTTTTAAGGCATGCTTGAATTTAATGTAATATTGTTTTTAACATTGTAATCTGTTCTTTTAAGTTTAATTTAAGTTTCTTAGTTAAGAATTTCAAGTTGTAACTATTTTCAGTTTTAATCGAAATTTGAAGTTTTTCTTTAGCAAAAATCTTTTCTGTGCTTATTTAATGTTTCAAACCTTTCATTAAGCTCTCACAAGCTCTCAAAAGTAATCAGAAAACACAAAAAGAACCAACTTAGAATCAAATTAACTCAATTACCTTAGCATGAGACAGGAAGCTTTTTGGAAGTTGCCAGTAATGGAATGGCAAGATGGACATTACCTAGCTTATCTTTGATAAGCTAGGAGCTTGTAGCAGCTTGTATTCACCCTTGTTCAGCTAGGGTTAAAGGTTTTACACTCTTGTTTTTTAAATTCTCAATTTCTGCATAAGTTACTGTTCATCAGCTTATTTTTGAGCTTATTTGCTTATTTGTAGCTTAATAGTGCTTAGTTATGCTTTGTAATGATAATCGAGTAGGTAGCTTGGCTTTAATATCCACTTTGCTTAGAATTCTACAAAAAGGCTTAAAATCAGTAGACTAGGGTCTAGCTTAATTTGAGCTTATTTTCTTCTAATAAGTTGTTTATTAGGTCTCAATTAAGTTGCTTAATCATTTTTCTTCAGAAGTCTAGGCTTATTCAAGTTTCTTTTGGCTTTAAAATCCAAGACAGACCCATTAAGGACTGTTTGGGTTAAAACCCAAAATGGGTGGATACTGTTCATTGACCAACATGGGAGTTTTAATTGAGCTTATTTGGAGTTAGATAAGCAGCTTTCAGTAGGTTTTAAGCTATTTTGAAGCATTTGTATGTTTTGAGTGGACTAGTGAATTTCTAGGTTCTATACTGCTTATATAAGCTCCCCATAAGCCAGAGTTTATTTGCCTAATTTTTTGGCAATCTTAGGTGCATTTTGATGGTTAAAGTTGATTTTCAAAGATTGGATAAGTTGCATTAAGATTTAAAGGAGTTAGGGAAAAAAACCCCTACTGATACATCAGACTACATCAGCAGCTTTTGTGGTTTTTCACCTTTTTCATTGATTTTACATTTGCTAGATATAAGCCCTCATAAGCTGTAATTTGGAACAGACAATGTTGGCTAGCTTGTCTAGCCATTCCCATTTTTATTTGATTTTTAGAACTAGCTTATAGCAGCTTTTGAGTAGCTTGAATTAGGCATTATTTCCCCTGCACCCTAGGGACATCAGTACCACTTTAGAGCTTATTGATCATTAAAGTGCTTATCTGCTTGTTGATTATGGCTTATTTTGAGTCTGTTGGTTCCCTTAGATAATGTTTTGTAGAATGTAGCTTATTCAGCTTCCCTAGTAGCTTATTCATAGCTTATTAGTCCACAAATAGGGCTGCACACAGCAGACCCTAACTTGGCCTATTTAAGCTTTGTTCTGAGCTCATTTGCTTATTGCATGTCTCATTCAGTTTCCATTTTAGTTTAATATTAGTCCTTTAGCTTATTTCAATTTTGGTTTAGCTTAACCATAGCTCTTCAGTCATTTAGCTTATATCCTTAGCTTTGTTTCCTTATAAGCTCACTGATCTAATCAGTTGAGCTTATTTCTGGGCTTATTTGTGGTTTTCAAATTAAGTTGTAGTTGTGAAAATTGCTTTTTGGATTGTGCTTATTGAGTTTCAAATCAGAAAATACCAAAATAAAAAAATAAAAAAAGGGACAAAACCAGGGTTCGAACCCTGGTCACTGAGCACACACACAACACACCAAACCAACTGCCCTAGGGTCTTTTTCAGGATAACTCTTACCCACTTTTTTATTTAACCTTGTTTTTCCCTTTTAAGCTTATTCTCCATTTTGCTTATTAACTGCTTATCCCAATAAGCAGTTAACCCACTTTTATTTTTCATAGATTCTGATTATAATTAAATAGTTTTCTGGAATTTTTCATAATTTTCCAATTTCATTTAGTATTTTTAATCAATTTTTCTTTTAAATTCAGTTTTTAATTCATAATAAAAAATATAAAAGTCAAAAAATTATAATTCCTTTTTTTTAAAAATTTTCTTTTATCATTTGGAACTTAGGAAAAATAAATTTGAACTTGTAGGTTTTATTTTTATAAATTTCACTTTTAAAGCTTGTTTTTTGTATTCCCGATTTGCGTTTTTAGTGTAATTTTTATGTTTGCTTTATTCTCTTTGTAAATTCACTTTCCATATCTCATTAGAATATTAAAAACAAAAAAAAATCCAAATCCACTCTTCAAGCACTTTAATTCCAAACCGATAACGAAATCCTCAATTCATACCTCGCTGGGACACGACCCGGGTAATCACTTGCCCGGTATCACTGTTAGGAATATAAATATTCAGATGAAGGCTCGGTCACCCCGAGTATCTAATTAGCATTTATATAGCTCGTAGGCTTATATATATTCATTTAGTATTATTAGTAATATTAGTATTATCTTAGTTGTATTTATATTTGTGGAGTGGGTCGGGGCTTTCCCCACTGTCAGCTCACTCCACAGCCCACTAGGGGCACCAAATAGTAGTAAGTATATAAACCCCTTCCCACACATGGGAAGGGTGGAACTCTTGTAACCTTTCACATAGTAATCTAGCATTTCCAGGTTTTCTCTCAACAAGAGTCTCCCTCTCTCTCTCTAACTTCTCTCTAAACTCAACCATGGATCTAATCTTCCATGAACCAAGACCACCCGAATCATCCCACAATAATCAACATGTTTCGATCCTACAATTGGTACCAGAGCCAAGGTTGGTAGTTGTGTTGATTTTTGTGGTTTGTCTCTCGGTTTTAAGCTGTGTTTTTGAAACTGTTTCAGGTTGTTACACTTACTTGATTTTGTGGCTAGTATGTTTAATTCTGCCATATTTAACAGCCATAAAGTCCAAATCATACGTTTCTGGTCTAGGTCTATTTTACTTGGTATCTATATGAGTGGTTGTGTCTAAGTGCTATTCATTGTGACTTTCTGCTCCTGAAAATCATGCTCGCTAACTGGTCAGAATTGATAGTCGGAATCTGGTCGGAAAAGTCATATACTTCCATAACAAATTGGTGGTTGAGTGCTATATTGTTGAGTTATAAACTGACTCATACTATGATTTATATGGTTTAATCTTAATTTTTCTCAGTTTATTAACAAGTAAGTTATGCATCTGTTCTTACTTGCGTTTTGAAAAGAAAAGAGAAAAACCCAGATCCGGTTTTTTAGGGAAAGTACGAAAGTGACAGCTTTGACTGGTCAAAGTTGCAATTTGTTTCCGATGCGGTTTGTCTACGACGCGGTTTGTCTGTGTGTTTGTCTACTTAGTCATGAACTCGGTTTGTCATGAACTCGGTTTGTCTGTATAGTCATGAACTCGGTTTGTCTGCATAGTCATGAACTCGGTTTGTCATGAACTCGGTTTGTCTGTATAGTCATGAACTCGGTTTGTCTATATACTCACGAACTCGGTTTGTGTATAAAAGGTGTAAACTCAGGTCAAATTTGGTCAACGAGTTATCAAGTAAAAGTACAAAGATGAAGAAGAGACCACGACCAGGACATATTCCACAGACTCAATAACAAGCAGGAAGAACAACAGTCAACAACAACAAGTTCAACCCGAAACAAAATCTAATTCGAACCGAAACCAACAAATCCACTTGAAATGCTCAACAACAAATCTCATTCTATCCTAATCACTCGAAACATACACCTCAACAGAAATCACTCGAAGCAAATAATCATAATCAACGAAACTGATTCAAAGAAAACTACATCTACATAATCGTACCATTTTCAGAAAAAGAAAATATCACAACATCAACCTCATAAAGGGATGACTAATTACAAGACCTCAGTTCCTTTTCCTCTTTCGTAGGATTCAAGATACATCGCGACTCTCTAAGGTCTAACCCACGAAAGTATGAGAAACCATCATTGATCATATTGAAGCTTCGCTTCATTTAATATAAGACACAAACAAGATAAAAGAATATAACAATAATGTTATTTCCTTTTTCTTTCGGTCGATCAATGATACAACAACAACAAAAAAAACAATAACAACTCTTTGAGATCAAGTTGAGGACCAAGCCTCATGTTAATATCCGAACATTAAAAGAAAAATCAAAATAATCAAATGCTTTAATCTTCTTTTTGATTCGGTTATTAAAATAAAAAGTACATCATAACACCTACCCGAGACCACAATGGATCTTGAAGACGTATATCTTGATCCGGCCTGAACATCGTAAGGAGATATGAGGTGTCGCCTATGTTTGAAGATGATGTGAGTTTAGGGTCTGAGTTATGGGTACTTTACTGATCGCATATTTTTTGGAAGAGGAGCTGTTAAGGTGAGATAAAATGGGGGCGTTAGGTTTTAAGATGTGCAATTAGGGTTATGAAATGCTTAGGTCTGCTATATATCCGTGTAATTAGGGATACAATATTGGATCAGGATTTGTTATTTGGGCTGTACCGTAATAAAAATGAACTTGGGCCGAGAATGATTATGCAAGGACGAATTTGGTGTGGCTATGGTTTGGGCTCATGTTCGGATGGGCTTATCATTTGAATGGTTGATATTGATTGGGCTTATGAGTGGCTCACGATGGATGTTTGTGAAATCATGTTGCTTAACCTATTTAGCTCGGCCAAATTATTGGACGTAAGTGTGATAATTCGTGGGATTCTCAATTATTTTAAGTATTTGGCAAAATGAGTGGTATTTTGGTCACATAAAATTTCACATGGATATCCACGTCACGGTCAGTATGTGGGTTTATGAATGTCAACGTGATTACCGAGTTGTGGATTTTGACGCGTAGTCCTATTGGTGCCTGAAATTTGGTTGAGCCTGCAATTTGATCTTTGCGATTTGAGTTACAGTTGACAAATTACGATTTGTTTAATTGCGATTTGTCAAGTTGCGTTTTGACCTGTTGCGACTTGACTGATTGTGATTTGACCAGTTGTGATTTGACGCTGTGAGTTGACACTTGCGAATTGACAAATTGTGACTTGATTGATTGCAATCGGACGTGTTGCAAATTAACAATCTGTGACTTGACTTGTTGCGATCTGATCAAGTTGTGATTTGACTCCCGTGACTTGAATTTTGAAGATTAGTATTGCACTTCACTCTAGGCTATTCTTGTTGATTTCACGGTTTCTCTTGTAGATTTTAGAAAATCCTGCGAAAGATTCGTTTTCTCGGTTTAAATCTCAAGAGTAGTAAAATCCCGTTAAATCAACTTTGGACAAGTATGCAGGACATGGATTTTGACATTATAAAACTTACGGGGTCTGGCTATTATTTCGGGATAAGTTTGTGCTTCGAGATCGGCAGAAATTGGGAAATTATGGTGACTTGGTTGGTTTGTTAATTCACGGGTTGGTGTACTTAGTGTCACAAACATCTCGGGGTGGATGGATGCACGATGTTTGATGACCCTTTCTCGAGCGTATTTAAGGTGATTAAACTTGAATGTTCAAGAAGTGAATATATACAATAAAGGATGGAAGGTTGGGTATATATCACTATCTATATTTAAAGGAGTTACGTTGTTGTGCTCAATATAGGTTCTAAATCACAAATTTAGTGCAAGTATAAGTCGCAAACTTGTCCTTTATCAAGCTTCATCAAGTGATTGTTGTTTCTCAATCTTCTAATGGGATTGTTGTACAAGATCTTCTCTAGAGGTAGTTAGACTTAAAGACGGGAGGTGGTTTGTTCAGAGACGTGTTTTAACCTGTTACACGTTCTATAGATAATCATATTTCATCAAGAGGTTTTGGCATATTATGAGCTTCAGTGAATTTTAAATCTGCTGAATCATTGATGAGAAGACAAACGAGGGGTTACTACAAGAGAGTCTTAATCACCATCTCCGTTGCAGTAGTTTTTATTTGTCTCTTTCCATGTATTGTGCCTGACAAATTCACTAACATCACGGACTCTCAGCTTTGGCAAAAAGGTCATTTCATGCCCTTTTTGAGGGGGAGAATTAGCGCGAGTTTCCTAGCAGTTCCGTCTCCAGCGATTTGAATCTTAGCAGTTCCGGTTACAGCGGGTCAGATCGTAGCGATTCAGGATTCAGTGGTTCAGTCTCCAGCAGGTTGAATATTAGCGGATCCAGTTTCAGTGGTTTAGCTTTCAGCGGGTTGGCTCTTAGCGACTTTCCTAAGATTTCAGCGGTTTGATACTTACTGTTGTGCAGTTTGTTCTTGAATTTAATTCCCGGTTAGATCTCAAGAACTGTAAAATCCTGTACACAGTACGACAACTATTCCATGCACAACACCAATAACATCCAAGCAGCTGGGTCACACAGCTATGTTTGTTTGGACTGACTATGAGTCTTGGGCACTGCTAAGAATTTGCGCATGTGTCTTCTCCCTTTGACTATTCAACCGCACAAAATGATCACGAAGTTAATTTGGTATTTCTTGTTTGAGAATGAGGTTGGATTTCACGAAGGCGTCTACTTATTTTATCTTGAAGTCGGGGTTGGTTGGATGCATGACCTTCAATGATAACTTGCTCGTGCTTAAAATTTAAGTTGAAGACTTGGGTTATCTAGTTACCAGCAGTCGGGGTAACTATCACTTAAGAGTTATTGGAGTACTCAGTGTCACACGTCAATGACGATGTCGATAATCGCAAGAGGTGTTAATGTCTCATACTTTGGTTGGGTATTGAGCACTTAAAGATTTGCTTAGAGCATCTATTCTCTACACCGTTCTTCCAACATTAGTGCAAGCTTAAGTAACAAATTTGGGGACTACTACTTCAGTTTTCAACATTGGTATATCGGGTTTCCTTCATCAAGTGGTCACAAATTGTTGTTTGTGTACGAGGTTGGTTAGTTGGACAAAGGTTTTAAAAGTTGTGATGTGATCTGTAATTCTCACAGGATATTCTTAACCCAAACTGATGTTCTCCAATATCAAATCAGTCATGCCACATTCAATCTGTTATTATCTCACGGTTTCTTCTTGATTTTGTAAAATCCCGCGAAAGAACTTATTTCTCGGTTTAAATCATAGATTTGTAAAATCCCGTGATGATGGGATTATGAGCTCTTGACCGTGATCGGGTTAAAACCATTATCAAAGTTCAGCTATAACATCACAAATGGCTGGATTGAGGCATTTAGTCGACAAGATGTGACTACGGGGTTAGTTCAGTATTATTTATTTGAGGCTGAAGTGAAATTTCATGGGTGAGTGTACTTAGTATCTGAAGATATCGGGGAGGTTGGATGAAGATTCTTCGAGATCCTTGTTCGAGCTTTCAATACAATGACGAGGACTTGGATATCTAGTTATTTTGTCTTTCTCTCTATTACAAAATAACTATCACTTTAAGGAGTCACGTTGTAGTGCTCAGTGTCACACGAAGTTGTGGATATCCAAGAGGTGATGTACGTCTTATACTTGATGATTGGTTGGTTGAAGAGTATAGAGTACTTAGGGATTCGATGTTGCATGAAGTCTCTACACCGCTCTTTGTCACGCATTAGTTCAAGTTTAAGTCACAAGTTCGGGTTATATTACTTCAGTATCAAGTTCATCATATTGGGTTTTCTCCATCAGTGGTCACTACATCAAGCCGACAGAATGATAATGGGGTTGGTAACGAGTTAGATGAGAGAAGAAGTAAAGAGAGAGTAATGACGTATGTACAAGTCAGTGCAGGCCTCGCTCTTCAACATAATGACGTCTGTACACTTCAGTGCAGGCCTCGTTCTTCAAAATTATGACGTCTGCACACATCAGTGCAGGCCTCGTTCTTCATCATATGACGTCTGAATACCTCAGTTCAGGCCTCGTTCTTCAAAGAAAAGAAAAGTGTACGCTTGAGTGCACTTTATCTTCAAAAGAAGAGGAATCTTCTTGTTTATGGCCATTCTCATCAACAAGTTTTATGCTCTTTCCGTGCTTATTCAGTCTTCAAGTGGAACGGCGCACATTGGAGTATATTCTTATTCACTTGTTCAACCAAAAATTGCAGTTGACAAGCATATGCAATTTTTGAGGGGGGGAAAGGGTGAATAAACAACATGTTAGTCTTCAAGAACCGTCAAGTGGAGCTACTTACCGTTGATGGTATTCATATTCACTAGTTCAATCATCAAAAATTGCAGTTGGCAGGCATATGCAATTTTTGAGGGGGGGAAAGGGTGAATATTAATCTACATGTTGATTGATGATTGAGATGGTCATACGACTCCTGAATACGTCAGATTAGGAGTCGTGCAAACCATGGTTCTCCAACACTACTTCTTCCTCCGTCTATCAAGGTGTTGAAGAACATGGTCATGGAATGCTAATCAACAAAGTCTCACGGGTTGGTCTAATCAGCAACAATGGGTTTCTAATCAATGCTTCAAGTACACGTCATCAGGCTACATGTACACATCATGATGATGATTCCGATTAATCGTAACCATCATGGGGGAGAGAAATGTGTACACCAAGGATGCACAGCAAGTTCACGTGATCGGGCTTAATCATTTATTCCGGTGTTGATAACCGTAGAGATGATCAGTGGTTCAACTTGTTACCTTGGTATTTACGTTTCACTGTTACGTCATGGGCTGATTAATCGTAACCATCAGGGGAGAGAGAATGTGTACATCAAGGACGCACAACAGGTTTACGTGATCAGGGCTTAATATCCAAGGATGGATACATACTATAGATGATCAGTGGTTCAACTTGTTACTTTGGTGTTATACTCAAGACTGAAGAAGGTCGAGTCGTCAGTCTACTCTACATTCTCTGTTGGGTGTTATCATCTCATGTGTATGCTGCGGGCTGATGGGTTATATGTAAGGTTACTGGAAGGCATTTGGTGAGATAAAGTTGATTGGTATTCTGTTCCTCCACATTGGGCAATCTTGAAGAAGGTCGAGTCTACAGTCTTCTCTACATTCAAAAATGTTGAGCTCTTTTCTTACAACTTGATATTTAACTTAATCCCATGACAGTTCTTGTTTGATGAGTTGTGGAGTTAAGTTAGGTTCAAGTTGTTCTGTAGTTTAAGGTTAGGACCAACTTGATTTTAACCTAATCTCATGACAGTTCTTGTTTGATGAGTTGTGAGGTTAAGCTGAAGTCAAGTTGTTACTGGGCTTAAATTTGTGGTTTAGCTTAATCTCATGACAGTTCTTGTTTGATGAGTTGTGGGGTTAAGCTAGATTTCAGTTGAGGCTCAACTTAAACTACCGAAAAGATGCCTAAGGTTTTTGACGGCGTCACTCAAGGACGGGAGTGTTAGAAGATTAAAGACGGCATGCATTTGGTTATCAAAAGACTTCTTCATATTTCGGGCGTTCATCCAAAGTCTTCTTTCTATTATGGGTGTTCATCAGAAAGGTTGTCAGATTGGGGGAGAGCACTAATTAGGGGAGAGTGAAAAGCCAGAATCATTCCCTGATTGAAAGTGCTCACATTGCTCTTCAGCAAGTCAAGTGATGAATGCGGTGAAGATTCAGAATGCTGAGGAGTAATGGTTTCTGGTTCGTATCCTTGTACATATATACTTATTCATATTTTATACCATTTTGTAAATAGATATATAGAAATCTTGCTAATTGTAAATAGAGAAACGTAAAATCAGAAAAACCATAAAAATTTAAAAAATTAGAAAAGACCAAAAAAATAGTTTCACCTAGGCATGTCTTCTGTTTATCGATAACATTTACGGACTTAGAAATGTCATTCAATAATGGCACGGGTCTTTAAATGAAGCTCGAGCAGAAGTTAAAATGAATTGTTAAAACATGTCTAAAATGGCTTGCTATTACTTTAGATAGCAACCCGCGCTTCATATTGGGGAAAACACGTCGCCAAAAAGACGGCTGTTCCTCCAACTGGGTGATGTTCACCTGGGCATAGATTACTTCATATCCATGTTTCCTGATTTGATGTACGTTTCAGTGCATCATTTCTTGTAAAAGAAGAGAAATCTTCTTAGTATAACAAATAGTTTTCATTCTATGATTCTTCTGAAAATTATTTGTGAGACACTTGGTGAATATGTGTTGTATGAAATTTGTTTATACTTGGATTATGCATAAAATTTGTCACTCAATCAACGACTGCAAAACCTCATGACAGTTCTTGTTTGATGAGTTGTGGGGTTAAGCTTGATTTTAGTTGAGGTTCAACTAGAATACGGGTCATTGATTGAGGGGGAGAGTGAATTCAAATTTTATATCATCAAACGGGTTTCTTGATTAATTCATGACTCTTAGAAAAGGTTTTGCAGTTAATGGGGTATTTGTTGAAGAGGATATTGCTTAAATATATCAAATGACCAAGTGTGTTAGTTGCTAGAAAGTTTAGGACATTATGTGCAATTTGCTTGTAGTATCCTAGCTTCATATAACTAGAAGGTTCATTTGTATCTCTTTGGAATCCTCGTTTAATCCCCTAGATACATTAAAACTCAAAATCTGAAAGAAGTTAGAAAACCCGATGTGTTTGATGTTCTTGAATGCTCCACTGACATTTGTATGAACTAAGTGAATGAGTTTCAAATGTTGTTTGTCTCTGCTGCATAATTGTTGTTGATATTGTGCATATGTTCTCAGGATTCGCTTAGGTAGATTGCTATAATGTTAGAATCATTTTCCTAAGATCCTGAATTAAATATTGAAATCTGTGTGAATTGCCATGTTCATGATTGCTAATTGCTCTTCATGCTAGATAGTGGTTTGACGTAGTTCCTGATTGGGGTTTGATTATAAGATGAACTTGGAATTATAATGTGGCAAGCTGCTGAAGGGTAGCTATTAAGGAATAGGGTATCTGCATGCATATATATCTGTGTTGATATTTTTATGCAGATTCCATAGCCAAAATGAATGTGCCAGTTCCCATTCTAACCATTTAATCAGACGTTCAAATTCTATTGATTGGCTCGGAATTCACCACGACAACAACGTCGGCAACAACAACAACAACAACACTTTCACCACCGCCACCACCATTCATCTATTTTGGTCTTGCCAAGTGGGGATCAACGACATTTGCGAAAGATTTGTTGGTGGATGGATAATTGATGTTGACTGATTCACTCAGAAAAGCGGGTGATTACATCATCTGCGCAAAAAGGTCAATATCATATGTGTCATAATAATCAATTTGTGCAAAATGAGCAGTGAATCTCCCTCTTAGATTAAGGGGGAGCAAAGTATGTTTCATCATCAGAACATGTTAAATCTGACCACATTTTCTCCCATGTTTTCTAAATTATTTAAATCAATTGGGATCACAAATCTCAAAAGGTTTGAAATTTTTGATCGGGGGAGAGAATGTGATTTAAATATGAAACCTGATGAAAATGTGATGTTTTGGATTTAAGTGTAGGCTCTCCCATATGTGCAAAACTCTTTCGTATATCGATGCACATATTGAGGGGGAGCAAATGGACAAAAAGGATTGGGCATCTCGTAAGAACGGCTCAGACTTCACCAAAGAATTGACGAAACTTGAATTGTCATCAATCGAAAGGATACGTCTTGGCCGGGTAATAATTTCAAGCTGGTCTAACCAGTGATGTAAGCGTGTCTCGAAAAAGACGTATCTGAGTAGAGTGTACCATTTCGAGAAACTTTCTATGGACTTGACCAGGCCGGGTAATAATTTCAAACTAGTCTAACTAGTGATGTAAGCGTGTCTCGAATCGGTCATGTTCACTGAAAGTGGATCAATTCAAAAAGTGCGAGCTCTACCTAACATGTGCAAATTTATAAAACAATCAACCGAGCACATGTTGAGGGGGAGCATTTGAAAAATATAAAACTCTCAAGTGTTTGAAAAAATGTGTTTCAGAATCATGAACACTTTGAGAGATTTTTCAAGGATTTGGTTTTATGGCAATCGTGGAAGAATACCAAAGACTGACCATTTTAATTAATGCATGGAGTTATAAGGATGGTTAGGTTAGGCTCAAGTTCCCACGATCCCGCCAGAGCCGGAGGGATCTACCCAGGGACAATCCACTAGTTAGTGTAGAAGTCCTTAGGTATGATTAAAAAGGAGAAATGTGTATAAGGGAAGAGTGCCGACTGAGATGGAGCTAACACTGGAATAAACCCAACAAGGTACTAGTAATGAAGTCTCGGTAAGCACTGAAGGGGTTGAAGAATGAAAAAGAATTGTAAAGATAAAGGGTGAAAAGAAATAGCCCTCCTTACAACTTAGGCAGAAACCGGGTCAATACATATGCTGTCAGAATCACATAGTTGATTGCTGGCATTGAAGACAAAGTATCATGGACCCAGTGATACGCTGCACAACCCTCCCTAGCCACTCAAGGTCCCTCAAAGGATTCTTGTTTCAATTGTCACGGAGTTCAATTCATTCCTATCGTCTCTCTCACTCCGAGTTGGATGATATTGAAAAGGTGGCAGTCCTCTCCAGCCTCCGATCACCAAATCATAACGCACAATAGAGTCTAGAGCCACGAGATGCATAATAAGATCTCATAGGGACACGAATTATTTCTACACTGGGTGTTCAACATTAAGGACACCAGTTGTAAACTTAAGAGTCCTACGCAGATCTTAGCAATCTGCCAGAACATTTATGAGGGAATTTACAAATGTAATTCTCAATGATTGAATGGAAATTCCTGCCAGGGTCAACATCAAGCAGCCCTGAAAGCAGGTCACTTCGGTAATTCTTTATGGATTACGCTTAGTGGTCACGGCGGTTTCTAACGGTCTACAGTCGTGGAGTGATCTCCAGCGACTCACCTAATCGTTGATGTGCTACGGTTCGATCTTAAAAAGCCCTCTGTGGGTTTTCGATTAGGAACGGTCTAGGTAAGGATTAGAGAGAGTTTTCACACTATGCTGTTAACAATCTCAAAGTCCGAACCTGTAAGTACCGGACGTTTTATTGCTAACTGTCGTATGCAGGAACTTCTGGCGGTTGTAGCTGTTGGATGCTGTAGCTGGTTGCAGTTGTAGCTGGTTGCAGTCAAGATGCCAATCCACCACCACGTGCTCACACTACATCATCATTGTAACTCAACAAAGTCATGATCAACCTAAAAGACCTTTAACACGGCTTCTGCAAACTCTGATGATAAAGATCATGACACCAAATAGTGTGAGCATGTCGGCTCGAAGATTTACACATCACATGGAAACATACTCCTGAAAGATGACATGGAAACAAATGTTGGATGATAAAGTCGAAGAATATTCAAAGATCATCCAAGACGATCATACGGTCATCAAACAAACACTGCTGAATGCACAAAGTTTCAAGACAATGAAGAATCAAAGACTACGAGCTATAAAGACAAGTTCAGAAGAAAGAATGCTAGAATTCAAATTATTATTTCCGGGGTGACCTCCCTTAGGGGGAGATTGTTAGGAATATAAATATTCAGATGAAGGCTCGGTCACCCCGAGTATCTAATTAGCATTTATATAGCTCGTAGGCTTATATATGTTTATTTAGTATTATTAGTAATATTAGTATTATCTTAGTTGTATTTATATTTGTGGAGTGGGTCGGGGCTTTCCCCACTGTCAGCTCACTCCACAGCCCACTAGGGGCACCAAATAGTAGTAAGTATATAAACCCCTTCCCACACATGGGAAGGGTGGAACTCTTGTAACCTTTCACATAGTAATCTAGCATTTCCAGGTTTTCTCTCAACAAGAGTCTCCCTCTCTCTCTCTAACTTCTCTCTAAACTCAACCATGGATCTAATCTTCCATGAACCAAGACCACCCGAATCATCCCACAATAATCAACATGTTTCGATCCTACAATCACACATATCGTATTCACGGGTTTTGTAAGTTAACCTTTTTCCTAAAAGGTTGAGTTGTCATTTCCCGCGTATCACGCATATCCGTCTGATATTATATATATACTTTAGCACGGATCAAGCATCTACGGAATTTTGCTCAAACGTTGGCGCCATCCGTGGGACCCTTATACCAATCTACTAAGTTCTAAGTAATGAACGGTTGTATTAGGGATTCTCATCCGGAGGAAGGTAAAAACTTGAACACTGGGATACAAGGGGCTGGGAGGACTTCTATGGGAAGACCCTCCGTCTCCTCCGGACTAGTTCACGAAGGACCTTCTTCGACATTCGTAAAGCAAAACATTGAGGTGTTATGGACCGTGATCAAAGAACTTGAAAATAAGGGCAAGGAGAAAGCAACTCCCCGCAGACACTCGTGCGGAGGATCATGAGGTGCTGCACCGGAGGAGTCTCAGGAAAGCCCATCAGTGGAGGTCAGAGGATACTCCTCCGATGGATCAAGGCCATGCGAAGTGACGGTCTTCCGGTACCCACTCGTTCTGTCTCATATATCAGTTGCAGATACTTGTAAGTGCTTAAACTCTTTGTTTTTACGCGTTCTAAAGTTTCCATGTGAAGTTTAAAAGCACATAAGTAAATCTGTTGGTAGCACAACTGTCAATCTTGCCTTAGCCTCCTTAGCCTCTTTGCGAACGATGCATATTACCATATCTAGAGTATATATCCGGGCCTCATGCCTAAAACACACGTCGTGCATGAAGGAGCACCCTGTTAGGCTTTCTAGGAGCAAGTATAGTTTACACCAATTGGCAAGATGATGTCATCTGGTGGACTAGGAGTGTCTCCTTCGGAGGAGTATCTCCTCCCTACTAGTCACTAGGTTTGACTTAAACTATAAGCTTGTAACATGATCTAAGGTTTAAATATAAATGTTCTTGTGAAAATGATTCACATATGGGCGGTCAAATACCTACCTTTAGGAGTATGATCAGTAAAGAGCTAGTACGCAAAGGCATAAGAGTATTCACTTAACACTCTGTTACGCGATAGCCCTCCGAGCCAGCACCTCTTCAGAACCATGCTCTAGTAATTGACGTATGAATGTCTTATCCCGCCATCTGGGAGAGAGCTCATAATTGCTTGTAGAAGCTCTAGCACGTGAATGTTAGAACCTTAGATTTAGGCTAATGAATAACTATATGTATCGGATCTGGAGGAATTATATTTCTTTATTCTTCGAAAAGTCCGACCCTTAGCTCCATAGCTTTCCCCATGGTGTAATTTTGAGTCATGACTAATAGCTCTAATCTCATTAGCATGCTCGGTCATGAGCTCATCAGGAACGATATGAGCAAATTCATCCTTCGGGTGGAATGAATGAGAACTACATGCTTCCTTCGTCGGAGTAGCCCTGCTACAACCAGAGGCATCAGAACCTTCCAGAAGAGGAGATAGAGGCTATTCGCTTCTTTTCTGAGTTGGGATCTCCGTTTATGCCCCGGCTGAGGACTATTGCCTTTATATTATAAATAATGGGAGGAAGCGGAGTCTCTGGAACAACCTCTGTTTGAGTTGTGTGGTTGAACTTGTTATCATGAAACAATCAACTAACGTCGGATGGCTCGCTACCTCCGTACAAAAAGGGTAACTCCTACTAATGTATTCCCCATGGTGAAACTGTACCATCGGTGGTTAGGCTGAGCAACCTTTGCTAATTGACTCCGTAGCAAAAGGTCGGGAACACCCACCTTTCCTTTCGCGCGTATAGGCTACCAAATGACTAGCTACATCAGTAGCGGAATGTATGTTAGGAATTAAACCTAACAGTTAGTACTATCAGTTATAAGTTAGTACTGCTGAAGATTTATTGAAGAATACACTGACAGTACTAAGTCAGTTAGTACTGCTAGTATAGACATTGGTACTGCTTATGTTTTTGTAAACGTGTAATAGATAAGTATAGAAAGGATTTTGTGTATATCCTACTTAAATAGAATTATAGTTATCTTGTACAGGAATCCTTGGTGTATAAAAGGATATCCTATGGTTAGGTTTTTGATAGATTGTTTTGTGAAGATTCAAGGTTGTAAACCCTAGTGATATTAAGGATCACTAGTATTATTGATATAATAATATTGAATCGTTTTGGTTAAACAATTATCTTCATTGTTCATATACTTAAACATAATCACTGTTTCATTCATACTTATACACAAACAATCTTCTAAGTGCTAGCTAGTAAATTCCGCGTGCTAGTTAGTATTACTCAAAGTATCTATCTAACACAAGGCGTGTGTTTAGATCCGGTCAAGTGGTATCAGAGCCAGGTTTCTGATACATTGAATTAGAAGATCCGAGAAGAATTTTTTTTAAAGAAGATGGACATGGAGACACCTCAAACCAAGATTGCTGCAAATTTACCAATGCTCAAACCCAATGAGTTCGATATGTGGAGGCTAAGGATCGAGCAATTTTTCCAAGTGCAGGATTATAACACTGTGGGAAATCATAGAAGAAGGGAATTCATTTAAGCCCACAACTACTACAACTGTAGTTGATGGTAAGACTGAAACAAAGTTGCAGACAAAGCCAATTACTACTGAAGAGAAGGCACAACACAAGAATGATGTTAAGGCAAGAAGCTTGCTACTGCTGACTATACCCAATGATCAATTATTGAACTTCAGCAAGTTCAAGTGTGCCAAGACACTTTTTGAAGGCATTGTTGCAAGATATGGTGGGAATGAAGCCACCAAGAAAACTCAGAAGACCCTTCTCAAGCAACAATTTGAGAACTTCTCAGCAACAAGTAATGAGTCACTGGATCATATGTTTAACAGGCTTCAGAAGCTAGTGAGTCAACTTGCTGTTCTTAGAATTGAGATACCTCAGGAAGATCTCAACTCAAAGTTCCTGAGAAGTCTACCATCAGAATGGGCTATGCATGTGGTTGTCTGGAAGAATAAACCAGACATTGATTCAATGAGTCTGATGGATCTTTATAGCAACTTCAAAATAGTGGAGCATGATGTTAAGAAGTCTGCTGGATTAAGTCCAAGCTCAAGCTTTGGGAATTTGGCCTTTGTGTCAACTCCCAGTACCTCAAGTCCAGAAGAAGAAGTTCAAGTTGCTGGAGCAGTTGGTACTGCTAGTTCAAATATTGGTACTGCTAGCACCTCAAGCAGTACTAATGGACTTTTAGATGGAGATACTTATTGTGCTTTCCTGACTACTCAGCACAATGGAAGCATGTTGACTCATGGAGACCTTCAAGAGATTGATGAAGATGACATTGAAGAGATGGACATCAAGTGGCAGCTCTCTCTTCTTAGCATGAGGGCTAAGAGATTTTTGAAGAAAACAGGCAAGAAGATAATCATAAACAGCAATGATGTTGCTGGGTATGATAAGTCAAAGATTGAGTGCTACAATTGCCACAAGATGGGTCACTTTTCAAGGGAATGTAGGAAGCCCAGACAGCAGGACTCAAGGAATAAGAGCTATGAAGGCAAATCAACAGGATCAAGAGTTGTGGAGATTACTGAATCAAGCTCAAAGGCTATGGTTGCCATTGATGGCCTAGGGTTTGACTGGAGCTACATTGCAGATGAGGAAGCAGCATCTACAGAGGTTGCTCTTATGGCCTTTTCAGATTCTGAGGTACAAGTTTCTAAATGTTCTAAATCATGTGATGCTTTAAAAGACTTAAAAACACTTAGGAAACGTTATGAGGAACAGAGAATAGAGATAAACCAGACCATTTTTAATTTAGCAAATCATAAAAGGAGTTTGGCTGTTTTAGAAGAACAGATAGTTCACTACAAAGAAAATGAAACTAGTTTTAGTGATACTATAGCTGTGCTTAAGAGAGATTTAATGATTAAAGATGCTGAAATTAGTGTGTTGAAACATGAATTGGAAAAGATAAAACAGGCTAAGGAAAACATTCAAATGAGTGTAGACACATTAGAATATGCATCTAAGGATGTCAGTAAGATAATTGAATGTCAGATCCTCAACAAAGCTAAGTCAGGCCTAGGGTATAAGTCTGTTCCACCTCCTTATAGGGGAATTCCAACACCCCCAGGCATAGACCTAGAACACACAGGGTTGGAAGAATTTCAACTACCCAAGATGGAATATGGTCCTAAACCTAAGGAGAATGTGGTAGTTGAAAAGCCTGTAGAAGTAAACTTTGTGAGTGCAAGTGATGCCTCACTCTCTGAGGATAAGGTGTCCTCAGCTAGGGACTCAGATGTTCCAACCATAGAGGATTGGACTTCTGATGATGATGAGAGTGATCAGGATAAGGTTAAGCCTGATAGTGTTAAGGTTGAGAAAACAAAAGTACCCAAGGTGGTTAAGACTGAGACTGTTAGGCCTAGATCTAATGCTAAACCATTTAGACCAACAGTTAGGTATGCTGAAATGTATAGAACCACAAACAAGCCCAGAGGTAACCAAAGGAATTGGAATAACCTCAAGTCTCACCAACTAGGTGATGACTTTGTTTGTTATAGAAAAGCTTGTTATTCATGTGGGAGCTTTGACCATCTTGCAGCCTTTTGCAATAAATGGGTAATTGGGTATACAAACCAAAGGATGAGCTTAGAAAGACCTCAAACTCACCCTAGGAATGATAGAATGATACCCAGATCAGTTCTTTTAAGGTCTGGCCAAAGACCAGTTCATACTACTAGACCAGCAGTTCATACTGTCAGACCAATGAGACCTGTTTACCCAAGACCAACAGTTCAAGGTGCAAAAACACTTTTCAAAACAGCACCAACAACTATTGAAAGACCCTTTCATAACAAAGCAGTGGTAAATAAACAAGTTTGGAAACCTAAAGTTGCAATTGTGAACCCAGCAGTTCATACTGCTAGGCAAGTAGTTAATGCTGGTAGTTTTAAAAATACTGCTAAGGGAAATATGGGCAATGGTATAAATACATCAACATCATAGGTTTGGAGACCTCTTCAATCCAATGGTGCTCCAACTGTTTTAAAAAGGTTTAATTATATTGATGCAAGAGGAAAACCAAAGTCAGTGATGGCTTGGGTTTCACAAGGAAACTAATTTCCTTATTTATGTGCAATGTTAGTCATGTGCTTGTATGTTATAAGACAAGTGCTTTGCACTTTGTTTTTCTTGTATTTGGACTAACAATTGCAGGTTATTTGGAGTTTGTGATTTAAATGCTTTATGTTTTGGACTGAATGATGCTTTGGAGTTTAGTGTATGATCTGTGCACACAACAAATGGTTATTGGTTCACCATGTCTAACCCACATAAGAACCAGCTAGTCCAGAGCAAACGGTTTTTGGTAAAGACTAATCAAATCCGTTTATGGTTGACAATTTACCAAAAATTGTATGGTTATCAACTCACCATATCTAACAGTGAAGAGTTGGCTAGTCCAAAGCAAACGGCTAATTGGTAAAGACTCATCAAATCCGTTGATAGATGATAGTTTGCTAAAAACTATGTATGGGTAGTATTATTTTAAGTCATTAACTAGTTTATACTGCTCAGTAAAATTTTTCTCAAAAAGTTAGTACTGGTCATGCAAAGTTTGTACTGCTAGTGTAAACTTAGTACTGCTCAACTAGCCGTTGAAACTAATGTGTCAGTAACAGATTTTCTAGCCGTTGGGTAAAACCATTAACTTACCATACTTATAGGGATTTTTCTAGAGGATAATTATCTTTTTACCATAAATTTACTTACTTTTTCCAAAGATAATTTATTCCTTACGCAAAATTCGCAAAACCCTAACAGTATCTATAAAACCCAATTGGCTGCAAACTTCATCAATTAACCTTTACACGATCATCTTACTGATATACACTTTCAAAACTCATCACTCAAAATGGCTAATTTGGATTTTGTCAAGACACACAACCAGGTTGCTTTTCTAGAGAAAACAGAGGAAGGGGATGGACCAAAATTTTATGAGATTGCGGATTTCCTTAACCACTCTCATATAAGGTATGCTCTAACTGTCTCTACTACTCTATTTGTATCTCACATCACACAGTTTTGGCAAACTGCTATTGTCAAAATTAGTGAACAAGGAGACATAGAAATTCACTCTAAAGTGGATGGCATATCTTTTGTTGTTACCGAATCTACACTTAGGAGACATCTTAAGTTGCAAGATTCAGACGGTATCAATACAATGCTAAACACTGAAATTTGGCAAGAACTTTCCTGAATGGGGTATGATACATCCAACCAAAAACTTACTTTTCAAAAGGGATGTTTCTCCCCACAATGGAGATTTCTTATACATACTCTCTTACATTCTTTAAGTCCCAAAAGAACATCATGGGAGCAATTCAGTAGCAATATTGCTATTGCTCTCATATGTCTGTCAACAAACAAGGTTTTTAATTTTTCAAAATTTATATTTGTGAGTATGGTTGCTAATGTAAAAAGTAAAACAAAATTTCTTATGTATCCAAGATTTGTTCAATCCTTTTTGAATAAGAAAAAGAATTTGCTTAAGCAATCAAAAGAAACTTTTCCTACTCCTAGCCTGCAATCAAAAGTTTTTCAAAATATGGCTATGGCTAGTAGATTGTTTAATGGGGTAGAAATACCTGTATTTCCTGAAATGCTTCAAACTGATCAGGGTGAAGGGTCAGTCAATCCAACTGATCCCCAACACACACCCATTCAAGTTCCTGATATAACCCCTACACCCCCAATGATCACAATATATAGGAGAAGGACCACAACTAGTCTAACTAGGGTGGAAACTGGATCCTTGCCCCATGACTCACCTCTCCTTGCAGGTAACACAGCTAGAAGTGATGAGGGTAGTTCTAGACTTGATGAATTGACGGTTCTATGTACCAAGTTATCAGCAAAAGTGGAATCTCTAGAGGAGGATCTCAAAAGCCACAAGACAAATTTTGCTAAAGTCTACACAAAGTTGACTTTCAGGGTGAAGAAGTTGGAAGATCAACTTAAGAGGAAAAGATCAAGAGTGATGATGGATGATGATTCTTCAGATGATGACTCAGATGATTCAGATAATGATGGTGGTGATTCTCCCAAACAGGGGAGGATATCAGTGAAATCTGGGAATGATAAGGAGAAGAGATCTAGAACTCAGGGGAGGAATGAAGAAGGTACTAGTGGATTGAATGAAGAAGGTACTGGTAATGATGCAGATATGGGTGCTCAAGATCAGGAACAAGGTACTGCTGAAGTAGTAGAAGAAGCAGTACAAACTGCTGAGACAGAACAAGAAGCAGTACAAACTGCTGAGGGTGAAGTAGCAGCAGTACAAACTGCTAAGGACAAGGGCAAAGAAATTTTAATTGAAGAAGATGAGCCACAGAAGATAGTTAAGCCAAGAACTCAGATGCAAATAGACTATGATGCAGAAGTGGCAAAGAAACTTCAAGAGGATGAACAAGCTCAGATTGATCTTGATGCAGAGTTAGCAAAGAAAATGTCTGAAGCAGATGTGATTGACTTTATGGAAGCAAGAAGGTTAGAAAAGATAGCTTCAGATGAGCAGATTAATCAAGAAACCTTTGATGAATAACTACAATACTTGTTAGACTCAGATCCAATTGTGAGAGCACAAGCAGTGCAACATCTTAAAGATGAAAGTTTAAACACAGAAGAGAAGTCAGCAAAGCTTACTGAGTTTATTTTAGCAAAGAATAAGGAAGTTGCTTGGAGTGATCTTATGCAGAAGATCAGAGAAAGACAAAATAAAGGGTACAAGAAGAAGATGCCTACAAAAAAAGAACAGATCAGCTTCATGAAGAGTTATTGGAAGAACCAGGCATTTTGGAAGCCAAGTTATTTCAAAGGAAGATCAGATGCAGAGATTGAAAGAGCTTATTATGAGGCTTATGCAAGAATCAACAAGCCAATCTCAAAGGATTTCACATTAGACACTGAACATAGTAAAGGAGAGAAAAGAAGACCAGAAGTGTTAGAGTCAGATACATCTAAGAGACAAAAGACTGAAGATGAGGGATTATCTAATGAACAGCTTAGAAACATGATTGTAGTGATTCCTGAATCAACAAATGTAAGTCCACTCCAATCAAAACATCCAATCATTGACTGGAAAGTATTCATAGAAGGAAGAATGAAAGGATGGGAAATCATAAGAGTTGGTGGAAAATTTGAAAAATACAAGTTGTTTGAAGATTTGCTTAAGGGATTTGATAGGGAAGATCTCAACAAGTTATGGAACTTAGTACAAGAAAGATTCAGAGTTGCAGATCTACTTGAAGACAAAGATAAAGAGCTATGGGTACAGTTGAAGAGGATTTATGATCCAGATGGTGGAGAAGCAATATGGAGATTTCAGGCTAAGATCAAGGATGTCGCTTGGAAGCTGTTTGATACATGTGGAGTGCACATAATTTCTACCAAGGATGGGATAGAAATCTATATGCTGGTTAAAAAAGACTATCCTCTTAAAACAACAACCTTATTAACTTTGGTATGTACAAAATTGAAGGTTGAAGCTAAATTAGAAATGGCAGATGTCTTAGTCAGAAGGATATTTGATATTGCAGAACAGAGGAAAGCTTACACAAAGAGACTGACTTGGTAGGTGTTTGGAAGAATCCCCCCATCATAAAGGTGAAGTTTAATTCGGAAGAAACTTAGTGATTTGGAGAGAAATCATAAGTTTAGGGGAGGATTGTTAGGAATTAAACCTAACAGTTAGTACTGTCAGTTATAAGTTAGTACTGCTGGAGATTTATTGAAGAATACACTAACAGTACTAAGTCAGTTAGTACTGCTAGTATAGACATTGGTACTACTTATGTTTTTGTAAACGTGTAATAGATAAGTATAGAAAGGATTTTGTGTATATCCTACTTAAATAGAATTATAGTTATCTTGTACAGGAATACTTGGTGTATAAAAGGATATCCTATGGTTAGGTTTTTGATAGATCGTTTTGTGAAGATTCAAGGTTGTAAACCCTAGTGATATTAAGGATCACTCGTATTATTGATATAATAGTATTGAATCGTTTTGGTTAAACAATTGTCTTCATTGTTCATATACTTAAACACAATCACTGTTTCATTCATACTTATACACAAACAATCTTCTAAGTGCTAGCTAGTAAATTCCGCGTGCTAGTTAGTATTACTCAAAGTATCTATCTAACATAAGGAGTGTGTTTAGATCCGGTCAATTTACATACACTATAACTACATTCCTGAGTTGGCAAGTTAAGCAACTCAAAGGACTAAGGTCCAGGGCAGTGCTCATGAAGGGCTTGTACCTCGAGGCTTAGTAATAACAAAAACATGTGGTTTAGTCCTATATGGAAGGACGCTTCCATAGAGGGACGCCTCCTAAACATCCTAAGGATGAAAAACCTTGAGTTATTTTGTGCACTTGTGATGATAGACATAAATGATTGACATCCGGAGTGATGGTGAAATCTTTGATCAGGCTAAAATTCCAACTAACTTGTAATGGAACAGTTAGTAACTAGCTCATAACCTCCTCTGGAGTAGAGGAACAATGTCTCCTCCCGAGTGATGTTTTAAACTTTAGTTGTGTGAGCTATCTGGTCAGCTCATGGTCTCCTCCGAAGTAGAGGAACAACGTCTCCTCCGGAGTGATGGTATAAACTTTAGTTGAGTGACACATATGGTCAGCTCATGGTTTCCTTTGGAGTAGAGGAACAATGTCTCCCCTGGAGTGATGGTACGACCTTTGGTTGAGCAACCTCTAATTAGCTCTAGTAGTTACTCTCCGGTAAGTAGCTACACTTGAGGGAGAGGGTAGCACGAGGATATCCAAGTGATGCATATATTAAAAGCACCATTATAAGGTGCTACATTGGTATGCGCTGCATATAAGCAGACGCTACGTCAAAATATAAAAGTAATACAAAGATATTGATCTAAGTGTTACATCTAAACATGGAATAAGTATGTCGGTACACTAAACCTACAAAATATAAGGGTAAATGCATTATACCGAACTAGACACTCTGTTAATAGCTGCCCCATCAGCAGCTGCTGCATCTGAAGATGTTCTATCTGCAGCTGCTGCATCGGCAAACGCGTGTTGAACACAATATATGTTGTGTATTTGTCTATTAGTGACTAACAGATGCTACTCTGGGAAACCCTGCTGATGCAGGGTCTGGTGCTATCCGTGATATTGTAATATTTCAAATACGAAACACCAAAGCATCCAAAAACATGCAAATACTAAGGTAACATGACAAATGCATGCATAAAGAGCCACTGCTCTGGTGTGATATCACTGTCACAAAATCATAAAGTTTTGCATCTCTGAATGAAACTAACAAAAGTAAAAAAAAGTAGAAACTGAACTAGCTACTTATTACAAAGCACTACTTATTACAAACTGGAACATCAAACTCCCAAGAGAGCACCTGGATCGGAGAGTTGCTCCTACTTATTACAGAGCACCTGGCCGAGTAGAGGCTTTTTGCTTAGCCGCGTTCTTAGCCTTTGTAACCACCCTAGGGTCAGCCCGGGTGGCAATAATCTCCTCCAGATAAGGCTTAAGGATGGTTGCTCCCTCTGGAGTAGGTGGTGTGGTTCGATCAATAACTCGTTGTAAAATATTGGTTTTATGATCATGTGGTTCATCCCTTACCTTGGTGCCCTCCCAAGAGGCATAAGCATGAAGTCATAGATACTCATAGCTGCAAATTCTAGTGAATAAATCTCCGATCGAAAACCACGAACCAAAAATCCGGGTGAGGCTCCTCTCCGAGTGAGACTCTCCTCCGAATGAGGCTCATCTCCGAACGAGAGTCTCCTCCGATCGAAACCCTCCTCCGATTTGAACCTTGTAATTAAAAACCCGAGGTCGAATAAGAGATCTAAACATTTCGAGCGAGACTCCCATCCGAACGAGACTCTCTTCCGAATGAGCCTCTTCTCCGAACGTGAGTCTCCTCCGATAGAAACCCTAATCCGATTTGAAGCTTGTAATTAACAACCCGAGGTCGAATGAGAGATCCGATCGAAACATTTTGAGCGAGACTCCCATCCGTTCGAAACTCTCTAGTGTGTACCTCCGATCGAGACAAAATATACTCCCAGTCGTAAACCTTGTTTGAAATAACCAAACATTTTCCTCCAATGGAGAACTCGGATCGAAGCCCATGTGGTCGGGTTACCTCCGAACGAGATCCTCTCCGATGGAACCTCCATTCGAAATCTCTATTGAGTTCCTCCGATCGAGACTAATGAGTACCTCTGATAGAGACAAAAAAAAGTACCTCCAATTGAAACCTTTGATTCATAAAAACGAATATCCGATCGAAGCCCTTGATGTGGCCTCTGATGGAGACCTCCGATCAAAACTGTTAAGATCCCCTCCGAACAAACCCCCTTAGGGTTAAGGATAGTCCAATTGAAACTCTTGGGGTGACCTCCGATCGAGACCTCCGATCAAGACTCCTTGTGTTAGTGATGGAAAAACTTTGAATAAAAACTTAAAGGTTAGGACTTTCGATCGAAACCCTTGATGTGGCCTCCGAATGAAACACCAATGGAACTCACAAATCGAAAACTCCGATCAAGATAAGATCCGAATGAAACCCTATCAAAGATCAGATCGAGACTCCTCTCCGATAGAAACCTTTAACTAGTCAAATTAAAGATCCGATCCGAACCCTATATTAGCTTCGAATGAAACCCTTCGGGTGTGATGGAACCTCCAAATGTAACACTTAAGTTTGTGATGCTAATAAAATCTTCGAACTAAAACTCCCTTTGGTTTGTAAACAAACCTCCAAACGAGTCACTCGGGTTTGTGAATAATACTCCGAACGAGTCTCTTGGGTTTGTGATAAACCTCCGAACCAAACCTCCTTTTCTTTGACAAACGTCCGAACGAAACACTACTTGCGTTTGTAACCCCCCCAAAAAAAAAAAAAAAAAAAATCAAACGAAACCATTTGGTTTGTGATGTTAGATCCGAACGAGGTACTCCAGTGGGTAGGAAAAGAACTCTAACTTCAACCACATAACGAGATACTCAACTGGTGAGACACATTCTCATAGTCTAGTACCAACTCTTTAGCAATATATTAATACTAGACTGGGGGCATGATGAGGTACATGGTCCAAAATTATTGGTAGGTTCAAAAAATCTCTTAGCCTCCGGATTAAACACTCAGATAGATGAGCAACCTTTCTAATTAAGTTCGGAACTTGTTCATAAAGGCACAATATCGACACAATCCAAGCGACTAACAACATAAGGAACATCACTTCGGGGAGTGGATTCGGCTCTAGTCTCGAAAATGGAGATATGACGTACAATTCACCACCAAAATGCGGTGTGAATTACCAAGTGGGAATCGCCAACCGAATCAATATTCTTCCCGTCGCATCCCGAACACTTGTATAGTTAAGGGGAAGTCTCTCATCAATCTCATCGCCTCTTTCATTCGATGGCTTATTGGACCCTGCTTTGGAACTTCTCTTGGTCAATCTCCCATTTTTTTGGTGCATCGGAAGGCTCTTGCTGCTTAGTAGAGGTTTTTCGCTTGGCGACTGCCTTAGCTTTTGCAACCACTTTGTGATCAAGTCAAGTGGCAATAATCTCCTCCAGAGTAGGTGCATGAATAGGCAAACCTTCTGGGACAGGTGAAGTAGTATGGTTAGTGACCCACTCTTGTATCGGACTTCGAAAATTAATGGTATTCTTGGAAACGCTGTCATCCTTGATCGAGACATTCAAACAGAGACACAAAATTCTTGAGATTACCAACTCTTTGGCAATTTTGGCCTCCGAACCAGACAAACCTTTTTCTTTTGATTCTAGTACCAACTCTTTGACAATACATTGATACTAGACTGGGGGACATGATGAGGTATGTCCTCCTCCGGATACTCTGGAGGAGACAATCACAATTAATTCCAAATGTTTCTAAGACAAAACCACTCCATGATGAGGCCTTGTCTGCTCAGGAGAGCATTGTCAGCTCAGGAGATCAATGTCTGCTCAGGAGAGCATTGTTCGCTCAGGAGAGCTGTCTGCTAAGGAGATCAATATCTGCTAAGGAGAGCTGTCTGCTAAGGAGATCAATGTCTGCTCAGGAGAGCTGTCTGCTCAGGAGAGCATTATCTGCCCAGGAGAATTGTCTGCTCAGGAGAGATGTCTGCTCAGGAGAGCAATGCCTGCTCAGGAAGCATAATGACGGAGCAGTGCCTGTATCGGAGCTAGTACACTGGCCATTAGAGCTAGTACACTGGCAAGTGACATATGTAGTACGATGACATACGAATAGCACAGACGCTTGGTCCACAAACTAACATGGAGACAACTTTGACCCCGAAGACCAAGCCTGGTGCTTATCGGTGCTTTATTTGCTGCATCTAGAATACAACGTAGCTTCCACAAAGAGTTCTGTCATGGAGCTAATCACAGGTAGTATAAAAGGAACTGTTCACACACATGAATGGGGGGCTGGACACACACACATACTCCGATACAGACTTCTCTCTACCCTTACTCTTCTTTACTTATTACTTATCACTCACTTATACCAAGCAATTACTCTCACGCCAGAGCTTGGTCTCGGACTAAAAACCCGGGGCGAGCTAACGGTGTTCTTTCTTATTTCAGCCTGCTAGATGAGGGAGCTACCGCATTTTGCTCAAAGAGTCCCCTGAAGCTTAGGGTTGAAGAGCATCTACCGAATTTTGCTCAAACAATTAGTTAATGTTTACATTGCTCTACTAGGATCAAACGCATACCAGAAATCTAACTGCTTGCCTTGTATGTTGAAGTTCATCTGTTGCTGACCCTACATACAGCGTTTATCAAATTGTTAGACCTACTACGCTAACTTTGTTTTGGAAAACCGAGCCAATATAGAGGTGTTTGTGTGTATGAAGTATTGATTACCTCTTTTGTGGCGCGACTACACCAATGTTCTAACTCGGCTATTCCTGATTTCACATATTCCCCATTTTTGTATGTGCAACACTCTTTGTGTAAAAGAAAGCTGTGTGTCACATAAAAGGAGATGATATAGTAATTTGATGTGAAATATGTTTCGTTTATTAAAATATAAGCGATGACCTACCTGTTGAAAAGTTGTATATTGATGTAAGAGTAAGCTTTAATGAAGATCTTTTGAACAAGAACTGGTGGCACCTGAAACAATTATGACTAAATCGTTAAATTTGATAGGATGAGCATGCAAATGGGACATTTTGGTTACTACATACTGTTAACATACATGGTAATCTTTCAAGATAGCGAGCATGCCACTATTTTATATTAGAAGAAAACACTATAAATATATACGTGGTATTATACAGTATTAAATATGTTTAGAAGTACAAAGTCTCTTAAATATGTTTTGTAAATGCAATAGTCATTTAAAAAACTCCTCTTAGCAATAATGGTGTTTCTTAGTCTTTAAATATTCAATTTTGGTCAGCTAGACGTTGACTTGACAGCTATAAATAATTCAAACGAGGATGTAAGCCCGCGCGTTGCCGCGGGGTGTTTGTATTTGTATGTTTGCAGACTCTAAACAGGAACAAAAGATAATGCAACTAATGTATCCAAAACAACAATGATTTCATCAGATATTTTAAAACTGAAATAGTTACGAACTACATATTCACTACATGGCAACCTTTGCAAAATATGACTGAAGTTTGCATATATGTTTTCTAAACTGAAATATTCAGAGGAAAAAAAAAAGATGATCTCCCATTATACGCGGCCAAGTGACGAAAAATTGCAGCTTAAGTTAAGGTCTTTGTTGTGCTGGAGGATAAGCAACTGGAACATCCAACTCGTCACCACCGAATCTGTCTATCCTGCAACCATTAGAAATGCTACAAAACAAAAGTGGTGTCCAGTTAGAGAACCACAACAAAGTACAACCCAAAGCTAAAACAAAATTAGAAGTTAAAATACAGCTAATGAGAAAATAAAAGTTATACATATAATGATTTTGAAATAACTTACCTACTTGCATCCCAAAATGTGCTCATCGAAAACCAACATCGTTATGGTTGTTTTCAATGACTCAATAAACTCTTGAGCCTGATCACAGGCGACTCGAGTTTATGCTAATATCATCTGCTAATACCTGAGTCACATAAGTCAATGTAATGCCTTGATAACCTGAATCGATACATTATCCTAACTTTTATCAAAAGTAAGCATTTTCGAAGGAACACAACTACAATTAATACATGTTCCGCCTACTGCGGCACTTTCAATAATAGTTGTTTTAAGACCATATCGAGACCAATTGCAAGTGATCAATTGCAAAATCAAATACTTTCCGGTTAGATGGGTAGTTTCAGTAACAAATCCGAAAACGCTCTTGTAAGGACTTTTAAGCAATCTCAAATGGGTGTAGCTGCTGAAACAAATTTATGGAAAATATAACCACAAATTTAACTAATGTTGTACATACGTGTTATAACACTTTACAGTTAGATGGGTGGTTTCGGTAACAAATCCCAAACCATCCTTGTAACAAATTTCAATAAGCAATCTCAAACGTCTCTTACAATTATATAGGGGCTGTCTGGGAGTGCTTATTAGAACTGCTTTTCGGGACTACTTGGGATTGTTTATGAAAGCTGCCAATACAAATTATTAACCTATTTATTCTGTTTCATTGAGGGAAACAACCAATCTTTTACAAAATGAATTAGGAAAAATATAAGTACCTGCTGATTCCAGCGACACTGATGAACTCAAATAAGTACATTTTATTATCATCATTTATCCTATTTATTTGACTTGTTTTATTATATTATATATGAGAATCGATACATTAATGTTTACTTTAGTAATTCTCAGGTAAAAACAAGCATTATGTGAAACTTGGCGATTTTGGACTAATTATGGAGCAAAACAAGCGAGATGTCAAAAGTCTACTGAAATCCAGAAGATGCGCCTTATCTCACTCAACAGATATGACGCAATATCATACTTAGATGAATTCGAAGACCATTGCCTGACTTTGAAGAATGCGCCGCATGCAATTCTGTCATGCGCCGCATATGAAACTTTGGTCAAAGAAGAAGATCAAGCTCGTTCTACTCCAGATACGCCGCAATATACTTCTAACATACGGCGTATCACTATCAAGATTTCACCAGTTACAATCCAAGACAGCTAAAGTACATGCGCCGCATACAAAGATCAAGTTACGCCGCATCTGAAGACGGTGTACGAATATTCCAGAATATATTAATCTTGGACCCCACGCAAAGTTAAGTCAATGCGCCGCATCTATCAACTCAATACGCCGCATCGATCCCTCAGACAGAAACTATAAATACCCCAAGGTCAGACGAATTTAAGAGAATAGATATATATATATATAACCCTAGAGCCAAATTCAGACGACCAAGCAGCACAAGACACACCTCAAACAAAGATACAAGAGCTGTAAGAAGGTCCTGCATGTATTCAATTCATTAAGTAGTTTTGTTTTATTGTTTTAGTATGCTTTAATTCATCAGGATTGATGGGCTTGTGTCATGTGACTACGGAAGATAATGCACTCCCCTTAATATTGCTTTCCCATTAATTAAAGTTTATATGTTGATGTCTTTGGTGACTTTTATTAGTGCATTGATAACCTCTGTGTCTAGCTGAGTCTTGCTTGGGTTGCCATGCCCCTTCCTCGCCTATTTATTCTAGCGTCTCTAGAAAAGTAGGATAGACATAAGTAATCATTAAGGGTTTACTCGCCGATAAGATTAGAGCCAACGAGAAAGGTTTAATTATATACACTTCATATAAAACTAGCAACAAAACAAGTGACAAGCTATTTAATTATCAGGACAGGTCTTCTTATTGTCTCGAGTATCTATCTGTGTACGTGTGTGCTAATCGCTGATTCGTGTTCATTAGTTTAGTTTTCTATTTAATTATAACCAAACTGTGCCAGTCTCTCAGGCTGAAACCTCCTTGCGTTAGATTAGGTTGTATTACTAACTTAGGATATTAAAATACTGATTAGAATAACTAGATAATACGTTCCACTCTTAGTGATCGACACTCTGCTTACCATTATATTCATACTGACCGGGTACACTGCTCGTTAAGTGTGTGTGTTATTGATAAGTCGGCTAAATATAAATTTAAAACTTGAGTAGGCATTAATACTGCTAAACCGCAACGACACATCACGCGGATCAGATGCCTATTACTTTTTCATATCAAATTTCATTCATCAGCTGAATTATCTAACAAAATGGTTTGAGCATTATGTGACTGTATTCCATGTATTATGCTAACCATCCATAGCATTCCCATAATGAGGATCGGATAGGTAGAGAATTGAAAAAAGAGGATACATCCGTCATGGCTGCAAACTTTGTAACTTGTCCCGCTAATCCACTTCTGTATAGTACTCATATGTGCCATTTCTGCCATTGAATCAAGTTCGTAATGTACACACCTGCAAGTGTGGACAAAAAGAATATTGAAATAGCAACTATGTTGTTAAAATAAGTGATAATAATGTACTAAACTTGGCAAAGCTTTTGCGCCCATGCATGAATCTAAGTACTCGATACCATTCCAAACTTGGTTCAAGTGTCTTTCGGTATTCAAATGGATACCTGGTAAATCACATTGGTCATAAACTCTGTAATACATATTCTTATTACAAAAACGTAGGCTAAAAGAGTGTTTGAAACTCAACATGAAAAATTGACCCGAACCCGTTCCAGCACGGCCATTATGTCATCTCTAATGATACATTTGGAAAAGCCTTCATGAACATGCATATTGTTTTTCTATTTATAATTGTGCAAATAAGTCATGACTATAGAAATAAAATTCAAGTATAGAACATATAGAGACCAAGATTCACGTTCTAGAGGTTGGGGGAACACGATCTAAAGATTAAACATGGTAGAACTTTATTGATTGAGGGAGTTGTGTATGTTTTCTAGAGAGAGAAGTAAAGAAAACACACACACCTCCAAAGTAACAAGTGAATCCCCACCTTCCTAGTTGTGACTAAGAAGGTATTTATTACAAGAATACAAAGCTAACTTAGCACTAATGCCTAAACTAGTCCTTGTACTTTAAATGCTATTGCAATTCCCTCATATGACAAAACTTTAAAGCTAACAGAACAGTTACTCATGCTAAGGCTTTTCAACTCGAAGCTAAGTTTTTTGTTCATACTATTTGGCACCGCAGTACGAAGGTGGTCTCCATGTTGGTTTGTTAGGATTTATAAAAAGTGATGGTCATTTGTCATTTTAATATTTTTATTAAGAGTGTCGTTGTGTAAGTTAGTTAATTTAGTCAATGGGCTTAGATTAAACTTAATAGATTAAATGTTATGATTAAATAGTCCATGTATAAGCCCAAGTTTAATCCAAGCCCACCCAAGTTAAGAAATGTATAAATAGCACCTTCCACCTCATTTGGAAGGTTGGTGCTTGGAGGTGCTTCAAGGTTGTATTAAGGAGATTAGTGTGTTTAATAAAACTTTCTCTCTCTAGTTTCTCTCGCTAGAATTTCATAATCCACTCTTCTCTCTTTAATCTTATTCATTGATTTGTTGTATGTTAGGATAGATTACTTGGGATAATAAGTGGTATCAATAGCCAAATCATTGATCTAAGAAATTTTTGCGGGTTACTGTTCATTAAACACTTTAATCGAGTTTCTGTGTGTTGTCGAGTTTCTCACGAGTTAGTGAGTTTCTTGCTGTCGAGTTTGTAAGGTTATCGAGATTCATAAGATCTTTCGAGTTCCCTCTTATCAAGTTTCTCAAAGATCTATCGAGTTTCTGTCGAATGTCTTTCGAGTTTGAAAGTCTGTGGCTAGAACCTATCGAGTTTCCATAAGCTTATCGAGTTTGTACGTATCAACTTTGTACCTATCGAGTTTGATTGTTTTTGTCAAGTTTCCAAGAAAGTTGTCAAGTTTCATAACTTATCGAGTTTCTCCACAACTTTTGTCGAGTTTCTCCAATAGTTATCGAGTTTGTGAAGAGTTTGTCGAGTTTCCAAGCTATCGAGTTTCTACCTATCGAGATTGTGACACTGTCGAGTTTCCAAGGTTGTCGAGTTTCCACTTACCGAGTTTGTGAAGTTGTCGACTTTCCAAGGTTGTCGAGTTTCCATCTATCGAGTTTGTGGTATTTCGAGTTTGAGACTTATCAACTTTCTACACTTATCAAGTTTCTCAGTTATCAACTTTGTGAGCTTATTGACTTTGTGAGATACCTACTTTCTAAGTTATCAACTTTGTGAGTTTATCAACTTTGTGACTTATCAAGTTTCTATAGTTATCAAGTTTCTATAAGTTATCAAGTTTCTCAAGGATTATCAAGTTTCTCACAAGTTATCAACTTTCTCGAGTTACCAAGTTTCTCAACGACTCTTCAAGGACACCGACAAAGGACTTAACTTTAAACAAAACATAACTCGTGAACTGTAACCAACCCACTCCTAGTTCTTTGAACCGATCCAACATCATCTTAATCATACAACTTTATCTATGACGACTCAACAAGACATCCATGCAGCCGGTACCGAAAACCGTCCTCCGATGCTTGAAAAAGGTGGATACCTTCCATGGACAAGCCGTATGCTTCGCTATATCAAAACCAAAGAAAATGGTAAACTCCTACTTCATTCCATCAATCATGGACCATTCAAGCCTCGTAAAGTTCTAGACCCTGGGGATCCAAATGTCACACCTCCCACACCACCATTCTATCGTGATCAACATGAACATGAATACACTGAAGAGGATAGGAAGCAAATCACATCTGATGACTTAGCCATGCACTTAATTCAACTGGGTTTACCAAGGGAAATATTTGCTGCTGTTGACAGTTGTGAGACAGCTTATGATATGTGGGAGAGAGTTAGAAGGCTTTGTCACGGTACTGAAATCGGGCAACAAGATGTTGAAAACAAGCTTCTAACTGAATGGGAAAAGTTCACATCCACTCCAGTGGAACCAATTGAATCTTACTACACCAGGTTTTGCACCTTAATGAATGAGCTTATCCGAAACAAGTTGACAACTCGATCAATCGTTCAAAACATTAAGTTCATAAACAACTTACCAGAAGAATGGGGTCGATATGTCATAATTGTCAACCAAACAAAGGATCTTCATCAAGTGAACTATGACCATCTTTATGATTTCCTTAAGCAAAACCAAGCAGAGGTAAATGAAGTGAGGAATGAGAAGTTAGCAAAGCAACATGATCCACTTGCATTGATTGCTCAAACACCAACACCTACAACAGTGAATACACAACCATCATCATCTTCCACTCAGAACTACATGCAACAACAATATGTTACACAAACTGCTGTCATACCACAACAACAATTCTACCCACAACAACAAGTCATTCCACAACAATAATACCCACAATACCAAGAACCAGATTTCACTGACAATGATGACAGTGCTGCTTTGACTCAAGCATTTACTCTTCTATCAAAGGTACTCCAAGGACGCTATTCCACACCTACTAACAAAAACCAAAGGATTTCATCGAACACTCGCAACAGGCAGATTGCACAGCCGAGTTTCAACATGGGTCAGCAAGGACAAATGGTTGGAAGTTATGGGAATCAGCAGGGATATGCTCCTAGATATCATATGGGTAATAAGAATGCAGGGCAGTATGTTGGAAATTAGATGGGTCCGTATGCAAGGAATCAAATGGGTCAAGTTGTTGGAAATCAGAGGGGTCAGAATGTTGGGAATCGGTTTGGGAATGTTGCTGCTCCAGTTGCTGGGAATGTTGGAAATGTGAATCAGGGAAATCTGCTAAAGTGTTTCAACTGTCAAGGAATTGGTCACATGGCAAGGAACTGTCCCACCAAGCCGAAAAAGAAAGATCTTGAGTATCTTCAGAAAGCAGTGCTTTTGGCTCAGAAGGAAAATGCAGGGTTTCAGCTGAATGCTGAGGAGAATGATTTCTTGGCACTTATGGATGATATGGAAGACCTTGAGGATATCGATGCCAACTGCATCTTCATGGCCAATCTTCAGGAGGTCAAATATGACACGGATTCTGAAGCACCTCCTGCTTATGATGTCAATGATGTCTCTGAGGTACCAACATTCACTACATGTTACAATAATGAAATGTTTGATATGTCACCTCAGAATAACCAGCATCCTGCGACTCCTGCACCCACTTATGATACATATATGGACACGCCAAGTTGTAGCAATACTAATTTGGCAACTCTAGATATGGATCCTAATGGAGGCTTCGAGTCACAGCATACTGAGAATGATGAGGAAACACGTGCGTTATTTGAATCATTATTGCAAAATTGTAGTATTGAAATTGAAAAGGTCAAAAAGATCAATCGCGATGTTAAGGCCGCGAATGTGAAATTGACCGCTGAGCTTGAGAGGTATAAGGAAAATGAAAAAGCTTTTGAATTTAATAACAAACGACAGTCAGAATTAGAAATTGGTTATCGAAACTCCGTTTCAAGAGAAAAGCAACTGCAAATCAAGTTTGATATACTAGATGTTAATTTAAACTTGAAAATAAAATCCTTAAACACAGAAATTTCAGAATTAACCAACCAACTTTCTAAACAAAAATCAACTTGTTCTGATCTTGAAAAAGAAAAGAAAGAGTTGAATGCAAGGTTTTCAAAACATGAAAATGAACTTCTTGATGAAATCATTGACAAACAAGAAAGCATTAAAAAGTTGGAAGAGTTGCTTGTAAAAACGGGTCATTCTACACAAACAATTCACATGCTCATTAAAGATCCAAATCCGCTTTTACATACAATGAAGAAAATGGCTATCGGTTGTGAAAACCCTTATACACTCAAGAAAGCTCAGAAAGAACAGAATGTGTTATATAATGGTAATGTGCTATTTGATAAACATGATCCTCCCGAGGTTCGGGATTATGATGAAACGATTGAGCTTGCTGAAGAGAGTCGTGTTAAAATGAAACAAATGAACCCATAAATTAAACCAATTGATTATAATAAGCTTAACATAATTTCTGGAGTCAATTTTGTTAAACAATAGCCACTACCAAAGGTTTTCAAACGACTAGTTGTTTCAACAAAACTAAAAGTTGTTTCCAAAAATCTTTCTAACATCGAACAAATGTCCTCTAGCAACCCTTTTAACACAAGTGAACCTAGACGATGTTTGGATGATCTTAAAAAGAGAATGGAAAATTTTCAAAGTCTTTTTAAAACCAAAACAGAAATCAGTGTCAACAACTGGCATTCAAGTTTTCATGCTGAACAAAGAAAGATGTTTGAAAAATACATTATTCCTCCACTAAACGCCATTAGTGCAAGAATACTTAATGTTGAAAATGCGCTCTTAAAGGAATCAGCCGACTTTGCCAAGGACCACACATCCCTGGTAAAGGAAGCAAATGAAAACATTGAATACATCAAAGTTTTGGAAAAACACAATGACACTCTCTTCGAAATAGCTCTGTCGACTGATATTATGTCCATAATTTACCAAACATATTTTGTGGAAGACGATGAACGACTTCGAGCTGAGACTTCTCAAATTATGTTAAAATATGAAAATGCGCTTGCAAAGCTTGAAAAGGAAAATGTAACATATTTTAAACAACTTGATCGGAAAAAGGAAGAATGCAAGTATGACAAATTGTTGTATGAGCGTGCTTACAAAAACATGAAAGAGCAAAATGATCTTTTGAAGTCTCAGCTTGATAGTCAAAAAGGGAAGGGTGAGGAGACTAAGTTAGCAAAACCAAAAATGTCAATCTCTCAAAGTGTTTCGAAAGCTGATGTGATATTTGATTTGACAAAACCAGTCACTCCAACACCCTTGCCAAAAGAAAGTGAAAAAGCAAAATGTGCTGATAATGGGAAAGTGATGAACTCAAATAAGTACATTTTATTATCATCATTTATCCTATTTATTTGACTTGTTTTATTATATTATATATGAGAATTGATACGTTAATGTTTACTTTTGTAATTTTCAGGTAAAAACAAGTATTATGTGAAACTTGGTGATTTTGGACTAATTATGGAGCAAAACAAGCAAGATGTTAAGAGTCTACTGAAATGTACAAGATCAAGATCATTCTGCTCCAGATACGCCGCAACATACTTCTTACATACGGCGCATCACTATCAAGATTTCACAAGTTACAATCCAAGACAGCAAAGGACACGCGCCGCATGGAGAAATGGAGTTACGCCACATCTTAAGGCGGTGTACGAATATTCCTGAATATATTAATCTTGGACCCCACGCGAAGTTAAGTCAATGCGCCGCATCTACTTATCCTATGCGCCGCATCTAACCCTCAGACAGAAACTATAAATACCCCAAGGCCAAACGAATTTCGGGACACTTAGCTTAACTAAGAAGAGAAAGACAGAAACCCTAAAGCCGAATTCAGACGTATTAGCAGCACAAGACACACCCTAAACGAAGATACAAGAGCTGTAAGAAGGTCCTGCACGTATTCAATTCATTAAGTAGTTTTGTTTTATTGTATTAGTACACTTTAATTCATCAGGATTGATGGGCCGACGTCATGTGACTACGGAAAATCATGCGCACCCCTTAAAATTGCTTTCCCATTAATTAAAGTTTATATGTTGATGTCTTTGGTGACTTTTATTAGTGCATTGATAACCTCTGTGTCTAGCTGAGCATTGCTTGGGTCGCCATGCCCCTTCCTCGCCTATTTAAGAGACGCTTAATAAATAGGATAGACATAAGTAATCATTAAGGGTTTACTCGCCGATAAGATTAGAGCCAACGAGAAAGGTTTAATTATATACACTTCATATAAAACTAGCAATAAAACAAGTGACAAGCTACTTAATTATCAGGACAGGTCTTCTTATTGTCTCAAGTATCTATCTGTGTACGTGTGTGCTAATCGCTGATTCGTGCTCATTAGTTTAGTTTAATATTTAATCATAACCAAACCGTGCCAGTCTCTCAGGCTGAACCCCCTTGCGTTAGATTAGGTTGTACAGCTAACTTAAGATATTAAAATACTGATTAGAATAACTAGATAATACATTCCACTCTTAGTGATCGACACTCTACTTACCATTATATTCATACTGACCGGGTACACTGCTCGTTAAGTGTGTGTGTTATTGATAAGTCGGCTAAATATAAATTTAAAACTTGAGTAGGCATTAATACTGCTAAACCGCAACTACACACGCGCGCATCAAGTTTTTGGCGCCGTTGCCGGGGAGTGAATTGTTATTATCTGTTAATTTGATTAGTATTTTAATTAGGTTTTTCTTTTTAATTTTTAGATTCTAACCGCTAACTCTGTTATATATTAGATAAATTGCATTCATTGTATTATTTGCATATTTTCTGTTTTTGTGTGTTTTTATTTTCTTTAATTTTAGTTTGTTTTTGTTTATTTTTATTTTTTGTTTTTTGTTTTTCTCTTTTTATTTTTCTGCATTCTGCTATCGTTGTATTGTGCTGATACAAACGATACGGCGCATCTATTTTCATAGATACGGCGTATTGCGTTTAATTTTTATAAAATACAACGCGTTTAATAAATTCGAGTACGACGCATCTTTCCCAAGATACGGCGTATTCTGTTTTTAATAAGAAATTTTTCTAAACCCTAACGCCATACGACGCATTTGTTTTCACAGATACGGCGTATTTTCGATTTAAATTAAAAAACAGTTTTCGAATTATTAAATAGATACGACGCATCGATTTCTATCGATACGGCGCATCTACTAAATCAAAAATCTTGTATTTTGAAACGTAACGAAAATACGGCGCATTAGCTTTTGTTAATACAACGCATTTAATTTTAATAAATATAATCGATTTTTGATAAATTAAACTGATACGGCGCATTCTAATTTATAAGCAGCGTATCTACTTTCTGAATAAAAGTCTGATTTAATTTTAACGAAATAAGATACGGCGTATCCAACTTTTTGGATACGGCGCATCGCTTGCAGAGATCAGTAACTTTTATTTTTCGTATTCCGTTTTCGTTGTTAATTTTCTGATATATTACTTTCTTGAACATACCCTACTGATGCTTTTGTGATAGTTTCAGGAAGTGCATGACCAGGAGTTCAACTAAGAACTTGATTAAACCTTTCGAAGATCTTGAACGAGCCTTACATTCGCTTAAAAGGCTTTTCAACACAAAAAGCTTTGAAATTTCAAGTTCATTCGAGCTTGATTATTTTTCTGAAGAGAAGGAGGAAGAAGAAACAGAAAAAATGGCGGAAAACACTACTATGGAGGAATACATGAACAAAACCCGTGCTGATTACAGTTCAGGAGTTGCTAGACCAAAGTTTGATAAAAAGTCAAAGTTTGAGTTGAAGGGTCAGTTTCTCAAGGAGCTAAGAGAAAATGCTTTCAGTGGAACAGAACATGAAGATGCTAATGAACATGTTGAAAAGGTCCTCGAGATTGCAGATTTGTTTACTATAGAAGGAGTCTCTGACGATCAACTTATGCTAAGAATCTTTCCAATTTCGCTTAAAGGAGCTGCTAATAAGTGGCTAAGGAATGAACCTGCTAGTTCAATCACAACATGGGAAGATTTAAAGAGCAAATTCCTGAAAAGATATTGTCCACCTGCTAAAACTGCTAAAAAGATGGAGGCTATCAACAGTTTCAAGTAAGAGCCTGATGAAACTCTTTATCAAGCTTGGGAACGATTTAAAGACCTATTGATGAAATGCCCTCAACATTATCTAAGTCCAATGCAGGAGATAATATTGTTCTATCAAGGATTGGACGTGCCTACTAGACAAATCTTGGATGCTAAAGGAGCTGTGCCTCAAATGAATGCAGCCGATGCTAGAAAAGCTATCCAAGAAGCTGCTGATCACTCTCAAAAATGGCACGATGGAACCTCTACTAGATCTAAGAGCAGCACTAATTTTGACGGGTTTGCTGCAATTCAAGCTCAATTGGATAAAATTAGTAGAGAGATGAAGAAGCGTGATGAGAAAGTTTATGCTGCCCAAGTTGGATGTGAAAAATGCGAAGGACCTCACTACACTAAAGATTGCCCTAATAAGAATGAAAGTGAGACTTTTGAAGAAGCATACTACACACAATTTGGACAACCATTCCGACCTTCAGGAAGATTTAGGGAAGCTACTCCGGGATACTATCAAAAGAACAACTTTAATCCCACTTATCAAGAAAGGAGGCAGACTTTGGATGACACTCTTAAGCAAATTATGGCCGATGCTGCTAAAAGACATGAAGAGAACACTGCTATGATCAAAGAAATCCGAGCCTCAACGATACTATAACAAGAAATCAAGGAGCTTCGATCAAAGCATTGGAACAACAAATCGGACAAATGAGCAAGGTTCTTCAAGAAAGGGGATACGAAAGTTTACCAAGCTCAACTGAAACTAACCCAAGAGATCATGTCAAGGCCATATGCACTACTGAAGATATCACGCCTAACATACCTTTTCCTAGAAGATTGATGAATGGTAATGATGGTGCAAAGCCCGAATTTTTCTTTAATTCTTCAATCAGTTTAAAGAGGTTACTCAAAGAGAAGGCAAAGATTGAAGAGGAGATCAAGGCTACAATGAAAGAAGAGAGCTCTGCAACCGACTTACGTGCCTTGCCTCATAAAGAAAAGGACCCAGAAAGTTTTACTTTACCTTGTTCAATTAATGACATATCTTTCAATAATGTATTAGCTGACTAAGGAGCTAGCGTTAGTGTTATGCCCCTTAAGACATTCACTACCCTAGGACTAGGAAAATTAGCACCCACTAAGTTGCTTATTGAATTGGCTGATAAAACGGTAAAACGACCTGAAGGGATTGCTGAAAATGTGCTAGTTAAGATTGAGAAGTTTGTTTTCCCCGTAGACTTTGTTATATTAGATATGCCCGAGGATGTTAAGATTCCTTTAATCCTTGGAAGACCTTTCTTGTCTACCGCCCATGCTAAGATTGATGTGTTTAAAAGGAAAATCTCATTAAAGGTAGGGAATAATAAACTAGTCTATAAGTGCCAAAATCCTGCTAAAAGCATAATTAGAGGCTTCTATGTGCTAGGATTAAGAGAACGTATGGACCTCGATCTAGAAGCTAGGTTTATGGGAGAAACCTTGGTAAATAATGAATCACTTGAGACCTATAGTGGAGACTACATTGAATTAAATGATCTTAATTTACCATTAGGAATCAATGATCAATTTATGGAGGATTTTGAACCCGAAATTGAAGAAGGAGAAATTATGGATATACCTAGAATCAATATGATCAACACTAAGAATTATGATGAATTTGAAGGATATCCTAGTTTCTGTGATTATGGTAGAAAGATCCATGTAGATTGTGCTTATAATTTACAATTTCCTTGCATGATAGGATTTAAACAGGTTAGTGCCAACTTTTTCCCTATTTTACCAATTAATGTAATGTCAAAAGATTTCTATAATTCTATAATGAAAAACAAAATTGAGTATAGAGGGAAAAACGTAGTTGGAATATTCATGAATGTGCCTATTTTTGTTGGGAATTTAACTATTGTTACAGATTTCACCGTGGTGGAAAACATGGATGCTTATCGTGATGTTGAGATGGGTGACGTGATCGTTGGGAAACCATTTTGTAAGGAGGTCGAAATTAACGCAAAAAGATTTGAAGGAAAGATCACCTTTAAAAGTGGAAGCAACGTTATCACTTATATGATGCCTCGTGCTCACCCAAGGTTTAAACATGCCCCTAACAAATTTTGTTACAAATTTACACCATTTCTTTTTGTAGATGAAAATGACGCTGAGAAAGGGATCGAGTATCCGTACCAAAAGATGAAAGGATTCTACAAAGGTGTACTTGAATTGGGGCCAGAATATGTTCGTGACGAAGTAATTCGCAACTACATCGTGCACGGACATGTGGGGATCAATAGAACAAAATAAGGAGCTGAACGTGAGTCTAACTTGAAGACTCTGGAATAAAGACAAGTGCTGACCGGGAGACAACCCGAAAATTTTTTATATTCTGTTATGTGTCGAGTCTGTCAGACCTGCAGAGGATACGGCGCATCTCAATCCTAAGATGCGACGCATCACCTGCACTGGTCGTATCTTATTTAATTTTCTGCATTTTTATTTTTGACTTTAAAACTTTCTGTCGGTATTTTAATGCGGCGCATCCCTGGTTAAGGATGCGACGCATCTTCTATTCTGATTCGTACTTATTCCAGGCTCGATACGGCGTATCTTCTTCCATAAGATACGGCGTATCGACTGACCTGATGATTTTCAATTTAATTTTTTTAGTTTTATTTTTACTAACTACTAATGTATTATGCAAGTTTGAACCTTCTTAACTCAGGTGTGTTAAAGTCTAATGGTATTATAGATTCCTGCATTTCTGTGGATACATCATCTATGAAGCTTAAACGTTATCATCCACAAGAAAGTTGATTTTTGCTCTTATACGAATAATGGAGGATCATACCGAGCAAATCTCAGGGGAGTTTTTCTGTTCTAATTCTTTTATTTTCCAGTGTTTAATCTTTGATACAAACAACGAGGACGTTGTTTAACTTAAGTGGGGGGATTGGAGAATTAGAACACTTACTTGTCCTAAACTTTTTCAAAATATGCTTAAAATGCGCTTAATATATCAAAATTTAAAATTTTTTAGCATGTTTTTGTTTAAAGTCTAATTACATAGCTGCACACATAACATTATTTTCAAAAATTGTGAACTTATCAAAATTCACAAATCTATGAGTGTGCCGGTGACTTGTAAACTTTAGAACTTGGCTTGTATACTATTCGAGACCACCATAATAAGTATAATTTATATAATTGGAATGACTTGTCTAAATTGGTAAATTTCTAGGATTACACCCAAATAGCCTTTATATGTTATGTGATATTAACTAACTACACTGGTTAGTTAACCCCCGTATAAACCCTTTGTTACTCTCACTTTTAGAGTAAGATACCCCTAGAAAAACCCTCAGAGCCATTCCTTTCGTTTCTTACACCTTTGTTATAATGTTTCGTTAACACCCTTACACCTTAGCCTACCCTGTAGATTAAAATCCGTGGTTAATTGCTTTAGGCAAAGTGTGTTTCCTTACATTACCTGTGTTCGCGTGCGTAATTCATTACCTTTGGTTGAGTCAGGAAATTGCACAATGCAATTGGTATGAAAGTAAATATTGTATACCTTTGAGTTTATTTTTCGTGTGTTTACTACTTTCGTTATTACAGTTATTTCTGAAAGTATGAAAAGTATGGAAAAATTATCCGGAAAAATAGTGATAGAAAAGTGTGAAATTTTACACATATATGTTGATGCAAAAAAAAAAAAAAAAAAAAAAAAAAAAAAAAATCGAAAAAAAAAGAAAAAAAATAGAAAAGAAAAAGAAAAAGGAAAAGTTGGATGTTTATTTTAACCAACTTATGTAAACTTTTGTATTAAGTGGGCGATATCACCACTATTTGTTGTATATTATATTTATGGATTGAATGGGAGTTGGCCGTTATGGGAACGCCAACTAAAGTTTATTCTTTGATTGAGATCTTGTTGAGTATAATTCGTGTCTACCTAAAGCGTGTGTTTCAAGTGTTAAAGGGTGAGTTATTCAATGATATGAGTCTTATTCATGGGATGGTTGGGAAAGTGATTTACCACACTTAGGATTTTGATTTATCTGTTTTGTTTATTTTTCATTTTATACCAATTTATATCCCAAATATTATCCATACCCTACATCATTCTTTATCCAAACCTTTGATTTATTGAGATTAGGGATTTGAGCAATCTTAAGTATCGTAGTCGTGGATTCGGCTATGTATTTATGATTTTGTCGCCCTTTTTGATATAATATTATTGGTGAAGATTACTTGGTCCTATCTTTAGCCTATTCGAGTTAAGGATTTGAGCAATTGCAAGTATCGTGGTCGTGGATTCGATCATGTATTTGTGATTTTGTCGCCTTTTCTGGAATATGAGATCGATAGAGATTAAGAAGAATGATTAACCCTTAACCAACAAACCCTTTTTACCGCTTTAGACTTGTTATTCCTTAGCTTTAGTGGGGAGATGCGTATACTTGCCAAGCTTATGATAGAATATTCGTCACGACTGGACAGTTAAACGATTAGATTTGCTTTTATCAAAATATTTTATTTTATTTCTAATTCGTTAAGTGTTTGGTTGTGCAATTATGACAAAACGAATACATGCTTAAATATAAAAATAAATCCTAATATCTTTTAGGATACATTTTCGTAAGATTTATTCTAAGGTTTACTTGGGGACAAGTAAAGTTCAAGTGGGGGGATATTTGATGAACTCAAATAAGTACATTTTATTATCATCATTTATCCTATTTATTTGACTTGTTTTATTATATTATATATGAGAATTGATACGTTAATGTTTACTTTTGTAATTTTCAGGTAAAAACAAGTATTATGTGAAACTTGGCGATTTTGGACTAATTATGGAGCAAAACAAGCAAGATGTTAAGAGTCTACTGAAATGTACAAGATCAAGATCATTCTGCTCCAGATACGCCGCAACATACTTCTTACATACGGCGCATCACTATCAAGATTTCACAAGTTACAATCCAAGACAGCAAAGGACACGCGCCGCATGGAGAAATGGAGTTATGCCGCATCTTAAGGCGGTGTACGAATATTCCTGAATATATTAATCTTGGACCCCACGCGAAGTTAAGTCAATGCGCCGCATCTACTTATCCTATGCGCCGCATCTAACCCTCAGACAGAAACTATAAATACCCCAAGGCCAGACGAATTTCGGGACACTTAGCTTAACTAAGAAGAGAAAGACAGAAACCCTAAAGCCGAATTCAGACATATTAGCAGCACAAGACACACCCTAAATGAAGATACAAGAGCTGTAAGAAGGTCCTGCATGTATTCAATTCATTAAGTAGTTTTGTTTTATTGTATTAGTACACTTTAATTCATCAGGATTGATGGGCCGACGTCATGTGACTACGGAAAATCATGCGCACCCCTTAAAATTGCTTTCCCATTAATTAAAGTTTATATGTTGATGTCTTTGGTGACTTTTATTAGTGCATTGATAACCTCTGTGTCTAGCTGAGCATTGCTTGGGTCGCCATGCCCCTTCCTCGCCTATTTAAGAGACGCTTAATAAATAGGATAGACATAAGTAATCATTAAGGGTTTTGTAAAGACCAAGATTCATGTATTTCATGGTTCGGGCGGCCTAGGTTGGCTGTTAAAGATGAAGGTGTTCATCTTAGAGAGAGAGTAGTGAGAGGGTGGAGAGAATATGTCAAAAATGTTTATCTTTATTGAAAGTAAACAAAATGACTGGTACAATAATCCCACACACCCACATGGAGAGTCATGTGGGTATAAATAGGCTCTTTTACAACACAACTTTGCCTACTAAACATAAGTAGTCCCTGTGTGGGCTACTTAATACAAACCTAGTCCAATTCACGTGAGTGACGACATCTTTATAAAAAAGCGAGTCTAACAATCTCCCTCCAAGATATCGTCACAAGTGAATGGTTACAATGAGACCTATAAACAATACAAAGTAAATTACAAGAATAAACTTTTGCTGAAGTGCAGATTCTCTGTAGTCTAGATCCTGAGGCAGACTTGAAGTTCTCTAATCCGAAGATCGCGGCATCGATCTTTGTGCTGACGGCACTAATACTTGTAGCTCTGAACTTCAACTGTAATGTACTAGTTAGGTTATTACTCCCTCCTAACTAGTGAGCCCTTTATTCTTTTCTGCTCCCTCCTGAAACGACAACTCTCTTTAGCCTTTAAGCACGCAGCGGAGACTGCAGCACAATGGTTGTCGTTTGGGAGCATTAACATATCTCACAAAGTAATTGCATCAAAGTAGGTAATAAGCCGTACTTCTCTCTCCATTTCCTTTTCCCTCCAAAGGGCGTACTTCTCCCTCTTGATGATTGCGAGTCATCGTAATCATCATATAATAATGTACATGGCTTGGAGTACCTTGATCTTGAAGCAATACTAAATCCATGATAGCACGTCGACAACCCGTCGAGGCTTAATTATTGTGAGAATATGTTAAAAAATACTCTCAATACGTCTCTCAAACCAACCGTAAAATTCACCGGCTTCTAATAAATGACCACATGTGGAGATAACCCGATATGACCAACTTGAACAAGAAGTAAACACCTCCCCTCAAATGTGACTTAATCTTGTACGATAATGTGACTAAGAACCTATACTGAGCACTACAACGTAACTCCTTAAAGCATAGGTCATTTCATATACCCATCCATCCTTCCTTAATAGTATATGAACATCTCTTGAACTATCCACATCTTTGTGTGTCACTGAGTACTCCATCTCAGTTTTGATAGTTAACTAGGTCTTCGTCCATCCTCCCCTTGACCTATGAAAACTAGATAATCCAAGACTTAATCACTACACCCATGAGAGCCCAAACAAGTATCTCAACAAGTCATGCATCCAACCAACCTCTAGACTTTGAGATAAATAAGTACACATGCACGAAAAATGTCACTTCAAAATCAAATCAATAATACCATTCTTCTCCCGTAGTCATTCTTCTTAACCATATTAGCCGTGAATGATGTATCCCCGTGATTGTTGCGATGGTAACCCTATATCCCTCCTTTTTTTTTTTTTTTTTTTTTTTTTTTTGACATAATTTGAAATACACAAGGAAATGCCGTTACAAGAAGGCTAGAAAAATTTGAGTATAACAGATTTTGACGTCAATTTTCACCTAAAAAATTCGAATTTTGACCAAAAAATTTGAATTTTGGGCCAAAATTTTCACTATTATACCAAAATTTGAATCTCGCGTAAAAATTGAACGTTTAATCACCTGAAAAAATTATAATCGGACATATTTCTCAATTTCAAAAGAACTGAATCGCGATAACATCCCAAACGAGATAACACCCCAAATGCGATAACCCCAAATGCGATAACCCCAACTGCGATAACTCCAACTGAGATAACCCCAACTGCGATAACCCCAACTGCGATAATCCCAACTGCGATAAATCCCATTCGCGATAAATCTCAAGTGCGATAACAGCCCAAATGCGATAAGCTCAAGTGCGATAAACCTCAATTGCGATAAATCCCAACTGCGATAATTCCCAATCGAGATAACATCCAATCGCGATAAAATTCAAATGCGATAAAATGGCAAATGCGATAAAAGTCAACTCCTTTATCGAATTTGCAGCAATAATTGAGTCCAATAATTGAGGTCCACTGTTCATTTTCCGACCATCTTTTTCTGCCCAGATCTGACCATAAAACCCATTTTGAGCATAAAACTCAACCGTATATCCATCAGATCTATCACATATCACGGATTTAGAGGACAAAAACGAGCTCAAGCAAACCTTTAAGCTAGAACAGTTACGTGATCTAACCTTGTATGACCATGGATTTGAGATGTTTTTGACCATCAAGGATACATAAGACCAGTAATAAGCCCATTTTTATCATATGAAACGGAAATAAATTCCGATGACCGGAAAAACGAATTTTCCGATGACTAAAATGAAGATAAAAACAGCCTAAAACTTTGAATCGAACCACAAAAATCAGTAAACTCACCAAGAATCTCCCAGGTTTGCTGCTGATACCAATTGTAGAGACCAAGATTCATGTATTTCGTGGTTCGGGCGGCCTAGGTTGGCTGTTAAAGATGAAGGTGTTCATCTTAGAGAGAGAGTAGTGAGAGGGTGGAGAGAATATGTCAAAAATGTTTATCTTTATTGAAAGTAAACAAAATGACTGGTACAATAATCCCACACACCCACATGGAGAGTCATGTGGGTATAAATAGGCTCTTTTACAACACAACTTTGCCTACTAAACATAAGTAGTCCCTGTGTGGGCTACTTAATACAAACCTAGTCCAATTCACGTGAGTGACGACATCTTTATAAAAAAGCGAGTCTAACAGGTTTACTCGCCGATAAGATTAGAGCCAACGAGAAATGTTTAATTATATACACTTCATATAAAACTAGCAATATAACAAGTGACAAGCTACTTAATTATCAGGACAGGTCTTCTTATTGTCTCAAGTATCTATCTGTGTACGTGTGTGTTAATCGCTGATTCGTGCTCATTAGTTTAGTTTAATATTTAATCATAACCAAACCGTGCTAGTCTCTCAGGCTGAACCCCCTTGCGTTAGATTAGGCTGTACAGCTAACTTAAGATATTAAAATACTGATTAGAATAACTAGATAATACGTTCCACTCTTAGTGATCGACACTCTACTTACCATTATATTCATACTGACCGGGTACACTGCACGTTAAGTGTGGGTGTTATTGATAAGTCGGCTAAATATAAATTTAAAACTTGAGTAGGCATTAATACTGCTTAACCGCAACGATACACGCGCGCATCAGAAAGCAGTTGTCGAAACATCAAATGTGATAGCACCTGGCCTTTATAGGATTAATCCCACTACTGCGTCTGCCTCTACATCTAAAACATATAAGGCGATAGACAAGAGTGTAAAAGATAATCCAAAAGAGTCTAGGAATGCTATTACAACTTCAAAGGACAACAAGATAAATTCTAATGAGTGTGCCTTACCTTCTACAGGATTAGAAAGCACCTCTAGGAGCAGCAGACTAAAGCCTAGGAGCAATACAAGGAACAATAGAGTCTCGCCTGCCACTAAGAGTGAATGCAAGAATAAAAATGAAGAAGTAGAAGAACACCTTAGGAATTTATCGCTTTGGAATAAGAAACATATGTCATCTGGATGTAATGTTAAAAGTACTGATTCTAGTGCATGTAATGACTCTGTTTGATTAATGTGCAAGAAATCTTTGTCTAAAAATGTTTGTGATGATATTGTTTCTAATGCTGTGAATGAGAATGTTATGCCTGAATAGAAAGATGTTCCTCCAGAAACTAGTGCTAGGTCTAGATATGTTAAAAGACTCATTAAAGCAGCTAGGTCAACCACTAGTAGCATACTACCTAGGAACTATCTTAAGTTTTGCGTTTGGATACCAACGGGTAGAGAATTCATTCTAGAAAATGGTAGATTAATGGATCCAATTGAACCATCAAAAACCTTCTATGAATGTGATTCGTCTGTTACCCCTAACCCCATGGAACCAAATGATAAACGGTTTCCAAATGCACAATCATCTGTTATTGGCAGGTTATCAAAATATGTCTTTGGATTGTCGACTCGGGTTGCTCCAAGCACATGACCGGGAATCTAAAGCAGCTGATCAACTTTGTATGGAAATTCATGGGAACAGTACGTTTTGGAAATGATCATGTAGCAGCTATTCTGGGTTATGGAGATCTTCAGTTTGGGGATTTCTTAATCACTTGGGTTTACTACGTCGAAGGGTTGGGACACAATTTGTTTTCATTCAGACAGTTTTGCGATGCAGATTTAGAGGTTGCATTTAGGAGAAATACTTGCTTCATTAGGAATTTGATTGGAGATGATCTCTTAACCAGAAATCGTGGCACCAATCTTTATGCAATCGACATCAACCAAATGGCCTCTTCATCACCAATTTGTCTCATGACAAGAGCATGCGAAACAAAGTCCTGGTTACCGGAAATCGTGGCACCAATCTTTATGCAATCGACATCAACCAAATGGCCTCTTCATCACCAATTTGTCTCATGACAAGAGCATGCGAAACAAAGTCCTGGTTGTGGCACAGACGTTTATCCCATCTTAACTTCGACACCTTAACAAAGTTAGCCATAGACAACATCGTCACCGGTCTCCCTAAGTTTAAATACACCAAAGATCACCTATGTCCATCCTGTGAGCAAGGCAAAAGCAAAAGGGCGACATATAAACCTAAAACCGTACCCAGTTCGGTCGATAAGTTACATTTGTTGCACATGGACTTATGTGGCCCAATGAGAGTTGAAAGTATCAATGGGAAGAAGTATATTCTTGTTATTGTCGATGACTATTCAAGATATACATGGGTAAAGTTTCTGAGGTCAAAAGACGAAGCACCAGGCATCATCATCGCCTTTCTGAAGAGCATACAAGTCTTACTTCAAGCTCCAATAAGGATTGTAAGAACCGACAATGGCAATTAATTCACTAACCAGGAGTTAAGAACATATTTTGAAGAAACTGGAATCACACACCAGACATCAGCTGTTAGAACTCCACAGCAGAATGGGGTTGTTGAAAGAAGAAATCGAACTCTTGTGGAAGCTGCTCGCACGATGCTGATTTATTCTAGTGCACCGTTATTCTTATGGGCTGATGCTGTTGCCACTGCATGTTTCACTCAGAACCGATCCATAATCCATCCAAGATTCAATAAAACCCCATATGAGCTAGTGAAAAACAGAAAACCCGATATCTCTTACCTTAATGTATTTGGCTCTTTGTGTTATCCAACGAATGACAGAGAAGATCTGGGGAAGCTGAATGCTAAGGGTGATATTGGAATCTTCATTGGTTATTTAGAAAACTCGAGGGCATTCAGGGTGTATAACAGAAGAACTAAAAGGATAATGGAGACGATGAATGTGAAGTTCGACGAGATTTCACAAATGGCTTCTTAGAGACTCGCTCTAGAACCCGCGCTTAACCCGATGGCTTCTAATCATACCAGATTAGGACCCGCACCAAACAGTCAGACTTCTGGACATATTAGTTCAGGACTCGTACCCTAAGGAGCTCAGTCAACTAACCATGAAACACCAACAAATCAAGAACTGGAAAATTTCTTTGAGTTTCTGTATGATGAGTACTATGGTGGAGCTTCGAAAAATGCATACAACGTTCCTCTGCACCCGCTCAACAACAACAACCACCACCACCACCACCGCAAGATGCATCAACCACAATCGAAGCTGATGCACCAACTCCCTCAACATCATCAACATTTACTCCAGCCACTCTAGTAATTGAGATTGTTTTACCAAGAGTTGATGAGCAAAACCAAACCACACCAATTCAAGAAATACAACAACCAAACGATGCTGTGTTAGAAGAAGAACCATTTGAAAACCCATTTGCAACAGAATATGCTGAATCTTCTTCTAGGTTACAAGAACCATCTAACATGCATTCGTTAAATCCAAGGTACCCTTCTGCGTTACAGTAGACTAAAGACCATCCAATAGATCATGTTATTGGTGAACCTTCAAGGCCAGTTCAAATGAGAAGACAACTCGCCACCAATTGCGACATGTGCATCTATGTCTGTTCAGTCAGTCTAAAAGAGCCAAAGAACATTCGGGAAGCAATGGCAGAAAATGCATGGATTGAAGCGATGCAGGAAGAACTTCTCCAATATCAATTACATGACACTTGGGATTTAGTGCTGAGACCAATCGATAAACTCGTCATTGATCTTAAGTGGTTATGGAAGAACAAAAAGGATGAAGAGATGACTGTAATTCGCAACAAAGCTCGTCTAGTGGCCAAGGGATTCAGACAGGAAGAGGGGGTAGATTTTGAAGAGTCATTCGCGCCAGTAGCAAGACTTAAGGCGGTCAGGATTATCTTAGCATACGCAGCTCACAAGAACATCACGGTCTATCAGATGGATATCAAGACAGCATTCTTAAATGGAACTCTGAAAGAAGAGGTGTACGTGAGTCAGCCTGAAGGATTCGTCGACAAAGATCATCCAGACTACGTCTACAAGCTGAAGAAAGCTATCTATGGTTTGAAACAAGCCCCAAGGGCGTGGTATGACGAATTATCATCTTTCCTACTTCATAATAATTTCACCAAAGGAACAATTGACCCGACCTTGTTTACTAAGGAATTCAAAGATGACATTTTGATTGTTCAGATTTACGTGGACGACATAATCTTTGGGTCCACTAATCCGAAACATTCAAAACATTTTGAAAATCTCATGAAAAGCAAATTTGAAATGTCCATGATGGGGGAATTAAAATTCTTTCTGGGATTACAAATTCATCAATCCCCACGTGGTATTTTTATTAATCAGGCAAAATATACTATTGAGATTTTAAAGAAACATGGAATGGAAAATTGTGACTCTGTTGGTACTCCAATGGTCACTTCACCCAAAATAGGCGTTGTTTTACATGGGACACCCATGGATCCGAAGAAATATCGGAGCATGATTGGTTCTCTCATGTATCTCACTGCTAGTCGACCTGATATTCATTTTGCTGTCTGTTTATTAGCATGGTTTCAGGCAAGGCCTACCGAACTTCACCTCCAAGAGGTTAAACGGGCCTTTCGGTACATACGAAGAACCATTAACATGGGACTTTGGTATCCGAAGGATTCGGAGTTTAAACTAACAGCCTTTTCAGATGCGGACCATGCCGGTTGCCAAGTTACAGCAAAAAGTACATCTGGGGGAGCACAATTTCTGGGAGAAAAGCTAGTAGGCTGGTCATCAAGGAAACAAGACTGTACAGCGTTATCAACCGCAGAAGCCGAGTATGTGTCTTTATCTGCGTGTTGTGCCCAAGTTCTATGGATGAGGACCCAACTCACAGATTATGGTTTTACTTTCGACCGCATACCTATGTATTGTGATTCGAAAAGTGCCATAACCATCTCGTGCAATCCAGTTCAACACTCCAAGACCAAGCATATTAGAGTCCGCTATCACTTCATAAAGGAACATGTGGAAGAGGGTACTGTGAAATTATTTTTCGTGAAGACTGAATACCAACTCGCCGATCTATTTACCAAAGCTCTTCCAAAAGATAGATTCGACGAATTGGCATGCGAAGCCTAACTCCCGAGGAGTTAGAAAGTCTTCTCGAACCTTCTTGAAACTATTTCCCTGTATATATATATATATATATATATATAATATATATATATATATATATATATATATATATATATATATATATATATATATATATATATATATATATGATAAAGATCAAATAAAAAGACAAATATCCGTACATTACGTAAAAAGATTTTTTTTTTCAAAAATTTTCTCGAAAAATTCCAAAATAATTCCACAAGATCAGGTATGTTGGTGCATGAAAAAGTTGTGAAGAAAGTTTTTCTAAAATGGATATTTTTTCCGAAAAAAAATTATGAAAAAATACGTTTGTGCATTAAATCCTTTTTTTGTGTATCAAAAATTCATTTTTGCACACAAGTTCGTTTGACTTTTTTTAATCAAAATAACATTGCGCATCTAACAAAAACAAGTTGAAAATTTTGTGCATCAAAATTTTTTTGCGCATCAAAATTCATTTTTTGTGCATTAAAAAAAAGGTATAAAAACTCAAAATCAGAAAAACTTCTTTGACAAAAGTTTTATGCACCAACATACCCGATCTTGTGGAATTTTTTTGGATTTTTTCGCGAACTTTTTTTAAAAAAAATTTCTTTTTACGTAATGTACGGATATTTGTCTTTTTATTTTAACTTTACCCTATATATATATATATATATATATATATATATATATATATATATATATATATATATATATATATATATATATATATATATATATATATTATATTATATATCGTAAAAAAAAATAAAAAAAAAATGATGTACATTCTTCTTCCGATATGTTTCTCGTATAATTGATATTCTGTACGTGTCTAGAAATGTCATTCAACAATGATACGGATATGTACATATGCTTGAGCGAGATCATATCTTCTCTCAAAATTTCTTCACTATGGCTTTCGTATACATCAGTACGAAACCCGGACCTAAAGGAAGACTTCTGATTATTTCAGATCAGAACTCGTAATCAAAGACAATATATACCAACTTCATGCAAATCTGTCTATCTCTTCACAAGGACACTCATTTAATCAGTTGATATAAAAAATATCACTACATGCTATTTTTGAGGGGGAGAAGACGTGATTAAATGTGATCAAAGATCGTGGATTGAATCTCGGAGAGCTCCTATCCAAATAAGACTCAGTATTAACCCTCGAATTGACGAAATTAAATGTCCGTTATCGAAAAGACTTGTCCAGGACGGGTAATAATTTCAACCTGGTTATCCAGTGATGTAAACGTGTCTCTCAAAGGACTTGTCTGAGTAGAATATACCAATTCGAGAGATGATCATTGAATATGACCGGGACGGGTAATAATTTCAAGCTAGTCTAACTAGTGATGTAAACGTGTCTCGCAAAGGTCATGTTCATTGAAACTCGATCAATTCAAATGTGAAAACTCTACCCAACATGTGCAAATTTATCTTAAATATGCATGAGCACATGTGAAGGGGGAGTATTTCAAAAATGTAAAACTCTCGAAGTGTTAACCAAATGTGTTTATTCATAAACACTTCGAGAGATTTTCACAAAAGGTTTTATGGTATGTGATCAACAAATCTAGGATAATCATGGAGTAATAAGGTGACTATGGTTAGGTTATGTCCTATGATCCGCCAGAGCCGGAGGGATCTACCCAAGGACAATTCAAATAGATTAGAATTAGAAGTCCTTAGGAAAGATTGAAAAAAGGAGTAAATGAGAAAGGGAAAGAAGGGGTTGAAGAATTAAAAAGAAAAGTTTAATGAAAGGGTGAAAATAAATAGCCCTCCATGAAAACTTAGGGCAGAAACTGGGTCAATACATCTGCTATCGGTATTCACTAAGGTGATACTGATATTGAAGACAAGACGTCATGGACCCAGTGACGCGCTGCACCACCCCTCCTAGCCACTCAGATATCTCTTAAAAGATATTTGTTTCATTTCTCACGGAGAACACTGCATAATCTATCGGCCTCTCATTCCGAGATGTGTTGATATTGAAAAGGAGGCACTTTGCTCCATGCCTCCGACTACTAAAACCAAAACGCACTTTATAGAGTCTAGAGCCATGAGATTCATCAAAAGATCTCTTAGGAACACTTCCATTATAATACCCTTGTGTTCGCCAAAAAGGACACAAGGTGTACAAGAGTCTTAATGAGATCTAAGGATCTTGCCATTAATATCATGATGGTTACGTGCTTCAAACGGTCTACAGTCGTGGGGTGATCTCCAGTGACTCACTGAATCGTGGGTGCACTTCGGTGTGTCTGTGTAAGCCCTTTCGGGGGTATCCGATTCAGAACGGCCTGGGCTAGGATTAGAGAAAGTATTCACACTATGCTGTTGACGATCTCGAAGTCCGAACCTGTAAGTGCTGGACGATTTATTACTAACGGTTTTATGCAGCTACCAACAACCATCATCACATATATCAATCATCTTCACCTTAGCATACTCATACTTATAAAGATCATCCTCAACAAAGCTCAAGTGTAAAAGTTCAAGACAAGAAGATCATGTTAAAGACAATGTGTAAAGACAACGTCAAAAAGCTAATCAAGATGTCAAGAACAAGTTCAGGTATCAAGTGAGGAAGACATAAGTATGAAGTTCAAGATGTTTGAGTATGTTGGAGGTCACGACATTATAATCACATGAAGATGCTGAACAAAGGCAAAAACTACCACAAAGACGATTCTTTGAAGATCACATAGCATGAAGGAACAAATAAACAAAGACTATTATACAACGACACTCAAAGCACAAGACTATAAAGACGAAAGACCAAATCACACGGAGCATCATTTCTATGACCATCCCTTAGGGGGAGATTGTTAGGATTATAAAAAGTGATGGTCATTTGTCATTATAATATTTTTATTAAGAGTGTCGTTGTGTAAGTTAGTTAATTTAGTCAATGGGATTGGATTAAACTTAATAGATTAAATGTTATGATTAAATAGTCCATGTATAAGCCCAAGTTTAATCCAAGCCCACCCAAGTTAAGAAATGTATAAATAGCACCTTCCACCTCATTTGGAAGGTTGGTGCTTGGAGGTGCTTCAAGGTTGTATTAAGGAGATTAGTGTGAGTAATAAAACTTTCTCTCTCTAGTTTCTCTCACTAGAATTTCATAATCCACTCTTCTCTCTTTAATCTTATTCATTGATTAGTTGTATGTTAGGATAGATTACTTGGGATAACACGGTTAATGTTCTTCTCTTTGATCTGAAAATTATTCAGGACATCAAGGTTGATACCAAAACAAAATTTAGATCAGGGAGAAGTAGTACGGCCAACTAACCTCAGAAAGAACAATGGTTGTTGCTTTCCAAATTATTCCTTCAATAAACTACACTCTTTGAATCATACCAACTGAACCACACCTTCTGATCCACACCCACAGAACTAAACCCCATGAACAACACCCCGTAAACCATACCCTTTGAATAACAGCCTTTGAACCACACCTTCTGAAAGCTGGTAGCTATAAAACCAAGCCGCGATAAAGAAAAATATAGTTTTAATAGACAATCCCAAACACCCTCTTAGCAGTCACCAAATATAAGAATTTTAACATATGAAAAAACCGTAAAAGCAAACTTACCAACTCAAAACTGTGGAAACATCATGGGCAACATAACTAACATAGATACGTCCCACCCTTAAGGATTCATTGCCTTCGGTTCTTTGTAATGTGACTGTCATAGAACCTGTGAAACCGTTAAAGGTGATGTTTGTCACAACATTAGCCAATTTGGGTTACTCCAAACATCATCTAAAACCTTAGAACACAACAAAAGCAGATTCATGAAATCCGATAACATCAAATGAAACCGAAGCCTTAAAAAAATAACATAAAACATATCATTCATAGCTTCTCCTTCACCCAATAATCACAGCAGTAGCTCACTAGTAATGCCAATACTTAATTGGGTTACTGAAACAAATCCATCATGATTCCTTGTTTTTTTTTTCACGGTATATTAGGCTTAAGGTGTTTTGGGTAAAGCTAGTACTGCCCGCGTCAACCCATACACATTCTGACCCGCCCATCCATTTTGTCACTTTTAAAGTAAACCAATCCTATTTACCTGAACAACTTCGGTTCCACCATGTTGAATACGCTCTGTCAAGTACTCAGATTTCTTCTTTACTGAAGGAGCATCCAGGTTTGACCTTCAAAGTTGATAAAAATGTCAATAAAGTATAAGCCCTCTGGATAAAAAAAAAAAAAAAAAAAAAAAAAAAAAAAAAAAAAAAAAAATCTTAATCTTTTGAAGTACTTGTTAAAAATGATGTTATAATTACCTTTAATTCCCATAAACTTTATGGGGGTGGAAATAACTAAAAAAATATTTATTCAAGCCGTTTAGCTAATTAAAGCATGATGTAAACTACTTTGACCTCTTTGTCTTTATGTATGAGAGAAATTAAATGTTTTTTGATTGCACTTGACATACTTTTGATTTTTACAATTTGTATACAACTAATAAGCACTTTTGCTAATCGGCTATTACAGCTGCTATTAAACCTCCTAATACCACATCCGAACACCCATTATGAACGCCCAAAATCCCGTAACACCACACCCAAAGACCCCAAAAAAAATACCATGAAATAACATGTTACCTGCTATTACACCTCCAAATGTGTTCTTGCCTTTTAGGAGCTTCATAAATTTTGGAACTTCCGTCTCAAAACACAATCAACCATATTAGATGCCTGCATACTGGTGCTAGTTATGTATATTGGTAGCATCAAGGAAATCCGAATTTCATACACGATCAAGAAAACTTAACACATATAACCCATGACATTATCATAACAAAACCGCAGAAACATATACGTTAGGATCCGTGAAGGGCGCGTAATTGTGTAAGTGAGCACTGCATTCAGGAAATGAAACCACTTTCACCTAAATTTTTCCTAAATCAGTTTACAAAAGAAGAATTAATTTGGTAACCAAGCTGTACGTAGCAACTTAACTGTAACACCCCTGTTTTCGATATACGCAGCGGAATACCTGTTTGGGGTGCTACTTCATGGTTCACAGTCATGAGAATAGAGAACGACTCAAAAAGAGACGTTTTTAGTTAAAAATTGTTATCATTCATTTATTTAATATCAGAGTACATAATATAGGTCCCAGAGGGAGGTTCGGAAAATATGTTATAAAAGATACATTATTCATTGAATGATAACAACGTGGACACTCTTATTATAAAAAGAAAGTCCACAGCCACTCCGTGCCGATAGCCATACTCCTAGTTACCTGAGATAAAAATGCTTAAAAAGTCAACACAAAGGTTGAGTGAATCTATAGTGTTTAAAGTAGTAAATAGTTTTGAACACAAGGTAAATAGTAAAGAAATCGGTTCAATCATAATTCAACATATTGCACTAAACCTCATGACACGCAATGCGTTAACAGTTTCCAGGTTCCACAAACATAATTAAATGAGAGTGGTCTTGCCCCCGAGTTTAAGAAATCAAATATAATGCATCTGCCTAACCGGCTACCACGAAGATATCCATCCGGTTAGTACAAATGGGTCGTCAGGCCAATAGATCTATTCACTATATTCGCGCTCACCCTGCGGGTGACTAATGGTGCATGATATGAGGGTCTTTCAATAATAAATACAATCATAATAATAAGGGACAGTTAGCCTAGTGCAATAACAATCAGGAAAATACTTGTGTTCGGTTTGATAGCATGTATCTCCCCACATATTTGGAAAACATGTAAATAAGAAAAGTGGGACTATAAACTCACCTGAACAGTCTGGATGGAAAGCAAAGTTTAAATAAAGTTGATAAACGTCTCCGGCTCACAACCTGGGTTGGTTATGTCAAGTTTCAGTAACTGTTTCTGAATATATATAAGTTTAATTGTTCGTTTCGTAACGTTTTGGTTGTTGTTTAAATGTTAAATTTGAGACAACATGAAGTCTCTCCAAAAGTTATAAGATTTATCTTATTACTTGTTTGTAGGTTTTCGTTCCGTTCGTTCGTTAAATAAATACTTTGTTTGTTAGTTATCGTAGAAAACGTAATTTGGGTTTTTAAACCCTAATAATAATAATAATAATAATAATAATAATAATAATAATAATAATAATAATAATAATAATAATAATAATAATAATAATAATAATAATAATAATAAATTTATTAATAATTAGTGTTTATAGAAAATTTTCACACTAAACCTTTTAATTTCATAAGTTGACGATTTTTACCCTTGATCTTTTAGGAAATGACATGTTTTACCCTTGAACTTTAGTCAAATGACACTTTATACCCCTAAGTTTCAAAAATGACCCTTTTTACCCCTAGTGTTTCACTTGACAGCAAACTTAATCCCTTTCACAATTTTAGTTAGTGCTTTGGCACTTTTTACCCTTGAGACTTCTAACGCGTTACACCCGAAGTCCTTGTTTTTCAAAAAACGCTTTACTTCTTATAAATTATTGCGAAACTTTGTACGACTCTTTAGTCAACTTATTTATCAGTGTAATAAGTCTATTTTCACCAATTCATAGGTCTTGGTTCGAACCCATGAACTCAAAAACGATTTTTATAAGGTGCGTTTGTCAGTTTGTCGAGGCAGAAAACCACCCGACAAGAAACGACTAGAACTCACTCGTTTCTTAACGAAATGACTTGATTCTTTTTCCTATAGTTAGCTATCTTAATGGTCTATGTGTGTGCAAAAACCTAGAATTTTAGAGATGCGTTTAGTGGTCGAAACTGGAGTTCAAAACTCCAGGTCTGCTGTTGGGTCGCGACAGCTTGAAAAGAAAGAAATAATTTTAGTTTTCGATCTTTAACCTCATTAACTAGAAAACTTAGATTATTTACAGTATCTTAAACATATTTATACCATTTCTAAACACTATCAAAGGTCCTAGGGTTTTTAGAAAAATTATTTAAGTGTGTATATATTTTTGTTCACTCGATAAGTATAAAAAGAAAGTGTAAATTTGATTTTTGCTATTTCTAGGTCATGACATGTTTTAATGAGTGTTTGTTTATGTCATTAAGAGTAATTTAAGTATTGAAAAAGGATTGAAAAGTGCTAGAATATACCTTATGATATTTAGATCGATTAGGGCATAATTATGAACTAGGGTTCCTGAAATGAGTTCTAAGCCTTTAACCTTCCTTCCTTGGCTTCCTTAGGGTTCTTAGGTTCTATCTTAGGGTTGTGGTTTACAGAAATGGTGCTGTATGTGGCTGTGGTGGTTGATTCGATGGTATAGTGGTGATGAATTAGGGTTTGTAGTGGTTTCTATTTATAGGGAGGTCATTAGGGTTTCTAAGAAATTCTAGTGAGGTTATAGAAGAGTGTGTTGGTGATGTGTGTGGCCATTTTAGGCGCCACATAGGTTAGGATGGGGAAATGATATGTGTAACTTTATGTATCATACACCTAGCTTGTTTTCTAGAAGGAGGGGATGTGGCATATTAGGATTCATCCATATGGAAACTTAAGGTTGAAGAAAATGATTTAGAGTTGGTGTTCTAGTCCCATTCGAACTAAACTAGGTGATTTGGAATAGTTTTGGTTCATTAGTTGCTTTAGGGAGTTGTACCTAGGGCTTGTTTAAGTAGTACTCTAGGGTTTAATGTAAGATTAGGGTTTCTAGGGTTGTAGGATGTTTAGAATGATTTTTAGAATTCTAGGAAATAATTAAATGTGTATCGAATTTCATTTATATGTAAGAAAATGATTTTGTGCATTATGAAGTTGTACTATAGCTTTAACAAGGTTGTACTAGGGTTAAGAAAATATGAAAAATATAATTTTAATTATTTCTTAATTTTATATAATTTTTATATAATTTTTATTAAGATTTAAATACATATAAATGAGTTTTTAAGATTTTGTGCATTGGAGAGTTTTATCTTGAGTTTAAGGAGTTGTACATTTCTTAAATAACTTAATAAATTATTTTTAGAAATTATTGTGTGAAATTATTACAAAATATGTCATTTAAATAATTATTATTAAGGTTTTTACAAGATTTTTACGTTCATTTAAGTTTTATGCTTAAATGACCTGTACATTAGTTTAAGGGACTTGTACTTAATATTTTTATAAAAATATTATCTAGGGTTTGTAAGTAAAATAATAGTTTTTGTGAAATTAGGGTTTTATCGGAAGTTATAGTGGAATTAAGGTTTCTGTGCTTTAGTGACTTGTACATTACTTAAATAAATTGTACTTTAATATTTCTAGGGTTTTGTTATTTATAAATGTTGTTATGGTAGTTTAGGGTTTCATAAAACTCTTATCAACTAAGAAACGTTCAGTTTTAAATGTGCGTTAACGAAATAACGTAAAGTGGTAAATGGAATCTCATAAAGTTTTAGGTCAAGTATGTTTAAATAATAAATTTGTTAAGGTTGGGTTGCGAGCACGTTTATCAGGAATGTGATCTAAATAGTTAAATAAATAAAAAATTCACGTAGAAAAGGATAAGTTTTTCTATAAGATGGTTTATTAGAAAGTAAAATTTTTCACAGTGGTTACAGTCACCCTCCGTTGAGGGAATCTCGTCCTCGAGATTCAGTCTACGTTGGTTGAGGAAAGTATAGGAATAGTCAAGCCTAGATTTCTAACCTAGATAGGGAATTTGAGAATAGGTTGCGATAGGAGTTTGATATGCTTAAAATGCCTCAAGTTAAAAATAAAATGATATAATATTATTTTATTCTTAAGTCCTATGTCTCCAAAAATATCATTTCACTGCTAATTTCTCAATTTATATTTTTGGCCTAAAAGAGTCGTCTAGGAATTTCCATTTACTACCTAGGGGAACGTATCTTGGTCAGTCTTATTCCTACTGGATGAACTAAATTTGAATGTTTGGCCACCTAATAAATCTAAAGGCTGTGAATAGTAACTCCAACGGTCAGATTCCAAAGTCTAGGAACAGTAACATATAATGGTCAGTAACAGTGGATTGCAACGGTCGAATAACGGCTATATTTCTCCTATAAATACCTCATTTTCATCCTCATTCTTTTACTACCAAATCCTCTTCTAAAAACCTCAAAATGCCGAATCTCTTTACTTTCCTAGCAATTTTTCATATCGTTCTCGGGGTTTTCCTTTTGAAGTATGTTCCTAAGGAAGACTATGAGTTCATGGTCTATGTTGTGGCGGCTCTAATGCCATTCGGGTTTCTAGCTATCGGGGTTGACAAGTTATGGAGGTAACAATTTTCCTTATTTCTATATAATCCTCAATAATCTTATTTGCCTATGTGTTTTCGATCTAGGTTTGGTCTTGTGTCTATTGTTTTTGTTGGTTCCTATTACACAGGGTAATCAAAAGGATTCATCCAGTGATTACACTAGCTATCGTGATATTGATGGGGGTCCTAGTAGTGATGGCTGGTCAACCTTTCAGTGATTCTATTTCTTACCTTGGAGTCATTGTAATCCTAATACTTCCGATGCTAGTGATTTCGCTTTGTATGAATTTTCATGATTCCTAGTTTAAATTGTAATATCTATGTCTTTTATAGGGTCTTTGTATGTTTCCTAGGTAATCCTTAATGAAATTATGTAATCCTTGTAATTTTAGCACTTCCGTTGTTAACTATGTTTCTATGTACTATCTTCCAAGATTCCTAATAAAATTTGTATCGTTTTGGGTTTATCATAATTCCTAAGGGTTTTCTATCCTCAATTCTTATTAATTTCCTATCCTAAAGGTAATGGGTAGTAGTGATAAACTTCTATTGTATCAAATCAAAGTGATATATTATAAAAGATTTTTCAATATTTTGCTTTTGAATGAAAATTTAGTAGAAAATCTTGAAAAGATAACTGTCCAATTATGACATGATTCTTCCTAGTTTAGACATAGTTGGCTAGGCTATGCATAACTGAGGACTGAATGATGTGATATTTGGTCCAGTTGTTGTGGTATTTTATATTTTTCAAATTGTTTTAGATGGTGTTCAACGTTTCGTTTTTATAAAATGACTTCATAAATATTTTTCAAAAGATTAAGAAGATTTTTGTTCATACTACGGTGATAAGTCAGGAATTTTTAGGGTGATACTAAGGTAATCCTCGAAATAAATCTTAAGTTTTGTCTAAGGGTCCTACAGGGTAGATCCGTCTATTGTTTGGTCAGGGGTAAACCTAATTCCTAATGGTATAATAGTGGATGACTACAAAATACCTATGAGCAGAATAGATGGACTAGAAACTGAGTCTATTGCGGAGTTTATTACAAAATAGCAGAAAGGTAGTGTTTCACTTAGGTCACATCCATCATAACCCAAGTAAGATTTTAAAAGGGATTACAACTTAGAGAGTTCTAAACCTCAAATTTTTATTTATTTATTTTTTTATTTTTTATTTTTTTATCTCCTACAGGGATTTATCCTCTGCTTAGACTTATGGGTCATCCTAGGGTATGGTTGGGATCCTAACGAGTTCTAATTTTTCTTTACATCAGTCTTAGTTTTCTCTTAAAGTCCTTTTCTTAGGAGTAATACCTTGCTTAATTTCTAGGTCGGGAAATCCTTAAGTTAAGATGATGATCTTTCTATCATTAAGTTTTCACTTTTGGTTATTTTGCTTAATTCCTAGGGTATGGTTTATGGTAAGTTTGGTCATTCTTCCTAGGTTTTATTATTACATACGTTTATATTTTGTCCATGTTAGATTATCAAGGTAAAACTAATGATAATCATAAGGTCACAACATGTCAAAATATCATACGCGTAGGTGAGATGATCATCACTGGCCCACATCAACCGATACCATGCACAGCAAAATACAACTAAATTAAAACCACATATAGTCATAAATAACTTGCTAATTTTGTTATATATAACAAATTAGTACAAGCGTCATATTTATGCTACATATCCCGTGGCCAAGATATAGTACAAAAGCTGGCAGGTATAAATCTGATTTAGTGGGTACCAGGAACTCTTCCGAGTTAACTTTTTAGTTTGACGATCAGGCTGATGGGGATCTATATTTATTCTTGCTAAGGAACAAACTAATAAAAGCTGAGGTTCAGTGACTTTCTCTTCATTCATCAAGTTCTCTTCCGAAATCTATCCTAGAGGGAATTTCTACAGTCATGGCCTAGTCATGGTAGGTCTAAGGTATCATAATAATCCTAGGTAAAGTCATAGTAGGTCTTGGTTTAACCATTGGTAATTAATAACTTGATTAATTGTTTTTACACAAAACAATGAATACAAGGTCCTTTTATTAACATTCCATGTGGTAGGTTAAGGATTCTGTGTCTCTAGTATAATGGTTCGGTTTCTAATAATGATCCTAATAGATAAGGCTCTAAGTACGGTTTTATTTTGATGTTTGAGTCTGGACATGAGAGGAATAGATGGGATAGGGGGAATAAGGATTCTGTAACCACTCTATAGTTATAATTATTCCATTTATGCAGTTTAAACAATTAATAATAAATTACATACCAATAATGTTTTAACATCGGCGTGGCACGGAGGACTTCGGTGGAGTTTTTAAGGAAAACGGTTATAGTGCAATGTTTGAAAACATTTGGTTCTCTATAACCATGAGCTCTGATACCACTCTGTAACACCCCCGTTTTCGATATACGCAGCGGAATACCAGTTTGGGGTGCTACTTCATGGTTCACAGTCATGAGAATAGAAAACGACTCAAAAAGAGACGTTTTTAATTAAAAATTGTTATCATTCATTTATTTAATATCAGAGTACATAATATAGGTCCCAGAGGGAGGTTCGGAAAATATGTTATAAAAGATATATTATTCATTGAATGATAACAACGTGGACACTCTTATTATAAAAAGAAAGTCCACAGCCACTCCGTGCTGATAGCCATACTCCTAGTTACCTGAGATAAACATGCTTAAAAAGTCAACACAAAGGTTGAGTGAATCTATAGTGTTTAAAGTAGTAAATAGTTTTGAACACAAGGTAAATAGTAAAGAAATCAGTTCAATCACAATTCAACATATTGCTCTAAACCTCATGACACGCAATGCGTTAACAGTTTCCAGGTTCCACAAACATAATTAAATGAGAGTGGTCTTGCCCCCGAGTTTAAGAAATCAAATATAATGCATCTGCCTAACCGGCTACCATGAAGATATCCATCCGGTTAGTACAAATGGGTCGTCAGGCCAATAGATCTATTCACTATATTCGCGCTCACCCTGCGGGTGACTAATGGTGCATGATATGAGGGTCTTTCAATAATAAATACAATAATAATAATAAGGGACAGTTAGCCTAGTGCAATAACAATCAGGAAAATACTTGTGTTCGGTTTGATAGCATGTATCTCCCCACATATTTGGAAAACATGTAAATAAGAAAAGTGGGACTATAAACTCACCTGAACAGTCTGAATGGAAAGCAAAGTTTAAATAAAGTTGATAAACGTCTCCGGCTCACAACCTGGGTTGGTTATGTCAAGTTTCAGTAACTGTTTCTGAATATATATAAGTTTAATTGTTCGTTTCGTAACGTTTTGGTTGTTGTTTAAATGTCAAATTTGAGACAACATGAAGTCTCTTCAAAAGTTATAAGATTTATCTTATTACTTGTTTGTAGGTTTTCGTTCCGTTCGTTCGTTAAATAAATACTTTGTTTGTTAATTATCGTAGAAAACGTAATTTAGGTTTTTAAACCCTAATAATAATAATAATAATAATAATAATAATAATAATAATAATAATAATAATAATAATAAGGTTTTCTCTCTCCACTAGGGGCGATTATGGCGATCTTGTTCCTGCCTCATCCTTGATTCAAGGTCTCGCATGGATCTTTGGTCTCTTCTTCGTCCCTGATCCTCGTCCTCCTTTTGTACAGTTTTTCTTTTAAGGGTTTTGGTTCGAAACCCGTTTCGGATCTTTTGTTGCTGTGAGTTCGTTTGGCTTCTTCCAAACGTTGGGTTGCGATTTTGTTTTCTTTAAATCGTTGGGGTTTGTTGTGGGATCGGTTTGCTTCTTCAAAACGCTGGGTTGAGATCGTTTCGGATAAGGTTTGCTGGTTTCGGTTTCTTCCCAATATTTGCTGGTTTTTGTCCTCAGGGTGCAGCAGGCTTGCGATTTTGCTTTGTGGGCCCATCCCTTTTGCTTGCGATTTGGGTTATCTGGGTTTCGTGTTGCAGGTTGTGTTGCTTTGTGGGCCCCTCTGCGTTTTGACTAAACTTATTATAACAGGTCATTGCGTGTCCTTTTTGGAAGGCAGTTACCTTTTTATTTGCTACTTTTTGAAAAAGTCCTTAACTTGCGATTTGTTGGTGTTGACTTTTGGATTTAACAAGGGTGCGGTTTGATTCATTGGCCCCACTCTTTTGGTTCCTTTTTTAGTGTAGCTAAGGTCCTGTGTGTTGGCTTTTGCTTCGTGGGCCCCACAGTATTATTATTTCTATATTATGTTAATTCTTGGTACATTATAAGGTGAACTAGGCTTTGAACTGGGCTTTGCGCTTTGGTTTTAACAAGTGAAGTGGGCTTTGTGTTCTGGTCTCGTTGTGTCATTGCGATTTGATAATTGGGCTTCGGTTGTGGGCTTGCGTTCTGTCAGTTTAAGTGGGCTTTGGTTGTGGGCCTTGTTTGTGTTTTGACGATCTGGCTTCCATGGCAATCATACGGTTTCACTGTCCTTTTGTCGGCTTAAGTGGTTGTCAAGATGGTGGTGGAAATGGGCTTACCAAAACCTCGTTAATCACTCACCTTCGTGATCGTCACCTTAGTGGGGAAGTGCTGGCCACCACCAAACTTTCCTTGACCACTAATCTGGCCGTTTTTGAGGCGGCTGAGGTCACGTTGAAATGTATGGGGCTTTGGTTATGTGGGAATTGTTTTAAGACGCATACTCTTCGTTCGAAATGTCGGCATGGACCTGATTTTGTGTCACCCCCTGATTGCGGCAATGGTGTCGTTAGGTTTGTGCTATTTGATATTGCCAAACCATAAGTCCCTTCTTCGGTTCAAATCGCTTGTAGTGAGGATTCGGTTTTGGCGGAGCATGATGGTTTCGATCTACACTTACTTGATACCTTGCTCTCTAAAGGGTTGCACACGGTCAAATCCATCCCTCCAAAGTGTCGGTTGGGATTCTCTCGTGTATTGAAAGGAGCCCTCGATAAGGTGATTTACACACCTGAGGACATTTCTTGTTGGGTTAGCCTGTTAGCCCTGCCTCTCTGTCTCCTTAAAACCTTTTGCCCAAGGAGTAACATGGAGCGCAGGTCTGCTACTAAACGCCAACGCCAAGAAAAATACATCGTTAATGCCATTCGCTCTTGGGGTACGTCTGGGGGTAGTCTGCAGCTTGTTAAAGAGGTTTTAGCCTAGCCCTCCCCTGCATGGTCTAATATTGATGAGGGTACCTTGGATTTGGGTGAGCGTAATGTCAAGCAATGTAAGAGGAAGATTTATGATGGTCATTATTCTGCGGCTGTCAGAGTTCTTTCTTCTTCGGGTGTGGCTCCTTATAATGATACCACTTGATGAAGCGAAAAGTGTACCGCTTTTAGGGGGTCATTTAAGCCCTAAATCGTATTTATTTGATCAAATATTGCCCTAAATCGTTCCTTTTGTCATTTTAGGTACTTTGGAGAAGAAATCTGGAAAAGGAAGCATTTTGGACGTTTTTGGAGCATAAAAGTGAAGAAAACGACAAAGTCTCAAAATCGGCTGGAAAAGTACCCTTGACGGCGTCAAGTATTGCTCTTGACGGCGTCATGGCTTGGCAAAAGAGGTGGATATGACAAAATACACGTGACGCGCCAGAGAGTTTTACAATGAAAATCTGACGACGTCACCCTTTAAGGTGATCAAGGCCATCACGGTTTAAGTTAAAGAGAGACGGCGTCAAGCACAATTCTGACGGCGTCAACCCTTGACGGGCCAGAGCAGATTTTGGAGGATTAAAGAGGGACGGAGTCAGGAAGACCATCCGGGAAACCTAGCCGCGGCGAGGTGACGGCGTCAAGCTCTACAACGTGACGCCGTCAGCCCCTAAATTCTATATATAGTTTTGCAATTTTTATTTATTAGTGTGCAACTTTGTGAGGAGAAATGATGAAGCGAAAAGTGTACCGCTTTTAAGGGGTCATTTAAGCCTTAAATCGTATTTATTTGATCAAATATTGCCCTAAATCGTTCCTTTTGTCATTTTAGGTACTTTTGAGGAGAAATCTGGAAAAGGAGGCATTTTGGACGTTTTTGGAGCATAAAAGTGAAGAAAACGGCAAAGTCTCAAAAATCGGCTGAAAGTTACCTTTGACGGCGTCACATTTAACCCCAGACGGCGTCATGCCTTGGCAAGAAAAGGTGGACGTGAAATTTACTCATGATAAGCCAGTGAAAATACCATGTGAATTCTGACGGCGTCATGCTTTAACTTGATCAAGGGCGTCACGGCTTAAATCAAAGAGGGACGGCGTCACGTTCAAGGTTAGACGGCGTCAAGCCTTGATAAGCCAGAATGGATTTTTGAAGAGCTAAAGAGGGACGGCGTCGAGAAGGTCATCCGGGAACCCTAAAAGCGGCGAGGTGACGGTGTCACACTCCATAACGTGACGCCGTCAGATCCAAAAATCTATATATAGTTTTCTAATTTTTTGTCATTAGAGAGAGCTTAGTGTGTGGAATTTTGGGAGAAAACCCTAAGACGAATTCAGCTTCTTTTTCAAGGCTTTTTGCCTTGAGATCTTCCATGTTACATTGAAGATAAGTTATCAATTAATCATTCAATATGTCTATGTGTTGTTTGATTTTATCTTATTCTTGTCTTTTGATTAACATGTTAGGCTAAATTTATCTTGTGTTTGCTTAGATCTAATGAAACCTAGCTATTGATTATTGGTTATTAGTGTGTTGTTAGTTGTATTGGATGATTGTTTATCTATGTTAGGCTTAAGAAAACTGGCTAACTTCCTATTCGGTAACTTGCTTGAACGTCTTAAGAAACATGAACCAAATGAGTACTAAAGGTTTTTATGGTTGTATTTAATGCACAAGCGAATTCTAGTGATCCCATGTTAGGAGCTTCCTAGCCGGCTCGACATAGGAGTGAAGTAGGAGCTTGTAGAGTTGGGGAAGTAAGTACGCCACCCCACGAATGGTATTAAGGAATACACCCGTCATCCACGCGACTAATACACACTAATTAACCGGTAAAAGATAGTTAGGGAGTAAGGAAATCTAAGTAAACACATTTCTCTACACATAAGTTTCTCACCACATTTTCATTTTTGTTATTTTATTTTATTTGCATCCGTAGTAATTTTGGGTTAGTTGACTAGCAACTAATTCCGCCCACTCTTTCAAAACCGAGATTTTACTTGCTTTCATAAAAATATAAAAACATAAAAAGAATCTTCCTCAACCCTTAGACCTAATTAGAGTAGACTTTCACACCTAACGAACACTATTCCCTGTGGAGAACGATCAATCCCCCGTACTTACCACTACACTATACTACATCGGTCAGGTACACTGCCTGGTGGGGTTGTAAGCCTCTTGAGATCCCTCGAGAGGTAAAACCTGTTGTAAGGTTACAAAACCACGCATCAAGTTTTTGGCGCCGCTGCCGGGGAATAGTTATTGTTTAGGTTGAATTTTTATTTTATAGGTCTACTTACTAGATTCCTTTCTAGTGAGATTTTTATTTTATTTTTCTAGGTTTTCTTTAGTCTATCTACTTTCTTTGTGTGTTTGTTCGTAATTGGTTTGTCACTATGGATAGGGAGATTAAGGCATTCAATGAGCTTAATGAGTTAATTGATAGAAAGAAGAGACTCACCCGCCTTAGCACGAGCAGTGAGATTGAGCTTAGAGATGACTTAAGGTTAGTTCACAATTCCTCACCAATTCTAGAAGGATTAAGTCACCATAAGTTTATCTTTAAATGTCCTTGCCCCGCTAAAAATCGTAAGTACCCATGGATTAGAAAGGGGGTTATTTTAATGTGAAGGTTCCATGCATGATTGGTCACATGTTTAGGGAGCATACCTATATTGATCTCAAGGCACCAATGAATTTCATGTCTAGGCTTTACTATAACTGGATCATGAGCAATGAGCTGAACCCTAGACAAGACCCGTATGACCCCAATCAGATGTGCAATTTTGTAGGTCTAGCAAGTGGTTTACACGTCTTTATCGGAGATTTCGTTTACCAATGTGATTTTGTGATCCTAGAAGATACAAGGGGGATTATAGATCCGTATTTAGGCGAGATAGTTTTAGGAGAACCCTTCATAAGAACGTCCCAAGCAATTTATGATAAGGATGAAGGTAGTGTGACATTCTCCAGCGAAATAGGATGCATCAAGTACCTGATGCCCCATAATGTGTCTCGTTTCTCTAAGTTCGAACCAAAATTTAAGGGCATTAAGGGCTTGGATGTCGATAATATCCCAGTACTCGAGGTTGATAACAATAACCAAGGAAGGGCTAGAGTTAAGTATTCGATGTGTTTGGCCTTAGGTCCGGAATACAAGTGGGATGAAAGAGTTATACAAAGCTTTAAAACCATATTTTTTATGCAAAACGGAAAAACGTAGAACACGTGACTTTGAGTCTAGCTACAAGACTCGTTAATAAAGAAAAGCGCTTCTTGGGAGGCAACCCAAGCTTTATTTTATTTATTTGCTTTGTGTGTTTATTTATTTGTTTGTTTGATTTTATTTGTTTCCGTATGTGTGTTTAATTTTTATTAGTATTGATTCATGTTAAAAACTAAATTGTGAAAATGCTTTATTTTGTTTTTAACTTCGTCTTAACTACATATAAAGGTATTTTGCAAAAGATAAGTGTAAGGGAAATCTAAATCGGTTTATTAGAACACAAATGAACATGAATCGTAAAATAATAAAAATAGCATACATATTCGTATTTGTTTGAGTCAAATGCTTGTATCGAGTCATAATGATGTTTTGCAGGATTTCCAGGAAGTAAGGTAAAGGTTTTTCCAGAAATTTTCCGGAAACTTAAAATGAAAATTTTTGTCAGGTCATTTCTGACGGCGTCAGGGTTTATAACCTGACGGCGTCAGATTTAATTTTCAGAAATTTTTGAAAGTTTTGTTTTCATAAAAAGTTTTTACTAAAATCTCCAACTTATAATCTCCAGGAATCTGCAAAATTATCATTCCACAAGCATTATATCCTTATATATAGATTTTATCCCGCCGACGTTATGCAGGTTTTCGTGTTTGTTTTCTCAGGTTTAACAGGTTATTTTGGACAAGGAAATGTTTTGAATCAAGCTTGTGGCGATGCATTAGTCATGGAGCTTCTACATTACTTTGGAGGAAGATCTAACCGTGTAATTTCATTATCCACCGAGCGAATCAGGGGAGTATTTGATTTCATTCTTTTACCTTATTTACTTTTACATCTTGTTATTTGAACATTGGGGACAATGTTCATCTTAAGTGTAAGGGGGGGTAAAAGTACGATACTTTAGAGAATACAATTACGCTTGATTTTTGTTTGTTTAATGGTAGATGTGTAATAAAACTGAGAGAAATACCTGTTAAGGCAATTTTAGTGCCAAATTTAAATTTTTTTACAACATATAGGAGTGAAACTTTGGTCTTAATGAGCGTCTCATGGATAGGAGTTATATGACTAGCACAAAACCGTACCACTAAAAAATTTTCCACCCCCAAATATGTGAGGTTCGCCCCTAGAATTGGTAGGAAAAGCATTTATGCTATGATGTGTGTACCGGTAGCACTTAGATTCTAGAACTTGCGTTAGGACCATTCCGAGGCCACAAGTGAGACTACATTCGTGTAGTTAGATTTACTACATGATAAGAGGCATTAGGATTAACCCATTGTTTTACACCTGTGTTTTTGTTATAATTACTTTGGCTACATTAGTCAAGTAATTCTCCCACACCCTTTGCGTTGTACTCATTTTTAGTACACGATACCCCCTAGTACACCCCTCAGAGCATATCTTTTCGTTTCGACCTTTAAGCATTTTACTTAAAGGAAGAATTTGTTACACCCCACTAAAATGTACACCCAAATCGCCTTAGCCTACCTTGTATGCACTCAATTTTAGTGCATTATTGTGACAACATTTGTTTAAACCCAAGTTAATTATCTAATTGATTACATGGTTGCTAAGTCGAGTCATATCCTTGTACATATTGTTTTGGGACGATTGGGACTCATGGGTAAAGTACTAGTGTAATGGAGTAATGGGGAAGAACATCATTTATTACCCCCATATGTGCTAAATGTTTTAAAAGTACTCCAAGTTTTTCAATTATCTTGATTCGAGTCATTAGATTAGTTATTTGTAAAGTTATGTAAAAGTTCAAGTGTAAGGGGAATGCAATGCCCCTATGATGTATTATTTTGGATGGTAGGGCAAAAGTGTATGCAAAAAAAAAAAAAAAAAAAAAAAAAAAAAAAAAAAAAAAAAAAATCGAAAAATCAAGAAAAATACAAAAAAATGAGAAAAAGAAAAAGTAGAAAAAAACATACGGACTACCATCCCGTTTCATTGTATTTTATTTTATGTTTTTGTTATGTTTTGTTATTTTCTTTCATTAGCTTAAGATCGAGTCTAGTCTTGGCTTAGCAACATTATATAGTACATGTAATTGATCAAGATTTTTAACTAGCCACCAGTAAAACATCCTTTATCCAACAAAACCGTGTTTTCCTTTTCCCTACACCTAACGTTATAACCCATTTAAAAGCCCTCTTTGATAGTTTATCTTAGGTGCTTACGCCTAGTGGAGGAGGTTATCGATCCTTTCCCAAGCCTATGGTAATCTATTTGCTATGACAGGTAGTGAGAGATATTATCCGTTTTCATTTATGAGATTTATTTTGATGACACTTGAGAGATGTGAGTATCTAAACACTACTTGTGAGGTGCTAGTTTGTAATCTCCGTGCTTATTATGATTGAAGTGGAACGATTATTTGTTGTAATTACTTTTATATTAGCATTAAATGACCCCTAACTTGTATTTTGATTAGAATAAAAGCGCATTTGCTTGAGGACAAGCAAATCTCAAGTGTAAGGGTATTTGACGAAGCGAAAAGTGTACCGCTTTTAAGGGGTCATTTAAGCCTTAAATCGTATTTATTTGATCAAATATTGCCCTAAATCGTTCCTTTTGTCATTTTAGGTACTTTTGAGGAGAAATCTGGAAAAGGAAGCATTTTGGACGTTTTTGGAGCATAAAAGTGAAGAAAACGGCAAAGTCTCAAAAATCGGCTGAAAGTTACCTTTGACGGCGTCACATTTAACCCCAGACGGCGTCATGCCTTGGCAAGAAAAGGTGGACGTGAAATTTACTCATGATAAGCCAGTGAAAATACCATGTGAATTCTGACGGCGTCATGCTTTAACTTGATCAAGGGCGTCACGGCTTAAATCAAAGAGGGACGGCGTCACGTTCAAGGTTAGACGGCGTCAAGCCTTGATAAGCCAGAATGGATTTTTGAAGAGCTAAAGAGGGACGGCGTCGAGAAGGTCATCCGCGGAACCCTAAAAGCGGCGAGGTGACGGCGTCACACTCCATAACGTGACGCCGTCAGATCCAAAAATCTATATATAGTTTTCTAATTTTTTGTCATTAGAGAGAGCTTAGTGTGTGGAATTTTGGGAGAAAACCCTAAGACGAATTCAGCTTCTTTTTCAAGGCTTTTTGCCTTGAGATCTTCCATGTTACATTGAAGATAAGTTATCAATTAATCATTCAATATGTCTATGTGTTGTTTGATTTTATCTTATTCTTGTCTTTTGATTAACATGTTAGGCTAAATTTATCTTGTGTTTGCTTAGATCTAATGAAACCTAGCTATTGATTATTGGTTATTAGTGTGTTGTTAGTTGTATTGGATGATTGTTTATCTATGTTAGGCTTAAGAAAACTGGCTAACATCCTATTCGGTAACTTACTTGAACGTCTTAAGAAACATGAACCAAATGCGTACTAAAGGTTTTTATGGTTGTATTTAATGCACAAGCGAATTCTAGTGATCCCATGTTAGGAGCTTCCTAGCCGGCTCGACATAGGAGTGAAGTAGGAGCTTGTAGAGTTGGGGAAGTAAGTACGCCACCCCACGAATGGTATTAAGGAATACACCCGTCATCCACGCGACTAATACACACTAATTAACCGGTAAAAGATAGTTAGGGAGTAAGGAAATCTAAGTAAACACATTTCTCTACACATAAGTTTCTCACCACATTTTCATTTTTGTTATTTTATTTTATTTGCATCCGTAGTAATTTTGGGTTAGTTGACTAGCAACTAATTCCGCCCACTCTTTCAAAACCGAGATTTTACTTGCTTTCATAAAAATATAAAAACATAAAAAGAATCTTCCTCAACCTTTAGACCTAATTAGAGTAGACCTTCACACCTAACGAACACTATTCCCTGTGGAGAATGATCAATCCCCCGTACTTACCACTACACTATACTACATCGGTCAGGTACACTGCCTGGTGGGGTTGTAAGCCTCTTGAGATCCCTCGAGAGGTAAAACCTGTTGTAAGGTTACAAAACCACGCATCAAGAAACCCTAAGACGAATTTTCTGCCATTTTTAAGGGTTTAATACCCTTGGATCTCCCATGTTTAATTGAAGATAAGTAATCATTTAATCATTCAATATGTCTATGTGTTGTTTGATTATATCTTGTTCTTGTCTTTTAATTAACATGCTAGGCTAGATTTATCTTGTGTTTGCTTAGATCTAATGAAACCTAACTATTGATTATTAGTTGTTGGTGTGTTATTAATTGTATTGGATGATTGTTTATCGATGTTAGGCTTAAGAAAACTGGCTAACCTCCTATACGGTAACTTGCTTGAACGTCTTAAGAAACATGAACCAATGCTTACTAAGGTTTTTATGGTTGTATTTAATGCATGAGCGAATTCTAGTGATCCCATGTTAGGAGCTTCTTAGCAGGCTCGACATAGGAGTGAAGTAGGAGCTTATAGAGTTGGGGAAGTACGTACGCCACCCCACGATTGGTATTAAGGAATACACCCGTCATCCACGCAATTAATACACACTAATCAACCGTTAAAAGATAGTTAGGGAGTAAGGAAATCTAAGTAAACACATTTCTCTTCATATAAGTTCCACAACCTTTTCATTTTCAGTTATTTTATTTTATTTGCAATTGTAGTTATTTGGGTTAGTTGACTAGCAACTAATTCCGCCCACTCCTTCAAACCCGAGATTTTACTTGCTTTATAAAAAATATAAAAATACAAAAAGAATCTTCCCTCACCCTTAGACCTATTAGAGTAGTTTTTCAATCCTAACGACACTATTCCCCTAGAGAACGATCAATCCCCCGGTACTTGCCACTACACTATACTACATCGGTCAGGTACACTGCCTGGTGGGGATTGCAAGCCTCTTGAGATCCCTCGAGAGGTAAAACCTGTTGTAAGGTCGCAAAACCACGCATCAAGTTTTTGGCGCCGCTGCCGGGGAATAGTTATTGTTTAGGTTGAATTTTTATTTTATTAGGTCTACTCACTAGATTCCTTTCTAGTGAGATTTTTATTTTATTTTTCTAGGTTTTCTTTAGTCTATCTTTTTTCTTCGTTTCTTTGTTCGTAACCATTACCATCCGACATCATGGAAGGTGGTAATATCCTTGATCCCAACAACCCACCACCACAACAACACCCACCTCCTAGAGCCCGTACCTTAGGAGACTACTCCCGTCCTAGCCACCATGGCTATCGAAACACCATTGAGCTCACTCAAGGAGCCAATGTCACTCCCTTGCGATCCGACACCATCCGGTTGGTGCAAAGCGGATGCTCATTCCATGGACTTCGTTCTGAAGATCCTAATCCACATCTCAAGGACTTTCTCAAAATCGTTGATTCCATAGACCTTGATGTTGCCACTCGAGAGACGACCCGACTACGTCTCTTTCAATTCTCTCTGCGGGACCAAGCTAGTCAATGGCTAGAGCGCCTACCCGCAGGATCCATCACCTCTTGGGATGATCTCAACACTCGTTTCCTTGCTCAGTTTTTCCCACCAGGAAGAACTACCAAGCTAAGGAATGATATCTTGATGTTCCAACAACGTCAAGGCGAAACCCTCTACGAGGCATGGACTCGATTCAAGGACTTACTCCAAAAAGTCCCTCACCATGGCATAGAACTTTGGCTCCAAGTCCAAATCTTCTATGACCATATCAATCTCTCCACGAGGCAAACCATTGACCAATCGGCCGGTGGTAAGCTACGTGATCTAAGTGCGGAACAATCATGGGCTCTCCTGGAAGATCTTGCTCTTTATGACAACGAAAGTTGGAGTGATCCCCGTGATTTGAATAAAACGGTCAAGGCAATATCTTTGCCTTCGAACAATTCAAGCACTTCCGACCGTAGGATCATAGAACTTGAAGACCAAGTCAAGTTTCTTATGAAATCCTACGAGGCTCCTAAACCTTCAAGCCAAGTGAACAAAATTACTTCTTCGTGTAAATTATGTAGTGGTCCCCACGACACTCATGATTGCATGGAACTCCCCAAACAGGCTTTCAAAGAATTCGTATCCTCGCGAATCGATAAGGCGGGAGATAAGTGGCTCACCACTAATTATGGACCCAAGAATTCCGAAGATAGGTATGAGGCATGGAAGAGTAAACCAAATTTTAGTTGGAACCAAACTCGAAGCGTATCATTCAATGACTCTCCCCCACTCACCTGGTCTGAACATTATCCTCATCAGCATACGCATAAACAACAAAATCGCGAGGAATCACTGCAAAAATTCATTCTCTCTCAAGAAACACAGCTCTCCAAACTTGAGAATCAATTCAGACAACAACAAGTTGATATGAACAACAAGGTTGATAACCTGTTAAAGGTTATCAATGATCGCATTGCTGGCAGGTCAACTTGTGAGTTGGCACGAGTTAATGAGATCAAATCTGTCACGGTGACTCACCAAACACCCCCTCCTGTAAAAATCAAGCACCCTAGTAAACTCTTCAAACACATATCACAAAACGGAAAAGAAACTAGAGATACTCATACCCCTTCAAAACCACTCCACTTCGTGAACACCATTACAACAATGCCTATTCCTAAACCCAACCTGGACCAACAATCAACCAAGAATGTGGACAATGAAATGGAGGGTGAAGTCCCCGAAAAGAACCCCGAGGCGCCCGGCGACTATCTAGACTCACCAAAGAACTCGAGTACAAGAGAGGTGAGTGATGAGGAGGGCCCGGAAGAGAAATCCGAAATGCCTCATGGACTCCCAGGACTGCTAGACCGCCCCCTGGTGGAGGAACTTGAGAGGCGCACAGCAAAGTTGCCTATGGGATTTGGAGAGAGAATAGAGTATGGCGCTTCCAGGGTCTTTAAGATATCTTGCACCACTAGGAAAAAGTTTATAAAAGATGCCTACATAAACCCCAACTCTTCTATGAATGCAATATCCCTTTCTCTATATAACGAAGCCTTCACCAAACAGGTTGTAGGGTATTCACAATGCAAGAAACACTAGTTTGAGGCTTAGTTATGGATCGAATAGATGATATTCTAGAGAGAGGTAGGAGAGTTTGGGAGCCTTTGTAGAGAGAGAAACAATATGAGATTAGATTATCATGAAAGGTCCAACCCTTCCCATGGGTGGGAAGGGAGTATTTATAGTACTACATAATATGTCCTTAGTGGACTGTGGAGCGAGCTGACAGTGGGTAAAGACCCGACCCACTCCACAATATTACTAATAACTAAACTACTAATAATATTACTAATTATCCTACGAGCTATGATGTGCTACTAAGTACTCGGGGTGACCGAGTCTTCAACAGAATATTCATATTCCTAACAATCTCCCCCTAAGGGAGGTCACCCCAGAAGTCATGTTCTGAATTCTAGCACTTCCTCCTTGGATCTTGATTTCATAGCTCGTACTCATTGATTCTTCAATTTCCTTGATCATTGAGCAGCAGCAAATCTTAAGATGACTTTTTCTTTTGTCTTGGATGATCTTTGTTGATTCATTGGAGTTATCATCCCACTTGAGTCTCCAAGTCATCTTTCAGTAGTAAGTCTCCATGTGATGAAATATACTTAGAGCCGACATGCTCACACTATATGGTGTCATGATCTTCTGCATCAGAGTTAGCAGAAGCGGTGTTGAAGGTCTTTTGGGTGATCATGACTTTGTTGAGAAACAATGATGATGTAGTGTGAACATGTGGTAGAGGATTGGCATCTTTACTGCAACCAGCTACAACAGCAACCAGCTACAGCATTCCACAGCTACAACCGCCAGATATTCCTGCATACGACAGTTAGCAATAATTCGACCGGTACTTACAAGTTTGGACTTCGAGATAGTCAACAGCATATTGTGAAAACTCTCTCTAATCCTTACCATGACCGTTCCTAATCGAAAACCCACAGAGGGCTTTTTAAGATTTTACCGTAGTAAATCAACGATTAGGTGAGTCGCTGGAGATCACTCCACGACTGTAGACCGGTCGAAACCGCCGCGACCACTAAGCGTAATCCACGAGGAATTACCGAAGTGACCTGCTTTCAGGGCTGCTTGATGTTGACCCTGGCAGGAATTTCCATTCAATCATTGAGAATTACATTAGTAGATTCTCTCATAAATGTTCTGGCAGATTGCTAAGATCTGCGTAGGACTCATAAGTTTACAACTGGTGTCCTTAATGTTGAACAACCAGTGTAGAAGTGGTATGTGTTCCTATGAGATCTTATTATGCATCTCGTGGCTCTAGACTCTATAGTGCGTTTTGATTTAGTGAGCGGAGGCTGGAGAGAACTGCCACCTTTTCAATATCATCTAACTCGGAGTGAGAGAGACGATAGGAATGTATTGAACTCCGTGACAATTGAAACAAGAGTCCTTTGAGGGACCTTTAGTGGCTAGGGAGGGTTGTGCAGCGTATCACTGGGTCCATGATACTTTGTCTTCAATGCCAGCAATCAACTAAGTGATTCTGACAGCATATGTATTGACCCGGTTTCTGCCTAAGTTGTAAGGAGGGCTATTTCTTTTCACCCTTTATCTTTACAATTCTTTTTCATTCTTCAACCCCTTCAGTGCTTACCGATACTTCATAACTAACACCTTGTTGGGTTTGTTCCAGTGTTAGCTCCATCTCAGTCGGCACTCTTCCCTTAATCACACTTTTCTCCTTTTTAATCATACCTAAGGACTTCTACACTAACTAGTGGATTGTCCCTGGGTAGATCCCTCCGGCTCTGGCGGGATCATGGGAACTTGAGCCTAACCTAACCATCCTTATAACTCCATGCATTAATTAAAATGGTCGGTCTTTGGTATTCATCCACGATTGCCAAACCAAATCTTTGAAAAATCTCTCAAAGTGTTCATGATTCTGAAACACATTTTTGCAAACACTTGAGAGTTTTATATATTTCAAATGCTCCCCCTCAACATGTGCTCGAGTGATAGTTTTATAAATTTGTACATGTTAGGTAGAGCTCGCACTTTTTGAATTGATCCACTTTCAATGAACATGACCGATTCGAGACACGCTTGCATCACTAGTTAGACTAGCTTGAAATTATTACCCGGCCTGGTCAAGTCCACAGAAAGTTTCTCGAAATGGTACACTCTACTCAGATCCATCTTTTTCGAGACACGCTTACATCACTGGTTAGACCAGCTTGAAATTATTACCCGGCCAAGACGTATCCTTTCGATTGATGGCAATTCAAGTTTCGTCAATTCATTGGTGAAGTCTGAGCCTTGCTCACGTGAGATGCCAAATCCTTTGTTTTGTTAAAACCATTTGCTCCCCCTCAATATGTGCATAAGAAAGATTTTCGCACATATGGAAGAGCTTGTGTTTATGACCAAAACATTTTGCTCCCCCTCAATATGTGCCTTGATATACAAAATGGTTTAGCACATACGGGAGAGCATACATTAACTTCCAAATCATCACATTTTATCAGAATTTCCTATTTAAATCACATTCTCTCCCCCGATCAAAAATTTCAAACCATTTGAGATTTGTGATCCCAATTGATTTAAATACATTTAGAAAAATTTGGGAGAAAATGTGGTCAGGTTTAACTGTATTCTGATTTTGGAGCATACTATACTCCCCTTGAAACCACGAGAGAGTGTCACTGCTGATGTTTGCACAATTTTGGCAAGGTGTCGGGAATTTGAACAAATATGCCCCCCCTCAATTAATGACCCGTTTTCCATTAACGGAGCTGTAGTCATTCAATTGAGCGACGGGTATTTGTGAAAATTTAAATCAATTTACCACCTTGTGTAACATCAAGACTCTCTTGAAGAATCAAACAAGATAAAGAGTCTAATGTAAAGAAGACTTCTCTTCTAATACACGAAATGACGCACTGAAACGTACATCAAGTCGGGAGAACATGGATATAAAGTAATCCATGCCCAGGTGAACATCACCCGGTTGGAGGAACAGCTGTCTTTTTGGCGACATGCTTTCCCCATTGTACAGTACGGGTTGCAGTATGAAGTAACTGCAAGCCATTAAGACATGTTTTAACTGATTAGTATAACTTCTGCTCGAGCTTCATTTAAGAATCCGTGCCATTGTTGAATTACATTTCTAGATACGTAAATGTTATCGATAAACAGAAGACATGCCTAGGTAGAACTATTTTTGGTATTTTCTGATTTTTTTGATTTTTATGGTTTTTTATAGGTTTTATATTTTTGTATTTTTCTTTTTGATTTAAGATATATACAACTATGTACAAGGATATAAGAAGACAATCCTTTACTCCTCCTTTTCTTCCTGAAGACGCTTGAGGGTTTCAGGAGTCATGCTTTTCATGCCAAGGCGTGGGAGAATAAACTGAAACCTTTCTCTTGGGAGGGCTTTGGTGAAGATGTCAGCTAACTGAAACTCTGTCCTCACGAAGTATAGTTCCACAATTCCTTTTTCCACCTGTTCTCTGATGAAGTGATGCCTGATGTCGATGTATTTTGACCTGGAGTGCTGAACATTGTTACAACAAAGAGCAATGGCGCTTTTGTTGTCACAATATAGGGGAATTTTGTTGTATGAGAATCCATAGTCCGAAAGCTGTGATCGCATCCAAAGGATTTGTGCACAGCAAGCAGACATAGCAATGTACTCAGCTTCAGTAGATGATATGGAAGTACTCATCTGCTTCTTAGAAGACCAACTAACCAACTTTTCCCCTAAAAACTGAGCTCCTCCTGAAGTACTTCGACGAGTGTCTTGACATCCCGCATGATCAGCATCTGCGTAAGCCGTTAACTCCATTGCAGTGTCCTTAGGATACCAGAGACCCATATGAACCGTGCCTTGAAGATATCGGAAGATCCTTTTCACTGCTTCAACATGCTTCTTGGTTGGTCTGGATTGATACCGAGCACACATACACACAGCAAACAGAAGATCTGGTCTGCTAGCCGTGATGTACATCAAAGATCCAATCATGCTTCGATACTTTGTTATATCTACTGGAATCCCTGAAGGATCTTCATCCAGCTTCGTTCTATCAACCATGGGAGTGTCAACAGGTTCACTTGAATAGAATCCAAACTTTTTCAAGATCTCGTTGGCGTATTTGGATTGATTAATGAATATGCCTCCGGGACTTTGAGAAACTTGTAATCCTAAGAAGAATGACATTTGTCCCATCATGGACATTTGGAACTTGGAATTCATCTCCTTTGAAAAACTATCACATTCACTAGGATCTGTTGAAGCAAAGATGATAACAACACCCTTGGAGAATCCGTTCACTAGGAGGAACTTGGACAATGTATCGTACCATGCCCTTGGCGCCTGTTTTAACCCATAAAGAGCCTTCTTCAAGCGGTAAACATGAGTAGGATGTTCAGCATCCACGAATCCTTCTGGTTGACTCACATAAACTTCTTCCTTTAAGTCACCATTCAAGAATGCCGTTTTGACATCCATCTGGTAGACTATCATATTTCGACTAGCAGCATTTGCCAGGAAGATTCTTATGGCTTCAATTCTAGCAACCGGAGCAAACGATTCTTCAAAATCAATGCCCTCTTCTTGTCTGAACCCTTTAGCAACTAGCCGTGCCTTGTTCTTTAAGACATCACCATACTCATCAAGCTTCACTTTGAAGATCCACTTTAAAGCAATGATCATTGCAAGCTCTGGAGGAGGCACTAATTCCCATACTTCAAGTCGATCAAATTCATGGATTTCATCCTGCATAGCCTGGAACCAGCAATCTTTAGTCATTGCTTCTTTGGCATCTTTTGGTTCGACTTTGGACAGTACGGAATTGAAGAAGCACCATAGTGCATCAGTGGCTAGTTGATTACGTGTGGATACTGGATGATCACTGGTCCATTTCCTGAGATGGTCGTGAGGTTGAGGGTTATGAACAGACGTAGCAGTGCTGTGTTCTTCAAGTGAGGATGTGTCTGATGAATGTTCAGGAGCAAATATGTTTTCAAAAGGAACCTCATCAACAGGAGCAAAAGGATTAACTTCCAAAGAATGATTATCTGAAGATTCTTGCATTACTGGAGAAGATTGAGCGTTTGATGACGAAGGCGATTGACTGGCAGCTGGAGCATTGTGACTGACTGATACTGAAGCTGTAGGGCCTTCTGAACCTTGTGGGGCTTGAACCTCAGCCATAGGAAGTATAGCAGGTTCACTCGGGATGGTTCCATTCGTTAGCTCAAAGTATTCATCAAACATAGGATCGAATAACTTCTTCAACTCCTCACAAGTAGGTGGCACATAAGAATCTGCAGGCGTGGAATTCTGTACAAGTCCTGAACTAATGGGTCCAGGTGACAAAAGGTTAAGATCGGGTCCAGAACTAATTTGTCCTGAAGCAGGTTGCTCACTCAGCTCATCGAACGTAACATGAATGGTTTCCATGATTTTACGGGTTCTCTTGTTGTAGATTCGATACCCTTTACTGTCTGGTGCGTATCCAACAAAAATACCTACATCTGCTTTAGCTCTTAACTTTCCCAAGTCTTGACTATCGTTGGTTGGGTAGCAAAGTGCACCAAACACACGGAGAAAGGAAAGATCTGGTTTCTTGTTATGAATTAACTCGAAGGGAGTCTTCTCATGAACTGGATGAATTAGGGATCGGTTTTGAGTGTAACATGCTATTGCAATAGCCTCTGCCCAGAGAAACATCGGTGTCTTTGAAAATATAAGCATAGTTCTTGCAGCCTCCACCAGAGTACGGTTCCTTCGTTCAACCACTCCGTTCTGTTGAGGAGTGCGAGGGATACTTTTCTGATGCATGATGCCAATACTTTCATAGAAATTACGAAGTTGTTGGTTAACAAACTCAGTACCATTATCAGTGCGGATGATTCTGACAGTCTTATCGAGCCTTACTTGCAGCTGTTTTATCAGTTTAATGATAACCTCTGGAGTTTCGTCCTTGGTTCTCAGAAATTTTACCCATGTGAACCGAGAATAATCATCTACTATCACCAGAACGTACTTCTTTCCATTAATGGTTTGTATTCTCATTGGACCGCACAAGTCCATGTGGAGGGTATGAAGAACTTCCAAGTTGGTGTTGATGGTTTTAGGCTTGTGGGTTTGTTTCTTGCTTTTACCCAGTTGACATGCAGAGCAGAGATGATCTTTCTCATATTTCAGTCTGGGCATCCCTCTAACAAGATCTTTACGGGAAAGAATGTTTATGGTACCGAAGTTCAAGTGGTTCAAACGACGATGCCACAGCCATGATTTTGTTTTAGAGGCTTTAGAGAGCAAGCATATGGGAGAGGACTTCAACATTTCTTCAATCGATATGGTGTATAGATTGGTACCCCCGACTGCCCTTGAGGAGATCTATACCATCTAATTCTCTGACGAAACATGTATGCTTTCTGAAAGCCACTTCCAGATCTGAATCACAAAGTTGACCCACAGAAAACAGATTGTGCCCTAGTCCTTCCACATAGTATACCCTTGAGATTACACTGTCACCAAACACATAATCTCCATAGCCCATAATAGCACCAAAGTGGTCGTTCCCAAATCTAACTGTCCCGATAAACTTTTTCACGAAGTTCTTGAGCCGTGAGCGATCCCCAGTCATATGTTTTGAGCAGCCTGAGTCCAAATACCACAGGACGATTTGTACGACCTGCATTTGAAACCAGACAACAATGGATAACTGAAAAATGTGGATCCCCAAGTGCAATTGGGGTCCATTTGGTCAGCACACACATATTCAGGAACCACAGATTTGACAGATGCTATTGTCTTTACTGAGGAGACAGAACTTGAGACAGGACAGGACCTAGATGGAAGGCATTGTGATTCTAAAGGCAGGATTCTACCAGTTGGTCTCCATTCCTTATTCTTCACAATTTTATGCATATTCATTTTAGGTAATGGTTTCTGTTTTCCTAAATTGAATTTCCTTCCAGTGGGTCTCCATTCCTTAACTTTCACAATTTTATGCTTATTCATTTTAGGTAACGTGCACTGTTTTCCTAAATTGAATTTCCTTCCAGTGGGTCTCCATTGATAGCCTATGCTAGCAAATGTTTTTCCTGTAGCTTTCCAAGCTTTCTTGCATGTTTCAGTTATCCTATCATTCTTAACATGGGGTGACGCAGAAGACATCAAGAAGGACACAACACAATCATCATGATTAGCATAAATTAAACAATTGTCGCATGTTTTACAGATAGCATTAGAATTCGAATTAATTACAGTACTTTTGATACTAGAATCAACACGATTCATCCTACTCATTGCAAACTTATTGTTCCTAGGTTGGGCTTCTACATTCTTCAAGTGATCATTCTTAGCTGGCGCAGTCCTATCCTTTCTTGCATTTTCTCTAGACCTTGACTCGCTAGCTTGGGTGTCACTTTTTACTCCTGTAGAAGCATCGAAGGAAACATTAGTTTGTGTTTCTGTCACATGCCTTCCTGATAAAGATGTGTTGGGTTCTGATGTCTTAGGTGGTAGATCAAAGGCTACATGCTTGTTCTCAACAGTAGATGATGATGCAACAGATCTATCTCTATGGCTGCTAAACTTAGGAATTGAGCCTATGGCATATTCTAAGTTTTCCTGAATCCTTTTCGTGAGTTTGCAGGCATAGACAACTGCCCTATCAAGTGGCTTATCAGTCCTATCCTCTTCAACCACCTCACGAAGTGTGTCAAGGCCCTCTCTAAGATGATCGAGATATGTTTGATGGGCAAGGCTGTTATTTCTAAGCTTAAATGGAATACGCCCAACATCAACATCATACTTTTTACTACCAATAGCCTTTGGTGCATCACAATTACAAGTGGTGCATGGCATTTTACCTTTCACCCGAGCCTTAAGATTCTCAATTTCATTTGTCAAAGAGGTTATTTGATCATTATGATTGCTTCTTGTAACTTTAATAGAATCATATAACTCTTTGAAATGTTGTTTAACCTTTGAATTTTCTTCTCGATAACACTCATTTTCATAATGTAACTTATTTATGGTGTTTTGATATTGAAAATTCTGAGAATCTGAAGACGAAGGTTTATTGGTGCCATACACTTCACACTTGTTGGATTTCAATTGGGCAATTTGGGCCCTCAGCAGTCGAATCGTGTTCGTGTGAGCTTGAATTGTCTCATCTCGTTTGCTTAATTCAAAATAAGTATCAAATTCATGAGCATCCAAGGATGTCTTGTCATTCGATATTTTATGTTTTTCATTTAAATGTTGATATTTCAATTGCAAATTAAGGTATTCAACTTCCAATTTTGAAAAACGTTTAACCATATTATCATGGTCATCATTTTGAATTTTTTCAAGCAATTTTAAATTCTCCCCCTCAAGCTCAACAACACGATTCTGGGTGACATTTAACGCAATAGCATACTCATTAAATTGACAAGCAGACAATGCAGAATCAGTAACAGTGTAAAATACATCTTGTGCAATACATTTAGCAATCAAGTTGTCGTTAGTAATGAGTATGTTTTTTCTTTCAATCTCTCGACTCTTAAGTTCTATTGCATGTTCATTCACCTCATTTTCCATATCTTTAAACACTACTTCCATTTCTTTTATTTCGGCTTTAAGAGCAGTTTGCAACCCTTCAAAGTGTTCTTTAAGTAGTTTAAAGAATGGCATGACCTCAGTTAAGTAACACCTTTTTGCATGTTCAAAACACCTTTCCCCCTCAGTAATACCAGAGGGTGTGATTCTCTTCTTACATGTTTTATCGAAATCAGCAAACAGTTGCCAAAGCACATATAAGCTGATAAAAGTTTTGCATTCAGTGGAAGAGACAAAGGCACTAAATTCCTAGGTGTATTGGGGGGATACACCGTTATGGAGGCAACTTTTCTAATAAGGGGGGTGTTGGTCTTAAGTTTTTCTACCTTAAGTTTTTCATTATCTTGTTTCCAGAAAATCTGTTCAGGTGTTAACTTCTTTTGAGGAGCAAACACAGTAAAACGATTTTCTTCATAATAATCATGGGGCTTGATTATTATTCGTCTGACTATGCACTCGGGATCCCTCATTTTCTCATTCATTTTTTCCCTCGTTCTATCACTTATCTCATCCTCTTCATTTGTGTAGATATGCTCAGGTTGGTCATGAATAGGCATAAGCATCACATTACCATCATATAGGGCTGGTTGAAGTACTTTCATGTCCCTAAGGATGGTTGACTTAGGTTCACCTATCATGATTTTACTATGCTTATCACTCAACTTTCTGTGCTTATGAATCATTTGAGCAGTTTGTATGGTTTGATCTTGTGTGTACAACTTATCTTCAAGCTTATTTTTTAACGTCTTGAGTCTAGAGAAATCATTTAAAAGAGTTGTTTCTTTTTGTTTGAATTCTTGCTTAAGTGTAGTTACACACTTTTGTGCTTCCTGTTTCTGTTTGACAGACTGTTCTAGCTGACTTTTCAAAGAACTCAACTCTAATTTTAATGTTTCTTCTCTTACTCTAGAGTCTTTAATAAGTGTACTCATTTGACCTTCTAATTTCTGCTCTCGTTCATTAAGCTCAAACTTAGCACGCTGTTCATACATAGCCACTTGTTCTTTATAGATATTAAGTCTAGTGATCAAGTCATCATCAGGGACAGGCAACTTGTTTTCTTGGCACTCATATGCATTATCTAACTTACACGCATTATCTAAGGCTCCTATATTACTTACAACACAAACATCTTTATTTACAAAAGAATCACCATTTGGTACATCAGGTAAGTTGTTGTGATTCAAATACTGTTCATATGAAATAATATTGCTATTTTCCATGTCAACAGTAGTTGTGTCAGAAACATCCGCCTGTTGTACATCTTTGGGATTCTTTTGTCCCTCGACTATATTATATGTGTCATAAATTTTTAGTACCTCAGATATCACGGATGCATTAGACGAACCAACTTGACGTGGAGATGAGACCAGGGAAGACAAGTTAGCCATGAAGATAGTTTGAGCCATAGGTTCATCATCTACATCAGAGTCATACGCATCACAGTCATCTGCCTTGAAGATGTTGGGATCATTAAGTGCTAGATCCTGAACAGGTTTCTCATCCACATCTTCATCAAAAGTATTTCCTCCATCTCCTGCCAAGAACAGTAACTCTTCCTCATCCAATACCGCTCCATTCTCTTGAGCTTGCATTAACAGCATCTTGTCTTTGAAGTAATCTGAGTTCTGAGGACGTTTAGGTTGATTGCAGGTTCTAGCAATGTGTCCAAGCCCCCCACAATTATAACACTTGATCTGTTTCCCTTGCCCCTGATTGGCATTCCCTGCTCTATTCTGCAAATAACCTCGACCCATGTTTCTACCAGCTCTCCCTTGCACATTCTGAACCACAATTTTCCCATCCTCCACCATTGCTAGATTGCGTGGGTTGGATGAATTCCTTAACTGATTGTTGGTCTGAGGGAGTGATGCTTGAAACTGTTGAACCAGTAATGAAACTTGATTGGTGAGATTGTCAATCATTTTGTTGGTCTGAGAGTACCCTGAGTCAAGTTGAGAGCTCATAGCAGGTACTTGTGAGTGAAGTTGATGATAGCTTGGGTTGGATGATGATTGGATTGTCGGTTGAACATTTATCATGAACGCTAGTGGATCATTTGTAGTTGAAGGACTTAACTTTTCTCTCAGCACCCGATCATAGACAGCATGCTTCTCATGTTGTTGCAGGTAGGCATACAGCTGTTCATAGTTGGTATCCCTTAAACCTTTGTTGAGTTTGACAGCTGTAACAAATCTGTCCCATTCAGGAGTCATGTTGTTCACAAACTTTGAGTTTAGTTGGATATTGGGCATAGTCATTCTGATCATCCTCATATCATTCACCAACTTATGAAATCTCACATAGTAGTCTGTGACATTCTCTCCTGGGTTCATTTTGAAATGCTCAAACTCATCATACAGCTGTGACTCACGATCTTCCTTTGTGAGTTCTGATCCTGCTAACAGCATCTTAACGTTGTCCCACACAGCTTTGGCTTCAGTGTTGAAATTGATGAGCTTGTATACATCCTTTGGAAGACCTTGAATGACTATGTTTGAGGCTCTAATGTCGGAATCATACCTCTTCTTTTCTTCTTCATTAAGATCATTGTAGTTTCTAGGTCTGTCTATGCCCCAAGTCACAGTCCCATCTTCACCAGTTGTAACAACATCTCTGGTGGTACCCATCTGATATGGTCCATCGTCAATTGACTTAAGAATGTTAACTCCATTATCTTTTCCCAAGCAGTAAAGTCTTATTCGTTGTGCCCAAGACTCATAATCGGTCCTATCTAGCATAGGTGGACGAGTGTCAGATCCTGCTGCTTGAATATCTTCTGATGATGTGTTAGATGTGGTAGCCATAGTAACTACGGGATTTTACAGATCTTGTGATTTAACCGAGAAATCGAATCTTTCGCGGGAATTTCTAAAATCACCAAGACACAAACCGCCTAGACAAACCGCATAGACACAAACCGAGTTCACACTGTAGAGACAAACCGCGTAGACACAAACCGAGTTCACACTGGAGAGACAAACCGCGTTGATACAAACCGAGTTCACGCTGGATAGACAAACCGCGTTGATACAAACCGCATGCACACCTCAGAGACAAACCGCGTAGACACAAACCGAGTTCACGCTGGAGATACAAACCGCGTTGACACAAACCGCGTATGCGCCTTAGAGACAAACCGAGTTCACACTGGAGATACAAACCGCGTTGACACAAACCGCGTATGCACCTAAGAGACAAACCGAGTTCACACTGGAGATACAAACCGCGTTGACACAAACCGCGTATGCGCCTTAGAGACAAACCGAGTTCACACTGGAGATACAAACCGCGTTGACACAAACCGCGTATGCACCTAAGAGACAAACCGCGTTGGCACAAACTTCCAAACCCGTCACTTTCAATGCTGTTTGTCCTTTTCCCTAAACTAGTAAAAAGACAAACCGCGTACCCGATGTGACACAAACCGCGTTCAAGATCGTCCAAAATACACAAACCGCATTCAAGAACACATGAAAGAAAAAACACTCGAATCACTCAAAAACACCACACAAACCTTAAATCTGTGAATCCAAGCACTAAATACTACTCTTATACTATTCCTAAGCTAGAAAGTACAAGGTATAACAACTTTTAATCACTAAACAAAGCACAAAATGAAATATTAGTAACTTAACAAATTGAACCAAAACACCTCAAAAACTACACAAATCCGTGAATACCAACTCTCATGGACCTAACCATGGCTCTTGATACCAATTGTAGGGTATTCACAATGCAAGAAACACTAGTTTGAGGCTTAGTTATGGATCGAATAGATGATATTCTAGAGAGAGGTAGGAGAGTTTGGTAGCCTTTGTAGAGAGAGAAACAATATGAGATTAGATTATCATGAAAGGTCTAACCCTTCCCATGGGTGGGAAGGGAGTATTTATAGTACTACATAATATGTCCTTAGTGGACTGTGGAGCGAGCTGACAGTGGGTAAAGACCCGACCCACTCCACAATATTACTAATAACTAAACTACTAATAATATTACTAATTATCCTACGAGCTATGATGTGCTACTAAGTACTCGGGGTGACCGAGTCTTCAACAGAATATTCATATTCCTAACACAGGTCAAATATGAAGGGTTTAATATCATCGGGGTAATAAGAAGGGTACCAATTGTGATAGAAAAGTTCCTCTTTCATATCGAGCTAACTGTATTTAATAACATGAACTCTATCATCAGCCCATCCTTAACTAGCCTTGTTCTAGGCAAACCATTCATAAAAGCAACAGGAGTGATACTCGATGAGGATGATAGTAGTGCATTATTTACCAATGGTGTCAGGAAAGTGATTTTTCGGGATGGCAGTGAAGAAGTGTATGAGTATCAACCATCAGCAATTTGCAACACATGGGGTCTACACGGTAGAAGGCCTGGCCGAATTAAGCAACGTGATCCAAATAATCTCAAAATACCTTGCAAGATTAGTCACAAGCATTTTTATAATGTTTACATTGACACATGTTAACCCAAAAATGTGATGTCCTTGTTTCATTATAACAACATTTGCAGATGGGGAATGATTCATAAAGGGAAGGATGACATTGGCATAGATGATGATGTACAGGTGTTTGTAGGAAATATGACATTCACTATGAGCTTCGCAATCGTCGATAATATCGAAAAGTACATCGATCCCAGGTTATCACAAGTTGTTTTTGGGGCACCTTTTTGCAAGGCCACAAGCTTGGTTGTGGACGAGCTCAATGGGATCATGACTTTCACCGATGGGATTAGGGAAATCTCATACCAAACGCCTTACAAGATGAGAGAATTCAAGGAGATCGATTATGGAGGGCTCGATGGGTTAAGTTCCCAACTCGTGTTATGTGATGATGATGTGAGAAGAGGATGTAAGAACACTTTTGACCTGTCGAGTGGATTCTTCAAGCATGTTAAGGAGCTTAGTTCTAAATACCAAAACAATCCTTTTGATCTTGAGGACCCGAAATACCTTTACTATGAAAGTGATTCTGATAGAGAATCAAAGGGGAACCTAGAAACCGTGACCAATGATGGAATCACGTAATGTACGTGACTTTGAGTCTAGCTACAAGACTCGTTAATAAAGAAAAGCTCTTCTTGGGAGGCAACCCAAGCTTTATTTGCTTTGTGTGTTTATTTATTTGTTTGTTTGATTTTATTTGTTTCCGTATGTATGTTTAATTTTTATTATTATTGATTCATGTTCGGAAACTAAATTGTGAAAATGCTTTATCTTGTTTTTAACTTCGTCTTAACAACATATAAAGGTATTTTGCAAAAGATAAGTGTAAGGGAAATCCAAATCGGTTTATTATAACAAATGAACATGAATCGTAACAATAATAAATTAACATACATATTAGTAATTGTTTGAGTCAAATGCTTGTATCGAGTCATAATGATGTTTTGCAGGAATTCCAGGAAATAAGGTATAGGTTTTTCCTGAAATTTTACGGAAACTTAACATGAGAATTCTGTCAGATCATTTCTGACGGCATCAGGCATTACAACCTGACGGCGTCAGGTTTTAATTTTCTGAAATTTTTGAAAGTTTTGTTTTTCTACCAGAATCATAAAAAGTTTTTATTAAATCTCTAACTTATAAACTCCAGGAATCTGCAAAATAATCATTCCACAAGCATTATATCCTTATATAGATTTATCCCGCCGATGTTATACAGGTTTTCGTGTTTGTTTTCTCAGGTTTAACAGGTTATTTTGGACAAGGAGATGTATGTGGAATCTAGCTTTTGGCGATGCATTAGTCTTGGAGCTTCTACATTCTCTAGGAAGAAGATCTAACCATGTTACCTCTTTATCCACCAAACGAATCAGGGGAGTATTTGATTTCATTCTTTTACCTTATTACTTTTACATCTTGTTATTTGAACATTGGGGACAATGTTCATCTTAAGTGTAAGGGGGGGTAAAAGTACGATACTTTAGAGAATACAATTGCACTTGATTTTTGTTTGTTTGATGGTAGATGTGTAATAAAACTGAGAGAAATACCGGTTAAGGCAATTTTAGTGCCAAATTTAAATTTTTTTACAACATATAGGAGTGAAACTTTGATCTTAATGAGCGTCTCATGGATAGGAGTTATATGACTAGCACAAAAACCGTACCACTAAAAAAATTTTCCACCCCTAAATATGTGAGGTTCGCCCCTAGAATTGGTAGGAAAAGCATTTATGCTATGATGTGTGTACCGGTAGCACTTAGATTCTAGAACTTGCGTTAGGACCATTCCGAGGCCACAAGTGAGACTACATTCGTGTAGTTAGATTTACTACATGATAAGAGGCATTAGGATTAACCCATTGTTTTACACCTGTGTTTTTGTTATAATTACGTTGGCTACATTGGTCAAGTAATTCTCCCACACCCTTTGCGTTGTACTCATTTTTAGTACACGATACCCCTAGTACACCCCTCAGAGCCTATCTTTTCGTTTTGACCTTTAAGCATTTTACTTAAAGGAAGAATTTGTTTACGCCCCACTTAAATGTACACCCAAATCGCCTTAGCCTACCTTGTATGCACTCATTTTTAGTGCATTATTGTGACAACATTTGTTTAAACCCCAAGTTAATTATCTAATTGATTACATGGTTGCTAAGTCGAGTCATATCCTTGTACATATTGTTTTGGGACGATTGGGACTTATGGGTAAAGTACTAGTGTAATGGAGTAATGGGGAAGAACATCATTTATTACCCCCATATGTGCTAAATATTTTTAAAAAAGTACTCCAAGTGTTTCGATTATCTTAATTCGAGTCATTAGAATAATTATTTGTAAAGTTATGTAAAAGTTCAAGTGTAAGAGGGATGCAACGCCCCTATGATGTATTATTATTGGATGGTAGGGCAAGAGTGTATGAAAATGAAAATGAAAAAAAAAAAAAAAAAAAAAAAAAAAAAAAATATATATATATATATATATATATATATATATATATATATATATATATATATATATATATATATATATATATATATATATATATATATATATATAAAATCAAGAAAAAAATATAAAAAAAATGAGAAAAAGAAAAATAGAAAAAACATACGGACTACCATCCCGTTTCATTTTATGTTTATGTTATGTTTTTGTTATTTTGTTTTTAGCTTAAGTCGAGTCTAGTCTTGGCTTAGCAACGCCATATTGTACATGTAATTAATCAAGATCTTTAACTCGCCACCAGTAAAATATCCCTTATCCAACCAATCCGTGTTTATCATATCCCTACACCTCACGTTATAACCCATGTAAAAGCCCTCTTTGATAGTTTATCTTAGGTGCTTACGCCTAGTGGAGGAGGTTTTCGATCCTTTCCCAAGCCTATGGTAATCTATTTGCTATGACAGGTAGTGAGAGATATTATCCGTTTTCATTTATGAGATTTATTTGATGACACCTGAGAGATGTGAGTATCTAAACACTACTTGTGAGGTGCTAGTTTGTAATCTCCGTGCTTATTATGATTAAAGTGGAACGATTATTTGTTGTAATTACTTTTGTATTAGCATTAAATGACCCCTAACTTGTATTTTGATTAGAATAAAAGCGCATTTGCTTGAGGACAAGCAACTCTCAAGTGTTAGGGTATTTGATGAAGCGAAAAGTGTACCGCTTTTAGGGGGTCATTTAAGCCCTAAATCGTATTTATTTGATCAAATATTGCCCTAAATCGTTCCTTTTGTCATTTTAGGTACTTTGGAGAAGAAATCTGGAAAAGGAAGCATTTTGGACGTTTTTGGAGCATAAAAGTGAAGAAAACGACAAAGTCTCAAAATTGGCTGGAAAAGTACCTTTGACGGCGTCAAGTATTGCTCTTGACGGCGTCATGGCTTGGCAAAAGAGGTGGATATGAAAAATACACATGATAAGCCAGAGAATTTTACAATGGAAAAGGTGACGGCGTCACCCTTTAAGGTGATCAAGGCCATCACGGTCTAACTTAAAGCGAGACGGCGTCAAGCCCATTTCTGACGGCGTCAAGCCTTGATAAGCCAGAGCGGATTTTGGAGCACTAAAGAGGGACGGCGTCAAGAAGGCCATCCGGGAACCCTAGACACGGTGAGGTGACGGCGTCAAGATCTACAACGTGACGCCGTCAGCCACTAAGCTCTATATATTGTTTTGCAATTTTTTGTCATTAGTGTGCAACTTTGTGAGGAGAAACCCTATGACGAATTTCTGCCATTTTTAAGGGTTTTCATACCCTTGGATCTCCCATGTTTAATTGAAGATAAGTAATTGTTTAATCAATCAATATGTCTATGTGTTGTTTGATTATATCTTGTTCTTGTCTTTTGATTAACATGCTAGGCTAGATTTATCTTGTGTTTGCTTAGATCTAATGAAACCTAACTATTGATTATTGGTTATTAGTGTGTTATTGATTGTATTGGATGATTGTTCATCTATGTTAGGCTTAAGAAAACTGGCTAACTTCCTATTCGGTAACTTGCTTGAACGTCTTAAAAAACATGAACCAATGCGTACTAGGTTTTTATGGTTGTATTTAATGCATGAGCGAATTCTAGTGATCCCATGTTAGGAGCTTCTTAGCCGGCTCGACATAGGAGTGAAGTAGGAGCTTGTAGAGTTGGGGAAGTACGTACGCCACCCCACGATTGGTATTAAGGAATACACCCGTCATCCACGCAATTAATACACACTAATCAACCGGTAAAAGATAGTTAGGGAGTAAGGAAATCTAAGTAAACACATTTCTCCCCATATAAGTTTCACAACTCTTTTCATTTTCAGTTATTTTATTTTATTTGCATTTGTAGTTATTTGGGTTAGTTGACTAGCAACTAATTCCGCCCACTCATTCAAACCCGAGATTTTACTTGCTTTCATAAATATAAAAAAATACAAAAAGAATCTACTCTCACCCTTAGACCTATTAGAGTAGTTTTTCAATCCTAACGACACTATTCCCTGTAGAGAACGATCAATCCCCCGTACTTACCACTACACTATACTACATCGGTCAGGTACACTGCCTGGTGGGGTTGTAAGCCTCTTGAGATCCCTCGAGAGGTAAAACCTGTTGTAAGGTTGCAAAACCACGCATCAAGTTTTTGGCGCCGCTGCCGAGGAATAGTTATTGTTTAGGTTGAATTTTTATTTTATTAGGTCTACTCACTAGATTCCTTTCTAGTGAGATTTTTATTTTATTTTTCTAGGTTTTCTTTAGTCTATCTTTTTTCTTCGTTTCTTTGTTCGTAACCATTACCATCCGACATCATGGAAGGTGGTAATATCCTCGATCCCAACAACCCACCACCACAACAACACCCACCTCCTAGAGCCCGTACCTTAGGAGACTACTCCCGTCCTAGCCACCATGGCTATCGAAACACCATTGAGCTCACTCAAAGAGCCAATGTCACTCCCTTGCGATCCGACACCATCCGGTTGGTGCAAAGCGGATGCGCATTCCATGGACTTCGTTCTGAAGATCCTAATCAACATCTCAAGGACTTTCTCAAAATCGTTGATTCCATAGACCTTGATGTTGCCACTCGAGAGACGACCCGACTGCGTCTCTTTCAATTCTCTCTGCGGGACCAAGCTAGTCAGTGGCTAGAGCGTCTACCCGCAGGATCCATCACCTCTTGGGATGATCTCACCACTCGTTTCCTTGCTCAGTTTTTCCCACCAGGAAGAACTACCAAGCTAAGGAATGATATCTTGATGTTCCAACAACGTCAAGGCGAAACCCTCTACGAGGCATGGACTCGATTCAAGGACTTACTTCAAAAAGTCCCTCACCATGGCATAGAACTTTGGCTCCAAGTCCAAATCTTCTATGACCATATCAATCTCTCCACGAGGCAAACCATTGACCAATCAGCCGGTGGTAAGCTACGTGATCTAAGTGCGGAACAATCATGGGCTCTCCTAGAAGATCTTGCTCTTTATGACAACGAAAGTTGGAGTGACCCCCGTGATTTGAATAAAACGGTCAAGGCAATATCTTTGCCTTCGAACAATTCAAGCACTTCCGACCGTAGGATCATAGAACTTGAAGATCAAGTCAAGTTTCTTATGAAATCCTACGAGGCTCCTAAACCCTCAAGCCAAGTGAACAAAATCACTTCTTCATGTGAATTATGTAGTGGTCCCCACGACACTCGTGATTGCATGGAACTCCCCGAACAAGCTTTTGCGGACTACGTATCCTCGCGTACCTACGGAGCGGGAGACAAGTGGTACACTTTCAAACCCGATCCAAACCCCTACAGTGATTCATACAACCCCTCATGGAAAAATCACCCAAACCTTAGGTGGAAACAAAACCAAAACGCACAACAAACCAATTCTTCCAACCCACCTAATCGTTTCCACTCAAGCGGTTCCAACTCGAACCGTACTTTCAACAACAATCCTTCCGGAAATGGTAGTACCGATAACTTTGAAGGATTGATGTCCCAATTTATGGCATCTCAAGAAGCTCGTTTTGCCAAGTTTGAAGCCGATTTCAAACAAAAACAAAGCGAGATGACCAATAAGATTGACACTTTGTTGAAAGCCCTCAATGACCGAGAAATGGGAGCACTCCCTAGCAACACAGTCAAGAACCCGAAACTAAACGTCAACGCCATCTCGTCAGTTTCGTCTCCTAGTTCTTGTCCACACTATTATTCGGTCAATTCCATGAGCACGTGTTTCAAACAAACCCAAGTCGTTCAAAATGACCAAGAAGTTATGATATCCAAATTGGTCAACAACATAGTTGAAACACCTCCCACTCAAAACCTTGACAATTAATTCAAGGAGCTCCACCTTGAAAGTCCGGTTATTGATGTGTTGGATGAGAAGAAGCTCAAGTTAGGAGAAAAAGGGACCGCCTTTGTTCAAAACAAGCTACCTAAGAAGTTAGATGATCCGGGCTTATTTGTTCTACCTTGCAAGATCGGTAATTCGGAGGCTTATGACACATTAGCCGATCTTGGATCAAGCCTTAACCTACTTTCGTTACCTCTCTACACCACTCTAAAACTAGGAAAACTTGAAGAAACCGAGGTGATAATAGGCTTAGCGGATGGAAGTGTTGCTTACCCGGTTGGAGTAGTCAAGGACGTGTTAGTACACATAGGAAAACTAACCATTTTAGCCGATTTCCACGTCCTTGATATGGTTAGCGACCCTACATGCCCCTTGTTGATAGGTAGAGGATTTTTGGCGACCGCTAGTGCTATGATTGATTGTAAGGAATCTAAGATAGCGGTAGGAGAAGGTGATACTTGGTCAGTCTATGATGTGAAGAAACATGCCTATGATACTAGTGATGAACCAACACCCCATTGGTTAGAATTAAATAGGAGACCATCTAGATATGAACCTTGGATCGATAGAGACTTCATAGGACCCCAACGCCCATTTTACCTAGAAGAGGACTTTGTGAACCGAACACATGCGGTAGAGCAACTCTTGGCTAGGGACACCGAATTGGATCCGTTTGAAGACCCTCTAGTTTTTAGGAGGATGATTGATTTCCTAGGAGTTTTGCCAATTAACCTAGGGATGAATAAGTGAAATTGTGAGGACGATGATCATAAGTGGGATTGGGACAAACCACCCAAAGATGGAGATGGGTCATGGCATATTAAGATGACATTGTATGACCCGGATGGAGAGAAGTTTGAAAAGATATATTGTACTAAGCGGACCAATAGAAAACTTCAATCCAAGCTTAACCCTAAAGACGTCCTCGATGACGAACTCACTTACATAGGGTAGAAGGACTTTGAGTCTAGCTACAAGACTCGTTAATAAAGAAAAGCGCTTCTTGGGAGGCAACCCAAGCTTTATTTGCTTTATGTGTTTATTTATTTGTTTGTTTGTTTGATTTTATTTGTTTCCGTATGTATGTTTAATTTTTATTATTATTGATTCATGCTCAAAACTAAATTGTGAAAATGCTTTATCTTGTTTTTAACTTCGTCTTAACTACATATAAAGGTATTTTGCAAAAGATAAGTGTAACGGAAATCCAAATCGGTTTATTAGAACAAATGAACATGAATCATAATAATAATAAATTAACATACATATTAGTATTTGTTTGAGTCAAATGCTTGTACCGAGTCATAATAATATTTTGCAGGATTTCCAGGAAGTAAGGTATAGGTTTTTCCAGAAATTTTCCGGAAACTTAACATGAAAATTCTGTCAGATCATTTCTGACGGCGTCAGGATTTACAACCTGACGGCGTCAGGTTTTAATCTTCTGAAATTTTTGAAAGTTTTGTTTTCATAAAAAGTTTTTATTAAATCTCTAACTTATAAACTCCAGGAATCTGCAAAATAATCATTCCACAAGCATTATATCCTTATATATAGAATTTATCCCGCCGATGTTATGCAGATTTTCGTTTTTGTTTTCTCAGGTTTAACAGGTTATTTTGGACAAGGAGATGTATGTGGAATCAAGCTTATGGCGATGCATTAGTCTTGGAGCTTCTACATTCTCTAGGAAGAAGATCTAACCATGTTACCTCATTATCCACCGAGCGAATCAGGGAGTATTTGATTTCATTCGTTTACCTTATTTACTCTTACATCTTGTTATTTGAACATTGGGGACAATGTTCATCTTAAGTGTAAGGGGGGGGGGGTAAAAGTACGATACTTTAGAGAATGCTATTACGCTTGATTTTTGTTTGTTTAAATGTAGATGTGTAATAAAACTGAGAGAAATACCTGTTAGGGCAATTTTAGTGCCAAATTTAAAATTTTTTACAACATATAGGAGTGAAACTTTGATCTTAATGAGCGTCTCATGGATAGGAGTTATATGACTAGCACAAAAACCGTACCACTAAAAAAATTTTCCACCCCCAAATATGTGATGTTCGCCCCTAGAATTGGTAGGAAAAGCATTTATGCTATGATGTGTGTACCGGTAGCACTTAGATTCTAGAACTTGCGTTAGGACCATTCCGAGGCCACAAGTGAGACTACATTCGTGTAGTTAGATTTACTACATGATAAGAGGCATTAGGATTAACCCATTGTTTTACACCTGTGTTTTTGTTATAATTACGTTGGCTACATTGGTCAAGTAATTCTCCCACACCCTTTGCGTTGTACTCATTTTTAGTACACGATACCCCTAATACACCCCTCAGAGCCTATCTTTTCGTTTCGACCTTTAAGCATTTTACTTAAAGGAAGAATTTGTTTACACCCCACTTAAATGTACACCCAAATCGCCTTAGCCTACCTTGTATGCACTCATTTTTAGTGCATTATTGTGACAACATTTGTTTAAACCCCAAGTTAATTATCTAATTGATTACATGGTTGCTAAGTCGAGTCATATCCTTGTACATATTGTTTTGGGACGATTGGGACTTATGGGTAAAGTACTAGTGTAATGGAGTAATGGGGAAGAACATCATTTATTACCCCCATATGTGCTAAATATTTTTAAAAAAGTACTCCAAGTGTTTCGATTATCTTAATTCGAGTCATTAGAATAATTATTTGTAAAGTTATGTAAAAGTTCAAGTGTAAGGGGGATGCAACGCCCCTATGATGTATTATTTTTGGATGGTAGGGCAAGAGTGTATGAAAATGAAAAAAAAAATCGAAAAAATCAAGAAAAAAAATAAAAAAAAATGAGAAAAAGAAAAATAGAAAAAACATAAGGACTACCATCCCGTTTCATTTTATGTTTATGTTATGTTTTTGTTATTTTGTTTTTAGCTTAAGTCGAGTCTAGTCTTGGCTTAGCAACGCCATATTGTACATGTAATTAATCAAGATCTTTAACTCGCCACCAGTAAAATATCCCTTATCCAACCAATCCGTGTTTATCATATCCCTAAACCTCACGTTATAACCTATGTAAAAGCCCTCTTTGATAGTTTATCTTAGGTGCTTACGCCTAGTGGAGGAGGTTTTCGATCCTTTCCCAAGCCTATGGTAATCTATTTGCTATGACAGGTAGTGAGAGATATTATCCGTTTTCATTTATGAGATTTATTTTGATGACACCTGAGAGATGTGAGTATCTAAACACTACTTGTGAGGTGCTAGTTTGTAATCTCCGTGCTTATTATGATTAAAGTGGAACGATTATTTGTTGTAATTACTTTTGTATTAGCATTAAATGACCCCTAACTTGTATTTTGATTAGAATAAAAGCGCATTTGCTTGAGGACAAGCAACTCTCAAGTGTTAGGGTATTTGATGAAGCGAAAAGTGTACCGCTTTTAGGGGGTCATTTAAGCCCTAAATCGTATTTATTTGATCAAATATTGCCCTAAATCGTTCCTTTTGTCATTTTAGGTACTTTGGAGAAGAAATCTGGAAAAGGAAGCATTTTGGACGTTTTTGGAGCATAAAAGTGAAGAAAACGACAAAGTCTCAAAATCGGCTGGAAAAGTACCTTTGACGGCGTCAAGTATTGCTCTTGACGGCGTCATGGCTTGGCAAAAGAGGTGGATATGAAAAATACACATGATAAGCCAGAGAATTTTACAATGGAAAAGGTGACGGCGTCACCCTTTAAGGTGATCAAGGCCATCACGGTTTAACTTAAAGCGAGACGGCGTCAAGCCCATTTCTGACGGCGTCAAGCCTTGATAAGCCAGAGCGGATTTTGGAGCACTAAAGAGGGACGGCGTCAAGAAGGCCATCCGGGAACCCTAGACACGGTGAGGTGACGGCGTCAAGATCTACAACGTGACACCGTCAGCCACTAAGCTCTATATATAGTTTTGCAATTTTTTGTCATTAGTGTGCAACTTTGTGAGGAGAAACCCTAAGACGAATTTCTGCCATTTTTAAGGGTTTTCATACCCTTGGATCTCCCATGTTTAATTGAAGATAAGTAATTGTTTAATCAATCAATATGTCTATGTGTTGTTTGATTATATCTTGTTCTTGTCTTTTGATTAACATGCTAGGCTAGATTTATCTTGTGTTTGCTTAGATCTAATGAAACCTAACTATTGATTATTGGTTATTAGTGTGTTATTGATTGTATTGGATGATTGTTCATCTATGTTAGGCTTAAGAAAACTGGCTAACTTCCTATTCGGTAACTTGCTTGAACGTCTTAAGAAACATGAACCAATGCGTACTAGGTTTTTATGGTTGTATTTAATGCATGAGCGAATTCTAGTGATCCCATGTTAGGAGCTTCTTAGCCGGCTCGACATAGGAGTGAAGTAGGAGCTTGTAGAGTTGGGGAAGTACGTACGCCACCCCACGATTGGTATTAAGGAATACACCCGTCATCCACGCAATTAATACACACTAATCAACCGGTAAAAGATAGTTAGGGAGTAAGGAAATCTAAGTAAACACATTTCTCCCCATATAAGTTTCACAACTCTTTTCATTTTCAGTTATTTTATTTTATTTGCATTTGTAGTTATTTGGGTTAGTTGACTAGCAACTAATTCCGCCCACTCATTCAAACCCGAGATTTTACTTGCTTTCATAAAATATAAAAAAATACAAAAAGAATCTTCTCTCACCCTTAGACCTATTAGAGTAGTTTTTCAATCCTAACGACACTATTCCCTGTGGAGAACGATCAATCCCCCGTACTTACCACTACACTATACTACATCGGTCAGGTACACTGCCTGGTGGGGTTGTAAGCCTCTTGAGATCCCTCGAGAGGTAAAACCTGTTGTAAGGTTGCAAAACCACACATCAAAACCCGAGATTTTACTTGCTTTTATAAAAAATATAAAAATACAAAAAGAATCTTCCCTCACCCTTAGACCTATTAGAGTAGTTTTTTCAATCCTAACGACACTATTCCCCTAGAGAACGATCAATCCCCCGGTACTTGCCACTACACTATACTACATCGGTCAGGTACACTGCCTGGTGGGGATTGCAAGCCTCTTGAGATCCCTCGAGAGGTAAAACCTATTGTAAGGTCGCAAAACCACGCATCACCACTCTCGAGGACTTAAAAGCTAAACATCCCTTCAAGTCTGCTCCTGCTCGGCCGGATATACCGATTGATCATCATGACCTCACTGCATCTCCTGCTGTGGTTTTTGATATGATTAAGAGTTTCCCCCGTGGTACCTCTTGCGGTCGAGATGGTTTGCGTGCCCAACAGTTAATTGCCTCTATCACCCAAGTAGTGAACCTGTTTCTCGGTGGCCAATGCCCCAGGGCGTTGGGTGAATATATTGCTAGTGCTCCCCTCACACCGCTGATCAAGCCAGGAGGTGGTATCCGTCCCATTGCTGTGGGGACCATTTGGAGGCGCTTAGTATCCAAGATTGGTGCTTCCTTGATTGGTCATTCTTTAGATGGTTATTTGAACGATCTACAGTTCGGCGTTGGGGTGTCTGGAGGAGGGGAGGCTATTCTTCACGCTGTGAATCGGTTCCTTGAAGACTGTGGGGATAAGGTGGGTCTTTCGATGTTGCTGGTGGATTTCAAAAATGCCTTTAATTTGGTGGATCGGGAGGTTATGTTACAGGAGGTTCGCCTTCGTTGCCCTGCTATTTCACGTTGGGTGGAATTCTGCTACTCCAGCCTAGCTAGACTCTATTATGGGGAACACATCTTATGGTCGTACCAAGGGGTGCAACAAGGCGACCCACTCGGACCTCTACTTTTTGCCCTAGTGTTACACCCCCTGGTACGCAAGATTAGAGACTCCTTTGATCTTGCCTTCCAAGCGTGGTATCTGGATGATGGCACTATTATTGGTGATACTCTGGTCGTGGGGAAGGTCTTAGATCTTATTATGTCAGATGGACCTAGTTGTGGCTTGCACCTTAATGTGGATAAAACTGAAGTTTTTTGGCCAACTGAAGATCCCAGAAGCAGGCTCACGGGTGTTTTCCCGCCTAATATTGCTCGCCCTTTACACGGTGTTAAATTATTGGGTGGGCCGGCCAGCGTGGACTTTGAGTTTAGTAGTGGGCTTGCTATGAAAAGGGTTGCTAAAACCATCGAGCTTATGGATGCCGTTGCTAAGCTTAATGATCCTCAATGTGAGTTGCTCCTTCTCCGTACTTGTGCCGGTATTTCAAAGTTATACTTCTCTATGCGCACATGTTCTCCCCGGGTCTTTGAGGGTGCCCAGACTTCATTTGATGCGGCACTTCATTCCTCTATGGAACGTATTGTCACTGCTTCTGGACCTGGGTTTGGGATTGGCAATGGAGATTGGCCACGCTTCCGTTTGAGTTTGGGGGGCTTGGCGTATATTCTGCAGGTGATGTCTTGAATTATGCTTTCCTTGCGTCTAGACTCCAATCTGCTAGCTTACAGACTAAGCTCCTCCGACAGTCTGGCATAGTAAATCATGGATCTTCCTTTAACGACGCTCTGTGTACTTTTAACGCGGAAATGGAGTTCGACCTTTTAAGTAACCCGGTTGAGATCGCTGTCCCCAAACTTATGAAGAAATTGGCAGATATATATTTCACACGTGTTACTAAAACGGTTGAATCCACTTTTGGCCTATCCACTCGACAGATGGCGCTTTGGAGATCGCAATGGGAAGATTACACATCCGATTGGCTTAGGGTGGCCCCGATATCTGGGTTGGGGCAGACTGTGAACGCTAGAACTTACCGATGTGTTTTATGCTACCGCCTAGGTGTCCCCCTGTTCTCTGTCCAGATGTCGTGCTCAGCTTGTTCCAGGTTATTTGCGGGGGACATTTACGGGGATCATGCAGTGTCATGTGCTGGTATTATTGGTATTAAGCACCGGCACAACGTGGTACGCGACACTCTCGCTGATATCTGTTCTCGGTCTGGGATCTCGGTTCGTAAAGAGGTTGACATCGACCTTTGTGGAGAAAGGGACAAAAGCTTACGCCCAGCTGATGTATTGCTATATTCTTGGGACGGTGGGCAGGATGTTTGTGTCGATTTGACAGGGTCGTCTCCTTTGACGCAATCGGGTATGGTCGATTTTGTGCCAGGACGAGCGGTGGTTAAAGCAGCACAACGCAAGCGTATCAAATATGAAACCAAGTGTGCCGATATTGGATATGGGTTTCTTCCCTTCTCGTTCTCTTCCTTTGGGGAACTTGAGAAGGATGCAGTGGCCTTACTGAAGTGGATCCGAAAGTTCTCAGTGAGTCAAGACATCGGATCGCAAGTCGCTGCTCATATTTTTAGTAGGATTAGCTTTGCAATAGCTAGAGGAGTGGGAGCCCAGTTAGTATCCCGGCTCCCCTCTAATTTCTTGTAAATCCTATGATTTTCTAATGAAGTGATGTTTTATTAAAAAAAAATTAAAAAAAAAAAAAAAAAAAAAAAAATATAATAATAATAATAATAATAAATTTATTAATAATTAGTGTTTATAGAAAATTTACATACTAAACCTTTTAATTTCATAAGTTGACGATTTTTACCCTTGATCTTTTAGGAAATGACATGTTTTACCCTTGAACTTTAGTCAAATGACACTTTATACCCCTAAGTTTCAAAAATCACTCTTTTTACCCCTAGTGTTTCACTTGACAGCAAACTTAATCCCTTTCACAATTTTAGTTAGTGCTTTGTCACTTTTTACCCTTGAGACTTCTAACGCGTTACACCCGAAGTCCTTGTTTTTCAAAAAACGCTTTACTTCATGTAAATTATTGCGAAACTTTGTACGACTCTTTAGTCAACTTATTTATCAGTGTAATAAGTCTATTTTCACCAATTCATAGGTCTTGGTTCGAACCCATGAACTCAAAAACGATTTTTATAAGGTGCGTTTGTCAGTTTGTCGAGGCAGAAAACCACCCGACAAGAAACGACTAGAACTCACTCGTTTCTTAACGAAATGACTTGATTCTTTTTCCTATAGTTAGCTATCTTAATGGTCTATGTGTGTGCAAAAACCTAGAATTTTAGAGATGCGTTTAGTGGTCGAAACTGGAGTTCAAAACTCCAGGTCTGCTGTTGGGTCGCGACAGCTTGAAAAGAAAGAAATAATTTTAGTTTTCGATCTTTAACCTCATTAACTAGAAAACTTAGATTATTTACAGTATCTTAAACATATTTATACCATTTCTAAACACTATAAAAGGTCCTAGGGTTTTTAGAAAAATTATTTAAGTGTGTATATATTTTTGTTCACTCGATAAGTACAAAAAGAAAGTGTAAATTTGATTTTTGCTATTTCTAGGTCATGACATGTTTTAATGAGTGTTTGTTTATGTCATTAAGAGTAATTTAAGTATTGAAAAAGGATTGAAAAGTGCTAGAACATACCTTATGATATTTAGATCGATTAGGGCATAATTATGAACTAGGGTTCTTGAAATGAGTTCTAAGCCTTTAACCTTCCTTCCTTGGCTTTCTTAGGGTTCTTAGGTTCTATCTTAAGGTTGTGGTTTACAGAAATGGTGATGTATATGGCTGTGGTGGTTGATTCGATTGTATAGTGGTGATGAATTAGGGTTTGTAGTGGTTTCTATTTATAGGGAGGTCATTAGGGTTTCTAAGAGATTCTAGTGAGGTTATAGAAGAGTGTGTTGGTGATGTGTGTGGCCATTTTAGGCGCCACATAGGTTAGGAGGGGGAAATGATATGTGTAACTTTATGTATCATACACCTAGCTTGTTTTCTAGAAGGAGGGGATGTGGCATATTAGGGTTCATCCATATGGAAACTTAAGGTTGAAGAAAATGATTTAGAGTTGGTGTTCTAGTCCCATTCGAACTAAACTAGGTGATTTGGAATAGTTTTGGTTCGTTAGTTGCTTTAGGGAGTTGTACCTAGGGCTTGTTTAAGTAGTACTCTAGGGTTTAAGGTAAGATTAGGGTTTCTAGGGTTGTAGGATGTTTAGAATGATTTTTAGAATTCTAGGAAATAATTAAATGTGTATCGAATTTCATTTATATGTAAGAAAATGATTTTGTGCATTATGAAGTTGTACTATAGCTTTAACAAGGTTGTACTAGGGTTAGGAAAATATGAAAAATATAATTTTAATTATTTCTTAATTTTATATAATTTTTATTAAGCTTTAAATACATATAAATGAGTTTTTAAGATTTTGTGCATTGGAGAGTTGTATCTTGAGTTTAAGGAGTTGTACATTTATTAAATAACTTAATAAATTATTTTTAGAAATTATTGTGTGAAATTATTACAAAATATGTCATTTAAATAATTATTATTAAGGTTTTTACAAGATTTTTACTTTCATTTAAGTTTTATGCTTAAATGACCTGTACATTAGTTTAAGGGACTTGTACTTAATATTTTTATAAAAATATTATCTAGGGTTTGTAAGTAAAATAATAGTTTTTGTGAAATTAGGGTTTTATCGGAAGTTATAGTGGAATTAGGGTTTCTGTGCTTTAGTGACTTGTACATTACTTAAATAAATTGTACTTTAATATTTCTAGGGTTTTGTTATTTATAAATGTTGTTATGGTAGTTTAGGGTTTCATAAAACTCTTATCAACTAAGAAACGTTCAGTTTTAAATGTGCGTTAACGAAATAACGTAAAGTGATAAATGGAATCTCATAAAGTTTTAGGTCAAGTATGTTTAAATAATAAATTTGTTAAGGTTGGGTTGCGAGCACGTTTATCAGGAATGTGATCTACATAGTTAAATAAAATAAAAAAATCACGTAGAAAAGGATAAGTTTTTCTATAAGAAGGTTTATTAGAAAGTAAAATTTTTCACAGTGGTTACATTAACTATGAGAGCAGGAGTACATTATGTTCAAGCAACTTATAAAACACACGACCAAACCAAGCCATTTTTTTTTTAAATAACCAAATCCAAACACTGCTTCCAGGAGTACATTATGTTCAAGCAGCTTATAAAGCACATGACCAAACCAAGTTGATACATCTGATAGTCAGAGAGCGAAGTGTTCACATAACAATGCAAAAGCTTAACGTATAGCCTAAATCCTACTCCTATCCTTAAAGGCCACCATCACATTCACATAAATGCAGACAATCAAAATATCCAACAGAAAGCAACAAACCGCAATTACGTAACAGAAAAATAACAAAAAAAACAACAAAATTCTAAAGCAATATAAAGCGCAGCAAAAGGGTCTTACACTTTCAAACGCATAAAAGCTGATAGTGCAAACCCGACCCAAAAGAATGAAAAGTAGTAGCTACACTGCTCTCCACACGAAAAGTATCAAACCATTAAAACGTTGCGATAAATAACTGGGCTCAGATCTGTATATAGGATTCAAGTGACAGAATTATCTTTATTCTGTAATGGCTGCAAACAAACACGGTTGCATAGTATCTATTTTAGTTATGCCATCCGGTTGTTGCCCCGCCAACTTACGGTCGGATATTCCAAGACACACTTCATCTGCCTCAGAGTACAGAGATCATCACAGCCTTTTTGACGCATAACGTGTTATCAACCCGCCATGGCTGCAAACACCACTTCTGTGGTGATGCCCCGCCAAGATACGAATAGATTTCACACGCTATACCAAAGGCATTTTCGATAAAAATAAATGCAAATAAAACTGGTAAACACCTACGCCAAATAACTCTGGTAAGGATCGAAAAAAGAGGATATGCCCACCATGGCTGCAAGATGTGGACCATCTCAGCTTTAATCCCCTTACCCCGTAGACTCATCATAGCATCTTGTAACGAATATCACCATCATTGTTATGCCATTAAACCAATTGAGAACACAATAAGCAGATTGCGAAACCAAAATCAGAACATTCCACGAATCTTTGTAAAAAACTCGTGTTCCAGTGACATAACATTAACCTACAAATCAAACACGGTAAAAGTTACAAACTTTTACAAACCACATACAATCAACACCTCTTACATAACCGAATTTAAGTTTATTTTTCGTTTTAGATTAACTTTACTACATAACTGGATTTCAGTCCCTTAAACGACATGTCAAGTCATTTTTGTGTCAATATATTTTTGGGCCAAATATACGACTAGCCCGGTCTATTAAAGTGTTGGGCTTTTCCCAAAATAGCCCAAGCATTAAACGACTAAATGTGGGAGTCACATGTGACGCGTTTTTTTTGGTACCTAGCGAAAAGTCGCTTAAATCTAGCAGTAGGTCGCTTAAATCTAGCAGTAGGTCACTTAAAATATTGGTACTCTAGTTCAAATATTGGTCGCTTTAAGCGACTTTTTAGAAGTAGCTTAATTCTTTGGGCTATTTTGGGAAAGCGACTTTTTTGAGGCCAAAAACTCCCAACACTTTAATAGACCGGGCTATTTGTAGAATTGGCCCTATATTTTTCGGCTCATGAAGTTATAACACGAAAACAAAAATAACACCAACCAAAATAGCTTACGTCAGATTAAAACCAAGATAAAAACTAATCTTTATACCCCAGAGACCAGTCAAGAACATTAGCAGTAACATGTTACAAAATTTACCATTAAAAACAGTTATATAAGCGTAACTCATATAAGCTAATAAGTCTAAATTACATGACAATATCATTTTCACAACTAAACACATGGCTGCAATTTGATATCCATTCAAGACTTTCATAAAACGCTTAAATTTGAAAACCCCTAAAATTAAACACCTCATACTGCCAAAATAAATCAAAATCCAAACAATTTACCACAACAGAAACCCTAAATCTGAAAATCCCTAAAATTAAACACAACTAAATCCAAACCTATCAAATTCCAACTTAATTAAACCCCAACTTCAATGCTCAGATTTCAATATAACCAAAATCTAAGAAACAAAAAAACACCAACTAAATATTCGAAACTAAAAAATTAAAAGCTTCACTAACCACATCCTTGTGAAAAGCAAGAGATGTCGGAATCATATATACATTATCACATACCTCTTCGAACCTGGAATCAAACACAAAACCATGAATAAAATCACAAACTTTTTATAAAAAAATTAACTGGAATTAAAAAAAATGAAGAACCGTAGATTTCGGTGGCTGGAAATTACTTTGTGTGCGTGCTTTTGAAGAATCCAGAACAATATCAAAATGTGGCTAAAAAAACCCAACAACTGTAGATTGTACCAAAAGCAATATTATAATCGAGATACTGTAGATCTATAGTAACCACACTCACAAAAACACTATAGATGAATTCACTGTAGTTGGGATGGGATCGGGGCAAAGTTTGATCGGACGGTTTTTTTACCGGTGTCGGAGCGAAGGAGAATGTGAGAGAGATGTGAGATATAAGCGGTGTTTAACGGGCCACAAAGTTCTAAATGGAAGTGGACCCCTAAAGTCTATGCCTATAAGTCAATGGTGAACAGTATTCCATCTTTATACTTTACTTATACTTTATACTTTACTTATACTATTTACTTATACTTTATACTTTACTTATACTATTTACTTATACTTTATATCTTACTTATACTATTTAGCTATACTTTATACTTTACTTATACTATTTACTTATACTTTATACTTTACTTATACTTTACTTATACTATTTACTTATACTTTATACTTTACTTATACTTTACTTATAAGTCTATTCCATCTTTATACTTTACTTATACTATTTACTTATACTTTATACTATTTACTTATACTTTATACTTTAATTATACTATTTACTTATACTATTTACTTATACTTTATACTTTACTTATACTATTTACTTATACTTTATACTTTACCTATACTATTTACTTATACGTTATACTTTACTTATAAGTCTATTCCATCTTTATACTTTACTTTTACTTTATACTTTACTTATACTATTTACTTATACTTTATACTTTACTTATACTATTTACTTATACTTTATACTTCACTTATACTATTTACTTATACTATTTACTTTACTTATACTTTACTTATACTATTTACTTATACTTTATACTTACTTATACTATTTACTTATACTTTATACTTTATTTATACTATCCACTTATACTTTATACTTTACTTATACTTTACTTATACCATTTAATTATACTTTATACTTTACTTATACTATTTACTTATACTTTATACTTTACTTATACTATTTACTTATACTTTATACTTTATACTTTACTTATACTATTTACTTATACTTTATACTTTACTTATACTTTATACTTTACTTATACTATTTACTTATACTTTATACTTTACTTATAATTTACTTATACTATTTACTTATACTTTATACTTTACTTATAATTTACTTAAACTATTTACTTATACTTTATACTTTACTTATACTATTTACTTATACTTTATACTTTACTTATACTATTTACTTATACTTTATACTTTACTTATACTATTTATTTATACTTATACTATTTACTTATACTTTATACTTTACTTATACTATTTACTTATACTTTATACTTTACTTATACTTTACTTATACTATTTACTTATACTATTTACTTATAATATTTACTTATACTTTATACTTTACTTATACTTTATACTTTACTTATATTATTTACTTATACTTTGTAATTTACTTATACTATTTACTTATACTTTATACTTTACTTATACTTTACTTATACTATTTAGTTATACTTTATACTTTACTTATACTATTTACTTATACTATTTACATATACCTTTTAATTTACTTATACTTTACTTATACTATTTACTTATACTTTATACTTTACTTATACTATTTACTTATACTTTATACTTTACTTATACTTTATACTTTACTTATACTATTTACTTATACTTTATATTTTACTTATACTATTTACTTATACTTTATACTTCACTTATACTTTACTTATACTATTTACTTATACTTTATACTTTACTTATACTATTAACTTATACTTTATACTTTACGTATACTTATACTGTTTACTTATACTTTATACTTTACTTATACTATTTACTTATACTTTATACTTTACTTATACTTTACCTATACTATTTACTTATACTTTATACTTTACTTATACTATTTACTTATACTTTATACTTTACTTATACTATTTACTTATACTTTATACTTTACTTATACATTACTTATACTATTTACTTATACTTTATACTTTACTTATACTATTTACTTTTACTATTTACTTATACTTTATACTTTACTTATACTATTTACTTTACATATACTATTTACTTATACTTTATTTATACTATTTACTTATACTTTATACTTTACTTATACTATTTACTTTTACTATTTATTTATACTTTATACTTTACTTATACTATTTACTTATACTTTATACTTTACTTATACTTTACTTAAAACTATTTACTTATACTTTATACTTTATACTTTACTTATACTACTTATACTATTTACTTATACTTTATACTTTACTTATACTATTTACTTATACTTTATACTTTACTTATACTATATACTTATACTATTTACTTATACTTTATACTTTACTTATACTTTACTCATGTTATTTACTTATACTTTATACTTTACTTATACTATTTACTTATACTTTATACTTTACTTATACTATTTACTTATGCTTTAAACTTTACTTATATTATTTACTTATACTTTATACTTTACTTATTCTATTTACTTATACTTTATACTTTATTTATACTATCTACTTATACTTTATACTTTAGTTATACTATTTACTTATACTTTATACTTTACTTATACTTTACTTATAAGTTTATTCCATCTTTATACTTTACTTATAATATCCCGTTCCTTATGCAATTGGAGATCAATTTGAAATACATTTCAGACAAGATGATGCATACTGTTGTTAAGATTGATGGAGCCCCACTAGCACCACCACCACCACCACAGAATCTACCTTCTTCACATCTATTTGAAGGTAATTTCTTAACTACTATTGATGTTTCCCACCAATGCGAAAACAGATGTATATAGGTTTGACTATTTTTTATGACTTAATTACTATCTCCCATAAATAACTATATAGTCTTTGATGTATCAGTGTTTTGTAAGATAGCAGGTGGTTTAGATATATGTAACTTTTAAAGTGAAAACAATGCAATGGTTCTAGCAACACATTTGACGCAAAGAAAACGAAAAATACATAAGATTCACTTAACTTGATGAATCTAAAAGAGCAGGAATTCATCTAAATCAAGTTGATGTATGTCATATTGGTTATAATTATTTATCATCTTTTTTATTTCAAGTTTTCTTAGGCCATAAGTTATAATTCCAAAATATATATTCATAATATATTGAAGATATTGTAATTATCCTTTGTGAGTCCAGCAATGCATTAAATACATGAATAAACAAAATAGTGGGTTTAATTAGCCCAATGCAAACTAATAAAGGCCAAGTCTAGCGAATGACCCTTTTGTTGAGAGAGAGACAAAAAAAAAAAAAAAAAGGTGTATATGCAAATTATGTGAGATAGTTGTCAAATGATAATGTCAAAAAAAAAAAAAAAAAAAAAAAAAAAAACTGAGAAGTGTGATAAACAACCACAACCACAACCACACATTTTAAATCTAACTGCAAAAATAGATGCATTTTTTTTTCTCTTTTCATATGAAATGCTCCAACTTGGTTGGAAGAAAAAAGTCTAATGAATATTCGCATACCCATACACATAAACCAAGCACAACCCAACACTTGTTGTATTTTTTTTTTTTTTTGAACGGCAACACTTCTTGTATTAAATGCTTTGAATTAGGGACTGGGGTAAAACAAGCAGTAGCATTAAGCGTTAGGGGCTTTGCTGGCTAGCTCGTGCAATCAGGATAGTAGCAGAAGCATTGTTCATTAAAGCGGTCTTATGATCACGAATCTCTTGTGAATCATGAATGAAGTAGTGCGTACTAACTTGCATTTGAATTTGCTTAATTTTTAGGTAGTAGAGAAAACTACGTTAAGTATGGTGTTGGACTTTATAAAGCATCCATCAAAGGAAACTGGAAAGCTGCTAAAGCCATTCTTGACGAACAACCACATCTTGTCCGTTCCGCTATCACCGAACAGTATGATACAATGCTTCACATTGCAGCATCAGCAAAAAACACCAAGACTTTGGAAAACTTTGTGAAAAATCTAGTAAGTTTGATGGCGGCCAAGGATCTCGAACTACAGAATAAATTTTACAGTACTGCCCTCAATTTAGCAGCTAGCGTGGGAAACATTAATACCGCCATGATAATGATTAACAAGAACCCAGCCGTGTTGGAAATTCCTGGAAATTATGGATCGATGCCAATCTTTATAGCTGCTTTATATGCAAAACCCGATATGGTTAGGTATCTATATAGTATTTCTAACAAAATGTCTGGCGATTTATGGACAAACAAAAATCGGGGTCGGGTCTTACTAAGATGTGTTGAAGCTAACATCTTTGGTAAGTTGTTCATAGTTTCTTACAATTCCTCTTATGTTATTCTCACGCTTCAGATTTTTCCATTAATTTACCCATTCGTTAGTTGCAAACATCTAATACCGAACTTTCTTTTCTCATCTTTAGCTTGGCAGTTGCTATGTTTCCTTGCGGGTTGAATTTTTCTTTCAGCATATTTATGTTGTCTCTTTATAGTTTTGTCAAATACTTTTTAAGCATTAGTGGATACAATTTATCTTGTTAAGTGAAAGGAATTTTTTGCAGATGTTGCTCTAAATATAGTACATGATCACCCCGAACTGATCGCTGCCGGAAACAGATTAGTCAGTGATGTTCTACTTGTTCTGGCCCAGAAGACTCGTGAATTAAAAGGAATAAAACCACACATTATTTGGCGAGTCATCAGATCAAGTAAGTATCTGCTCCTCGGTCATATTCTTTGCATCCTTCTACTCTGTACGTTAAGTTAGTTTTTCGGTTTTTCTTAAAAATAGTTTCTATATGTAGACAATTAATGGAATTTTGATGATGTTTCTATATCAACGATATTATCTCCAGTACATATCATAGTCAGGTGATCAGTGATTGGTTTGTATACATCCAGTGATGTCCTTATGCTTGTGATCTGTAATGCTACACTTTGATTAAATTCATGTACTCTACATAAAGTCATACTTGGTTGTTGTTTTCAGTTTTTGCAGTATTTTATGTGAAGTTAGGGAATGCTGAAAAAGAAAGTCAAGCCCTGAAATTATTGAGGAAAATCTGGCAAAAAATTGTCAAATTTCCAAAGGCAGATATTGATGATATAATCGGAGGGCCAGCTGTACTTTTTGTTGCTGCAAAATTGGGCAACACAAGGTTTATAATTGAGATGATTCAGTCATATCCTGATCTTGTGTGGAGACAGAATGAGAAAGGGCAAACTATATTTCACATTGCGGTGAAGTATCGTCATGAAAATATCTATAATTTGTTATATGAGATTGGCTCAATGAAAGAACTAATAACTCCTATTAAAGACTATAAAGGCAATAACTTGTTGCATTTTGCTGCAAAGGGTAAACTATCTCAAAATGTGTCAGGAGTTGCTCTACAGATGCCACAGCAGTTATTATGGTTCAAGGTACATTTGTCCCTTTAAGCTTAAGAATTAACTTTCTTTTGTTATATGTTTGTAAGGTTGACTTGAATGCCAACATGTTCTTGTGGAACAATATTATTGCGTCTATTTATATAGGTTGTATCCCAAACAGCCAAATAAAGAAATTTAGTTAAAAAGGAAACGGGTCAAATGGGTATTTCAAGTGTATTTTTGATGCATTCAACCTCCTTAACTGCTTTTATTGTTTGGGTAAAAGGGTTTTAACCTGGTAAATAACAACCTCCTGAACTGTTTCTTAACAATAGATTAGTATTGTAATTATATAGTGTTTGTAATCATAGAAACTAAATAATTTACAGCATTTTAATGAATGTACAAAAACTTTTTGCGGGTCAACCTGGCGCAATTACCTATTTCATTGGAACCCATTTTTAAAACAGTCATCCAATTGGCCCATTTTTCCAACTTTACAACAAATGAGGCATATGGTTTTTGACACTTTTACTGACGAGATATATATAATATATATGTATGGCAGGAGGTGGAGCAGTTGGTCCCGTTAAGTGTTAGGCAATGGAAGAATAGAGATGGTCACACAGCATATGACTTATTCTCCCTAAGGCACGAAGACGTAGTAAACAAGAAAGATAAGGTCTGGATGAAGGATACAACATCTCAATGTATGGTGGTTTCAACCCTCATGGCCACCATAGCATTTGCAGCTGCTTTTACACTTCCTGGTGGATACAACCAGAATACCGGTATTCCTTTTTTCAAACAAAAACCACCCCTTATTGTTTTTGTGATCGCAGATGCTGTTTCTTTAATATTCTCTTCAACCTCGGGCCTCATATTCTTATCTATCCTCATATCTCATTTTGCTGAACGTGATTTCTTGTATTATTTACCCATAAAGCTAATGTGGGGTCTTGCAACACTTTTCCTCTCTATTATCACCATGATGGTTGCTTTTAGTGCCAGCTTCTTTCTACTATACAATAACGATATGCGATGGCTGCCAGTCATTATCACTACTTTGGCTGGCGTACCAGTTATTGTATTTGCTAAAATGCAATTTCGCCTTTTACGGGATGTTGTTTACTCCAATTATCGATTTTATCATTTTAAACCCAAAAAAGGCATGCTTTTCGAATAAACTCATTGTAACGTTTGTGTTATTTGGAGATAATTTGGCGACCATTTTAAGCGTTGGATCATCAAATTCTTGATTGATTGTTTCGTCGTGTTGCATCTATTGTTATTTGTTTTGCATATGGATAATAATATACAGTACTACTAGTAGGTACCTGATGCGGCAGCGGATACTTTGTAATTTAATGTAATTTAATATTTTTGGCAGAAATTTATTGTTCATTTCTATGTGTCAATAGCTTTAGCGTTATAAGCAATGACAAAAGTTTGGTGGAGCTTTTCTTAGTTTGTATTATTTTGTTTGTTTATTTTTTGCTTGGTTTGTTCAATGGGTTATTTTTCATTGAGGGGTTCTTAGTGTATCATTAATTGTAGTTGTTGATAACTGAATTGATAAATCTTTGTGTATTTACTTAGTGACATTTAATAAAGAAATTGTATTTGAATTGGTTGTAGTGAGTTGTACATTATGCATTATTATTATTATTATTTTTACCTTGAAATGGTGAATTGTATTAATAACTGAATCTGCAAATTACATCTTAGAAACATCAAACTTTGTAGACATGCCCACAAAGCTGAAAAATGAACAGACATACAAACAACCAGCTAAAACAATCACCATTCTTCTAAAGTCAGCACATTGTAGCAGGCTAAACTTTAGGCAACCATGGAAAAAATATCCTACTTGACTACATTTCCACATGGACAAACACCCTGCCTAATAACACCTGCAGCCCATACAAGTGCTACTAGAGGCTCTTGCCCACTGTTCCATTGAGGCTCAAATACACAGAGATACATTTCCATTACCGGCATCACTCAAATGTATTGAGTTACCCAAGGAGACATCCCACCTTGACTACATTTCCCAGACCTTTGCTCAACTCTGAACCAACTGACCCTCCCAGAAAGCAATGAACAGAACAAAGGCTAGGCCTCATCAGGCTGGCATTCCACCAAACATTCTGGAACCTACTTTATGATAAGACTACTAATCCAAATAGACAGAGCAGGGAATCTAAAACTTGTTACCACTCAAGATACAAGGCCATCAGCATCCCATAACTACAAACAAAAACACTGAACTCACCAAATAGACAGACCATGGATGACTTGTGATAAAGCAACCTCTATAGGGTAGTGTCATCTTTCATCACTCACCAAATAGACACTCTTACTTATCACAACAACACTGAGCCACATTCAACATAAGAGAAACTCTTATTCCTTCAGACCATACTAGAACCAAACACCCCTTTAACTACATACAAATTATGCATTATTATTTGTGTTGATGAATTTTAAGTATTTATAATCTTAGTGTCATATATGCCTCAAAAGGGCTTTATGCATTATAAGATAGTAAGATTACGGTAAACCAAAGTGTTCGCGTCCCCAATGATATCTCATGTGTGAGAACGTTCTCAATTAAATAGTTGTGATTTTGAGTCCAGTTTAGTAAATTGTGTGATTTATATGTTCGTGTTTATAAATACTGTAGTAAATTGTGTGATTTATTTGTTGTGTTTATAATGTGGGATAATTAGTTGACGTTAAAAAGAAAAAAGAAAAGAAAAGAGAAGAAGGAAAAGAAAAAGGCGGTTATTGTAATATAAAGTGAGATTGCGTTTTGTATGTGATTATCCATGGTATGATTACGTAAACATAAACATTAAAATGAATCAAAATTATGTGACCTCAACTAGTTTCATGAGGATGGAATTATGAATATAATCATTAAAACGAATATTCAAAGGCCAAAGATGAATATGATATGAAAATCAAGATGAAATCGACATAAATCACAAAATCTCCAAAAATTCAATGAATAAATTTTAACCATTTGTGAAATCACACGTGTCACGAGAATATGGATTATTTCGTAAATAGAAATGAAGAGAAAAAAGCATGGCGAGCAAAGTAATTTGCTTGCCACTTACACGTGTCACGAGCAAAATGGCATGGAAATGGCATGGCGAGCAAATTAAAAGGCGAGCAAACTTGTTTTGCTCGCTATGTCTTATTTGGTAACACAAACTTCTAAGGTCACAATTGGTGAAACGGTTTTCAAAATGTCAATTCTAGAAATTTTCACTATTAAAAAGTTCAGTGTCAATAATATTCAAGCAATCATTCTTCTTGTTTATTCTATCTGCTCTATCGTACATATGGAGCTTGTTATCATATCTTATTATCATGGAAGTTTACTTGCAAGTGTCATCTTCACATGTTTAATAATACGGGACTTACCCGTATGTTTAGTTAAGTGTAATATATTTGAGGGCTTGCTATACGAACGAGGTTGTACATGTTCAAAGTGATGGAACCAGGACTAAAAGAGATCGGGTGTACAATTTTGATTAAAACGATTGACTGTAACAACATATTAAATTTACTTTTCACATGTTAATGAACTATGTAAGTACGTATTGGAAAACAATTTCTTTTAAACTGGGTGCATTTAAGAGAATTTGGGTTTTTTTTACGAAAATTACCATTATGAACCAAAATTTTACGGGATCGTGACACCGCGGGGGCCCCTAGTTTCATTCCTGTTCAGGTTACCCGTGATGACTATTATGGTCGTACTATGTCTACTTCTTTATGTTTAAAAAGAAAGAATTAACAAGTGTAATATATGATATCCTAAGTTTTTGGAAGTAGTAAAGATGTATTGACGTTGAAATTGACACAAAGTGCAAAAGGAAATGGATTCGGTTAACGAATGAGAACAAAATCTGTAAATGAAACCAAATTCAATGCCGGTTTGCAAAATCTTTCTTGTGCCACTCAAAATGTTTCAATGTCTTTTGTGTCACTAGATTTCACCTTCCTATTTTCCCGGATATAAGATCTCATTTTCACAAATCCCAAGAGGAGTCGGAGTAGGTATTAGTAGGCGTAGTTTAATATGTATCGTATTTGTTATGTAATACTAGAACCTAATGCCGAATTTTGGTTTATTTTTGTATAAAGTTCGTATTTGTTAGTTTAATTAGTATCGTGTTTGGCATTGTATCATATTGTCGATTTGGTATTGCGGATATTGGTTGATTTACAGGTGTAATGGTAGGTTTTTTCCGGAAAAAACCTGGATTTACAGGCTGCTGCTGCAATTTTTTTTTTTGCATACTTCACACTTTGGGTCGACATTGTCGACCCAAATCACACAGAAAATGTCGAGATAATAGGTGGAAAGTGCACATGAACAGTGCGTAGCTTAGAGAATTAAAAAAATAAATAATTATATGGCACGACATTGTCGTGCCAAAGGGAATTACAAAAAAAACAATTATTTAATTAAATAAACGATTTAATAAAATAAAAAAATATTTGGCACGATAAAATCGTACCAAATATTCAAAGATTGTCGACCCATATGGTAACCCCAGTGTTGACTGCTTTGTGGGGCCCATTTTTAATGTCGACCCATTTTAATGTATTTTTGTCGAGACAAAAAAATTTGGGTCATAAAATTTGGCATGACCCATAAGGGTCAAAAATGTCGACCCAAACAATTAGTCTCGACTTTTCTTCATGATTTGGTACGAGATAATCGTGCCATTTCATACCTTTTTTTGTAGTGCTATCGTACATATGGAGCTTGTTATCATATCTTATTTTCATGGAAGTTTACTTGCAAATGTCATCTTCACATGTTTAATAATACGGGACTTACCCGTATGTTTAGTTAAGTGTAATTTATTTGAGGGCTTGCTATACGAACGAGGTTGTACATGTCCAAAGTGATGGAACCATGACTAAAAGAGATCGGGTGTACAATTTTGATTAAAACGATTGACTGTAACAACATACTAAATTTACTTTTCACATGCTAATGAACTAAGTAAGTACGTATTGGAAAACAATTTCTTTTAAACCGGGTGCAGTTAAGAGAATTTGGGTTTTTTACGAAAATTACAATTACGAACCAAAATTTTACTGGATCCCGTGACACCGTGGGGGTCCCTAGTTTCGTGCCTGTTCAAGTTACCCGTGACGACTATTGCCGTACTATGTCTACTTCTTTATGTTTAAAAAGAAAGAATTAACAAGTGGAAAAAAATTAACAAGTGTAATATATGATATCCTAAGTCTTTGGAAGTAGTAAAGATGCATTGACATTGAAATTGACACAAAATGCAATAAAGGAAATGGATTCGGTTAACGAATGAGAACAAAATTCGTAAATGAAACCAAATTCAATGCCGGTTTGCAAAATCTTTCTTGTGCCACTCAAAATGTTTCAATGTCTTTTGTGTCACTAGATTTCACCATCCTACTTTCCCGGATATAAGATCTCATTACCACAAATCCCAAGGCCGTTAAGTAAAAAAAAAAAAGTAAAGTAACTCCCAATACCGTCTTCCACGGGTTATGGGCCCCAATACCATCGAAGACGGTGTATGGGGGAGGTTGAGACGTAGACAGCCTTACCCCTACCTAAGGTAGAGAGGCTGCTTCCGGTTCTACCAAAGGTAGAAAAGGACCCCCGACCTATTGTAGGGAGTGAGGATCGAACCCTTGACCTCTCGATTGAGAGGCAAGGGGTTTTCCAACTGATCGAACCCCCGGCCGTTAAGTACAAGTGGATATTTGTTTTATTTGACTTAAAGACGGTGTATTATGAGGCTTGAGGTAATAAGGAGACTTTAAAACCGCATTCTTTCATCTTAACATCACATCAGATTTTTCTTTGTACAACCAACTTCACCGTAAATTTAGTGTAATAAGACAGTTAACTTTATCACCAACTTAGTGTAATAAAACCCACTTCACCATCATAGCTTAGAGCACAGGGTACCGTAACGCCACATTGGGCGTTAATCCTATGTGGCGCTGGCGTTGGTTTGTGTTACCATACCGGGTGAGCTTGATGTTGGTTTGTGTTTACGGTGAGGCCCAAAAAGTGGTGTTGGTTTGTGTTATGATACCTAGTAGTTTTTGTGGTGTTGGTGTTAAAGTGAGGACGGTGATGTGGCGCTGCTGGCACCGAAAAAGTGTTGTTTTTGGTGTTGGTTTGTGTTATGATACCTAGTGCTTTTACTCCACTTAAACACAAATATAACCCATCAAAACACACACACACACATACACAAAACAAACTACACGACTCAGTCTTGGTATCGACCGACTCTTCCATTTTCTTAGTTGAAGACGCGTGCTCATCTTGAGCCGTAATAAAAGAGACGCGTCTTGGGTGGACCGAGACTTGATCGTCATGCCCTTATTTATTACGCCTGGTCTAATGGCATAACTGATAGGATAAATTATAAGGAAATTTAACGTATTATTCAGTTTTTCGGGTATATGTTACGTAAACCACCACAATCATAGCCTAATGGTCAAACGCACTAATGTTCTTATAAATTTTGTACACATTCTTAAAGTGGTCACGAAAAAGTTAGAAATGGCTATGGGAATACTTCTATTAAGCCGTATAAATCTGAGTGAATGACTCACTTTTTTACCCGTATGCGTTATATACTTTTATTTTCTCAATAATTTTGACATAGTTTAAATATCCACACTTGATGTATATCTTACGATGGAGTAAGTTAGTATAACTTCTTTAGTAGCTCGAAAAGCATACATTGAACTGCAATATTTCGTGTTTTAATATTTTTGTTTCCAAATGGGTCAGGGTGTGTATTCAGTGTATATAGCCTCCACCTGTTTCCAATACAAATAAGGGAGAATTACATATATATATCTCTCTTTTACTTCACAATTACATATATATTCAACCTAACTTAAAAGTTACATATATATCCAATCTAAACTTAAAATTGCATATATATATATCTAAACTAATTTAAAAACTACATATACATCCAATCTAAAACTTATAATTACCATATATGTATGTCCAAATACCCTATTTATATATAATTAAAACCTTACAATGCATATTAAAATCATTTGATTTTAAAATGACCATTATACTCTTGTTTCTCTTTTCATTATAATCACACATAGGGGTGTTAATCGGGACAGGTTGGTCGGGTTTGGGTCAATTCGGGTCGAGGCTGAAAAAACATACCATAACCCAATTCTATTTAGAACCCGACCCGAATAGACCCGAACCCGACTAACCCGGGTTCAAAATAGAGTCGGGTTCGGGTATGCTTTTTAAGCCTCATCACGAATTGACCCGAACCAAATAGACCTGAAGCCGACTAACCCGGGTTCTAAATAGAGTCGAGTTTAGGTATGATTTTTTAGCCTCAACCCGAATTGACACGACCCGAATATACCCGAACCGGGTTCTAAATAGAGTCGGGTTCAGGTATGTTTTGTAGCCCAAACCCGAATTAACCCGAACCCGACTAACCCGGGTTCCGAATAGAGTCGGGTTCGTGTATGTTTTTTTTGCCTCGACCTGGATTGACCCGAACCCGACAAACCCGACCCGACTAACACCTCTATGTGTGATTATAATGAAAAGGGAAACAAGGGTATAATGGTCATTTTAAAATCAAATATTATTTAATATGTATTTTAAGGTTTTAATTATATATAAATTGGGTATTTGGACATATATGATAATTTTAAGTTTTAAATTGGATATATATGTAATTTTTAAGTTAGATCGGATATATATGTAATTTTAAGTTTTAGATTGGTTACATATGTAATTTTTAAGTTAGGTTGGATATATATGTAATTTTGTGACAAAAGAGAGATATATATGTAATTCTCCCTGCAAATAAATAATCTTCCCAACGAAATAAAGAAAGCACATAATTAATGCTCGTGTTTTCTGTATTATATTGCAAACGAGGCATGATACAACCCGTGCGATGCACAGGCTTGTTTGCTGACTAATTAAATTGTTTTCCGTAACGTTGATGCATCTTTACCCTTGTCGGATCGGGGTAGCACATGATGGTATTTAGATGCCTATTAGAGAAGTTGTATTGTATTTATTTTAGTAGAATTGATATTTAGAGGCCTAGTAATGTTATAATAACTTTTTGCATTTGAATTAGTTTATTTTCATTAAAAGTTTTAATTAACATATAAATACAAAGATAAATTATAATCATTTATTTTAAGTTCAGGATGTTAATGGTAATACATTGTGAATGGAGGGGTTGTTTTATATCCTATAAATGAGGGTTTATATTGTAATTTTTTTAAGTCTAGGATATTAATGGTAATAATCATTTAATAACATTGTTATTTTGAGGCATTATAGTATTTAAACTATTTTATTAACATTAAAATAGTATACATGAAGAGACATTTTGTTTAAATGAGTCTCTTCACATGTAATATTTTAATATGAAGAAGTTACATTCTTAAATGTTGTATACGTTCTTAAGTTTTGTAATAACTAATTTTTTTATTGATAACAATTGAATATTTTACAACTGTATCTGTCTACATCCTTGGCTATATATAATTATATATGGTCAAGAAAAGGTGAGAAGCTAAAGAATTCTTTTTAAGAAAAAATACACAACACTACGCGTTAAACAATGCATTAAAACTAAAAAAAAACAAAGGCCTTATCTACAAAGTACAATATATTTCCTTGTAGTCATCTCGGTAAAGAGAAAATATGTTACTCCGTATTATGCATCTATCTCCATTAAGCAAAGTTTTATTTTGCAATAATTAGTCGGCCCTCAATAATTACATATCTTATATTGTTTGCCTACAAACAGATTAATATGGGCTTATGTAAGACCTTTATGTTCCACTTTAACTTTTAACCATGGTCCTTTTCAGTTTTCACCTCTTGGTCTAAACCTTCATTCCAGAAAACCTTCTTCCCTTTTCAAATTTTAAATCAACCATTCTACCTAATATGCAACATTATTTACTACTCCTATATGTGATATGACTCGTACCGTTATGTCGGTCTATCTTTTTGGTCTTTCTTGTTAACACGACATCGAAAAAACGAATTTGAAGAAACATCAATCTGGGAAAGTTGAAAAAAAAAGAGGATCTACTGTGTAAATATCATAACTCTATAGTCTATAGTTCTTATAAAGGAATGGTTTCTGATGTCGGCCAATGATTTTTAAATATATCACCTAAGGTTAAATCAAACGAAATGATGAGTAAGTTACATGTTTAATTGCAAAGGTTATATGGACTTTGGTTTCGAATTATGATTACCCTTTACTCGTTTATGAATATAAGCCCAGTCAAGTCAAATAGGCCCGATCCAATAACCAAACAATAATACGTACATATTATCCTAACCCTAAACAGACACATTGATAGATCCGCCTCCCACCTCACTTTCTCTCCCTTATGAAAAAGCAGTCATCTCTCCAAACCTTTTCATAACTCCTTTGTTGTTTAAACCAAAACAGATATCAAGCACGCACATAATCTTTCTTCAGCTATCATATCTTTCGAAGAACAAAGAGCAACAACTGTTTTAGGCTTCAAGATCTCACAAAGAGGTCTCGGGTAGGTGATATGTGTTTTGGTTTTCGTTTTTGTTATAAAACGAATAAAAGAACGATTGAAACAGTGGTTTTGGTCTTTCTTTAAATGTATTCGTATATTAAAAAAGAAGGTATACTTCTTATAGATCAACGATGATAATGATTCAACAAAAAAAATCTTTTAAAGATTAGATAAAATGTTGAACAAAATCTGAGATCTTGTGGTTTTCGTGCTATGTTTGAGATGGGGAGAGATGAAAGGGTCATGGTTGTGTCTAGATTAGGATTTGTGTTGGTTTTGGACTTGGTTTTCATGGCTCCAAACTGTGTTCCGATGATGATGTCGACCGTGAATAATATTGGGTTTGGGGTTGGGTGGGAACCAACATCGAACATATATACGGATTCTGTAGTAATTTCTGTTAAAATTACATACACCAATATTATTAAAAATAACAATATGTTAGCTATATCAGCAATAAAAAAAAAAAAAGTGATAGAAACAATGAAATTGTTACCTTAAGGAAAGGAAGATATGTGTTGAAAACAATAGATGAAAATGAAATTGATTTAATGGAGAATGTGAATTGAGATTAGAGAGAGAAAGATATAAAGGAAGGTCAGTAGGAATCACATGGGAGCATGCCTTGGTCAGTTCTTTAAATCCTTGTTTTTGTTTTTTAATTGTTGTAGGTAATTGTGAGATGGTTACAGAGATGGGTTATAGATTAGAGTTTTTTTATTGAGGTTGATTGTAGATCGTGAGCTAATGGGTTCTTGATCTCGGTTGTTATTATTTTTTATTTTTTTTCGTTTTTGATAATGAACCATCAAATACAAATCCATCAACAATAATAACCGAATCAACAGCCCAAAACAACAACGAAACCACCAAGCTCGAAACACCACCTCTTAAATTAAGATTCGGTGGTGTCGGCGGCGGAAACAGTTGATGTTGACAGCAGTTTGGTAGCTGTGGCGATGGAAGAATGAGCTGAGCCTGCTGAATTGTGCTATTTATACTTCAAAAAAGAAGTTGAAAGAGCTCGAACAATAAATATACTAATCTTTTCGTTTTCTTATTTTAATGGTGAGTTATAAATATTATTTGAGGTTTAAATTCTGCAATATTAATACTCGAAACTAATGACTTGTTTGTAGTTATTTTGGTATGCATACTAATGTTTGTACCGTACTTATGTTTGTGCACAACCACCCTTGCACATTGAATTAAGGTACTCAACTTTTAAGTATAATAGATAAACTAACTTAACTGCAATAACTGAAACTGAATAATTAATAAAAATAGAAGATATTGGAGTATAATAAAAGCAAGAGAATTACTAGTAATATTAAAACTAGTAGTTATGGTGGCACGAAGGGAAATCAAAACACCATGTCACCTTACCGACACTTCAGATTCTCTTTAATAGACCAAACACATGTTAAGCCCGTAGTAAGGTGACCCAGTGGATACCAAAAACATACCTCACAAAAATTAATTAAAAAAATGCAGACACAAACCAAATGCACAAATGAGTTCACCTAGGCGATCGAATCACACACAAAAAAAAGGTGTGGGGGGGGGGGGGGGGGGCGTCCTCTAAGGTCTCCATCGTGGGGGCACACTTCCGTAGACTGACCCTTGCAAGGGTCGGCATAACGAGCAGTCTAACATAGCTTCTGTAACTTTAGACCATGTGTAATGGTTCGTCCCTCACTCGCCCGACCCCTTAAAAGGACGAGTCCCAAGTCCCAACCCAGTTCCAACCATTAAATACCCTTTGGGGGACGCGTTTGAAGACAAGAAAAAACAAAAGTTAGTCTCGTATGCGACCGAGTTGTGTTGTATGTTTACGTGTGTGGGGTTTTATTAAATGATTTTGTCGGTCTCATAAGTTGATCACGAAATTTTTTTAGAGAGAGAAATCTGATGTTACAGTGATATCCTTGGTCTTTTGGTGGTCACCATTAAGTAACTATTTTCTTTTAGTAGCTATCCATTCTTTTATTTTAATTAATAGTTATGTCTTTTGACATTATCATTAAAAAAAATGTTTCATGATCTTTGAATAAGTATAATAGTACAAGTTTTCGTATGTGTAACAAGGAGTTGCATGTGATCACATGATTTTGGATTAGCTTAAGCATTGCTAAAGAATGGTCAACTTCAATTTTGTTTTGGAAATATAATGACAAGCATGTGTTAAAGCAACATATAATAAAAAACTATTGTAATTTTAATACTTTAGTATATTTTTCTGTACTAATTAAATAAATGCTGTCACTAATCATTAGCTACCCACACACCAATTCATGCTTCTTTTTCAAGTGATTTTAATATCACATATTGTATAATGCATATAATATTTTACTCATAATATAAAAACAAGTCTTATATTAGTTCAATATATAAGGAATATTTTGATAATACGAAAATCAAGAAAAGCAAAAATTCTGACAGTTTGGGCAATGCATAAGAAAATATATGCTGCCATTTGTTTTAGAGCAAGAAATTCAGTGGCGGACGCGAAAATTTGTCACATGATATGCACTCTTAAATAAACTTTGCAAAGGATACGCATTTAGTATTAAACTCTGAAATATGTAAAGCAAAATTTCGTTTTATACTATTGATGGCGATTTTAAGGTATGCAACGTGCATATCATCTGCCTTAAGTATGTCCACCCCTGACAAGAATTATAATCATCTTCGTCATGTGGTAAAGTGTCTCTAAAATGTTATAAGAGGCTATAGTTTGAATCTCGTCGAGTGAACAATTTCGAATGAACACAAAAACGTCTTAATGTTGTCACAAGAACACATGTTAGGTTGCATATATTAGAGCCGAAAGACCCGGCAACCAATGATCCTTCTCCATTTACTTGTTCTTACTTTCGAAGGAGCCGACAATTTGTATTCTTAATATTATAGTATATCAAATCAACAAATCTTGCTAAAGTTTGAACATTTATGTTTTGAATGATGTTGATAATCTCTTCACATATGATGTAATTCTAACTCAGAATTTTCAGATTATTAAAGAAAGAATAAAATTAGAAACGAACTTACTATTCAAACATATAAGAATCTTAAGGCCCAAGTCCATTAAAGCATGATTTGGTCCAAATAAAAAGCCCAAAGCTATCACGATATCCAACCCCATCCAATTAGGTAGCTTGGGGGTGTTTAGGTTTGCATATTTGTAAAAGTTACATATTAAGAAGTTAAAAATAAAAAAATAATAATAAATAATAATAAATAAATAATAATAAATAAATTAATAAATCATTTTAGGTGTTTGTATAAGGTTTATACCAAAAATTTATTGGCTTAGTTATAGGTGAAACCATGAACGTGTTAATAAGTCGAAGCTGGTCTTGCAAGCGTAAGCTAAAGATGTTTCAAACAAGTTTACCAAAACATGAAGCACTCTTGACATATACTATTGGGCTACACACAGTAAGGGGAGTGATTAACCTTCATTTTATCCGCCACGTCAGCTTTCTCTCTCCGGCGATTGGTTGCAACAGTAAGACTACCTACAGTAAAAAAACATACCCCACATAAATACCTTTTATATTTAATTAAATAAACACAAAAGAAACAAACGATCTAGCTCGCTTAGACGACCCCAATCTCCCAACATTTGCAATCGATCGATGTGCCACACTAAGAAATTTTGATTGATCGTTTGGTGGGATTGATCGATTGTATATTTATTATTGTGTGCAGCCTTATGATACATATAACATAAAACTTGAGTTCTTTGGGCTTTTTTTCGTGTCCATTATAAAATCCAGTCTTGTACATTGTTAGACCATGAAACAATTTAAACAAGACTTAACATTGTCATTTTGTCTAGATTGCTGAAACTAGCAAGTCTTTGCTATTAACATGTAACTGTCTCTTTGACTGCAAAAACATTATACATTGAAGCTTAATGCATGCCTATGGTACACTTCCCATATTTTACCTATCTTCACCTATGAATTTTACACTTCTAACCTAACATACACTAAGGCATGGGATGCCTAAACAATGAGTAACCTAACTAAATCTACAAATAAAAAATCAGGGCTAGGTGGATGTACAATGTGGTTTTGATATGCAAATATGACAACAACCTTCTACTCCAGTAAAATTGGAAATCTCGATTTTCAAGAAGTTTTCGCTCGTAAAAAATCGAATTCTGGATTCTCGAGTTCTGGAATATCAATGAGTTCGCCCTCTGGTTGAAAATCGGCAAAATCCTTCTCATTGAAATAGTGGTTAATTTCATCAAACGAAAAATGAACACTGCAAATAAATGTAAATTAGTCATATCAATCACATTGCTGCTTTTAACTATGAAAACTTTAATCGAGAAATAAGTTAGTTTATGTAATCATCGACATACCGACATTCGTCATCCAGCAAATAAGAGGTTGTCTCATTGTCAGCAAAAACTTTCAACTTGGAAATAACCTGTCCGAAACTGGGAGGGCGAGGAAGATTAATTATTGGTGGAAAGAATAAAAACTGAACTCGCGTAATTATCAAGGAAAAGATGAATAACCAACAAAGGGTTAGTTTCTTACTTCTCCGGTTAAGCTTCCAGTCTCATGATCATCCGTGTAGAGCTAATAATGTGATGATGCTTTACACATGTACATGTCAGCTAACAAATGCAGAGACTTACGGGGCATATCTTAGTTGTGAGTTCATCGTAGCCAATTTTAGACTTCTGTGGTTTAATCTGCACAAATGATGTATAAATTGTGAAAGTTAGAATACCAAATATTAGTTAATGTTTACATTGCTCTACTAGGATCAAACGCATACCAGAAATCTAACTGCTTGCATTGTATGTTGAAGTTCATCTGTTGCTGACCCTACATACAGCGTTTATCAAATTGTTAGACCTACTACGCTAACTTTGTTTTGGAAAACCGAGCCAATATAGAGGTGTTTGTGTGTATGAAGTATTGATTACCTCTTTTGTGGCGCGACTACACCAATGTTATAGTAATTTGACATGCAATATGTTCCATTCATTAAAATATAAGCGATGATCTACCTGTTGAAAAGTTGTACATTGATGTAAGAGTAAGCTTTAATGAAGATCTTTTGAACAAGAACTGGTGGCACCTGAAACAATTATGACTAAATCATTAAATTTGATAGGACGAGCAAGCAAATGGGACATTTTGGTTACTACATACTGTTAACATACATGGTAATCTTTCAAGATAGCGAGCATGCCACTATTTTATATTAGAAGAAAACACTATAAATATATACGTGGTATTATACAGTATTAAAAAACTCCTCTTAGCAATAATGGTGTTTCTTAATCTTTAAATATTCAATTATTGTCAGCTAGAAGTTGACTTGACAGCTATAAATAATTCAAATATCCCGTTCCTTATGCAATTGGAGATCAATTTGATATACATTTCAATCAAGATGATGCATACTGTTGTTAAGATTGATCCAGCACCACCAGCACCACCACCACTACCACCACCACCATGACGACGGAATCTACCTTCTTCAATTCCATTTAAAGGTAATTTCTTAACTTCTATTGATGTTTCCCACCAAATCACCAATGCGAAAACAGACATATATAGGTTTGACTACGTATTTTTTATGACTTAATTACTATCTCCCATAATAATAAATAACTATATAGCCTTTGATGTATCAGTGTTATGTAAGATAACAGGTGGTTTAGATATATGTAACTTTTAAAGTGAAAACCATGCAATGGTTCTAGCAATACATTTGACGCAAAGAAAATGTTAACGCAAAGAAAATGTTAGGATATTTTAATGTAATTGGATTAACTTGTTTGACCAATTTAGTCATAATAAGACATCATTTAGGCTTTAGAAGTGCGGAGTATACGCCTATTTGAATTTATTATGATCTTAAGGGCGAAGCCCCTAAGAGACGGGGTCCCGGGGAAGTGCCCCCGGGAGCAGGGTCCAAGGGGAAGAGCCCCTGGCTGGGGTCGAGCTGTTATGGTAAAAGTTCCTTAGAAAATTAAATTTTCAGAAATTAAGAGACTAATTTTGACAACTTTGAAACCCTTTGAAAAACGGCCTTTTAGGCAGTTAGTGCCCTAATATACCTATATATATATATATATATATATATATATATATATATATATATATATATATATATATATATATATATATATATATATATAGTGAGACTTTCTTGCGAGAACCATTTTATCTGCGAGAACTGAGAGAACCACCAAAAACATACATGCACGCCTTCAATAATTGTATTTTTGCACATATGTTCTAAAAACAACATATATGTTTTTAAAAAAACATAGTTGTTCTAAAGAATTTGATAAGAAATTGGAAATACAACATTTTTCTTTGAAGGTGTTCATGTATGTTCTTATAAGGCGTGCAACGACAATATTGCGGCCTTGTGTAAGGTTTTTGTGAAAAAAGAGGATGAGTTCATGATGATATTGAAGAACATGGTGGATACTTACGATTATTGATGATTTGCATGTATTTTTATTTTATTTTAAAAGGCGTGCATGTATGTTTTTTGTGGTTCTCTCAGTTCTCGTAGATAAAATGGTTCTCGTAAGAAAGTCCCCCTATATATATATATATATATATATATATATATATATATATATATATATATATATATATATATATATAGTGGGACTTTCATTTCAGAACCATCTTATCTGCGAGAACTGCCAGAACCACCAAAAACATACATGCACGCCTTTTAAAATAAAATAAAAATAAATGCAAATCATCAATAATCGTAAGTATCCACCTATGTTCTTCAATATCATCATGAACTCATCCTCTTTTTTCACAAAAACCTTACACACGGCTGCAATATTGTCATTGCACGCCTTATAAGAACATACATGCACACCTTCAAAGAAAAATTTTGTATTTCCAATTTCTTAATCAAATTCTTTAGAACAACTATATTTTTTTAAAAACATATATGTTGTTTTTAAAACATATGTGCAAAAATACAATTATTGAAGGCGTGCATGTATGTTTTTGGTGGTTCTGTCAGTTCTCGTAGATAAGATGGTTCTCGCAAGAAAGTGCCCTTATATATATATATATATATATATATATATATATATATATATATATATATATATATATATATATACACGTATTTTTCTTGGTCATTAATTTTTCTTCTGGTTGATCGAGCAGCACGACAATCGAATCTACCTTCTTCACATCTACTTGAAGGTAATTTCTTAACTATTATTGATGTTTCCCACCAAATCACCAATGCGAAAACAGATCTATATAGGTTTGACTATTTTTTATGACTTAATTACTATCTCCCATCAATAACTATATAGCCTTTGATGTATCAGTGTTTGATGTAAGATAGCAGGTGGTTTAGATATATGTAACTTTTAAAGTGAAAACCATGCAATGGTTCTAGCAATACATTTGACGCAAAGAAAACGAAAAATACATAAGATTCACTTAACTTGATGAATCTAAAAGAGCAGGAATTCATTTAAATCAAGTTGACGTATGTCATATTGGTTATAATTATTTATCATCTTTTTTATTTCAAGTTTTCTTAGGTCATAAGTTATAATTCCAAAAGTATATATTCATAATATATTGAAGATATTGTATTTAACTATTTATCCTTTGTGAATCGTGAGTCCAGCAATGCAATAAATACATGAATAAACAAAATAGTGGGTTTAATTAGCCCAATGCAAACTAATAAAGGCCAAGTCTAGTGAATGACCGTTTTGTTGAGAAAAAAAGTATATATGCAAATTATGTCAGATAGTTGTAATATCTGTCAAGTTACGATTTTTAGAAGATGTTTTATATAGAGTTATGATCAAATGATAATGTCAAAAAAAAAAAAAAAAAAAAAAAACTGAGAAGTGTGATAAACAACCACAACCACACATTTTAAATCTAACTACAAAAATAGATGCATTTTTTTTTCTCTTTTCATATGAAATGTGTGGAACGAGAATGGGAGTGGGTTCGGAGTATGTAAACTAATGTGTTTTTGATAAAAGGAAACGGAATGTTTTTATAAAAATAAAATAAAAGGGAAACTAAGTTGGAAGAAAAAAGTAATCTGCGATTGTATTCCAACACTTCAACTTTTCAAGATGGAATGGGTTGAAGCACATCATCAAACAACACAACAACAACAAACCGTAAACCAGTTTTAGAAAAGAAAGTTTTTTGTTTAAGTTTTTGGAGTATTACTTTCATTTGTAATACTACCATTTTGTCTCCAAATTTATGTAATGGTGTGTTAGTTGGCAAAGTTTATAAAAAGAAGCATTTGAGAAGCATTTATGTAATGCCTTAATTGTTGGATTTGATACCAATTCTAAAATTCTAAACCCATTAGCCAAAGATTACTATTGGGAATGAAAAGTCTAATGAATATTCGCATACCCATACACATAAACCAAGCACAACCCAACACCTTTTTTTTTTTTTGAGCGGCAACACTTCTTGTATTAAATGCTTTGAATTAGGGACTGGGGTAAAACAAGCAGTAGCATTAAGCGTTTGGGGCTTTGCTGGCTAGCTCGTGCAATCAGGATAGTAACAGAAGCATTGTTCATTTAAGCGGTCTTATGATCACAAATCTCTTGTGAATCATGAATGAAGTAGTGCGTACTAACTTGCATTTGAATTTGCTTAATTTTTAGGTAGTAGAGAAAACTACGCTAAGTATGGTGTTGGACTTTATAAAGCATCAATCAAAGGAAACTGGAAAGCTGCTAAAGCCATTCTTGACGAACAACCACATCTTATCTGTTCCGCTATCACCGAAAATTATGAAACAATGCTTCACATTGCAGCATCAGCAAAAAACACCAAGAATTTGGAAAAATTTGTGAAAAAACTATTAAGTTTGATGGAGGCCAAGGATCTCGAACTACAGAATAAAAATTACAATACTGCCCTCAATTTAGCAGCTAGCGTGGGAAACATTAATACCGCCATGATAATGATTAACAAGAACCCAGCCGTGTTGGAAATTCCTGGAAATAATGGAACGATGCCAATCTATATGGCTGCTTTATTTGCAAAAGCCGATATGGTTAGGTATCTATATAGTATTTCTAACAAAATGTCTGGCGATTTCTGGACAAACGAAAATCGGGGTTGGGTCTTACTAAGATGTGTTGAAGCTAACATCTTTGGTAAGTTGTTCATAGTTTCTTACAATTCCTCTTATGTCATTCTCACGCTTCAGATTTTTCATTAATTTACCCATTCGTTAGTTGCAAACATCTAATACCCAACTTTCTTTTCTCATCTTTAGTTTGGCAGTTGCTATGTTTCCTTACGGGTTGAATTTTTCGTTCAGCATCTTTATGTTGTCTCTTTATAGTTTTTTCGAATACTTTTTAAGCATTAGGGTGTTGGCAACGGGAGGCATGCCGCCAGCGGCTTGGGGGGAGGCCGCCGGCAAACACCGCCGCCAACCCCCTTGCCGCCAGCGGCTTATAATTCGGAAGCAAGATCAGGCCGATTCGGCATGGGAAGAAGACAAAAGGAAAAATGAAACGTTGGGGGAAGATTATGATCGTTGGGGGTGTTTTTATCTTTTATATATAAATAATAAATTGTTTACATAAACTTTATATAAGAAACAACTTGCTCTGTGTTTGTGTTTTGTGAATAGAAGATGTGAAGAACGAATTATTGGATATATCTGCGACTTATATGATGCGTATGTTGTGTGTTGTTTGAAAAAGAAACAAAGGAAGTAAACAAAAGGGTGCGTTTAATTTGTTGAGAAAGAAAGAAAACATATTTTGTGTTCTTGTGTTCTACTGTAAAGATCTGAGATTAAGAATTCGAGAGAAGTTAGGCAGATATTTGTGTTATTGTGTTCTACTGTGGTTTTGATTGCGAATGGGTGGGATAAAATTGTATTATTTAACCTTGGCCAAATTATATATAAATAATAGATAAATAAAACTAGGCATGATTCCGAATCCTCCATAGTACTCCCACTGCCAACACTTTAGGATTCAGAATCCCCCTTTTTTTTGCCTGCCACATGCCAACATCCTTAGTGGATACAATTTATCTTGTTAAGTGAAAGGAATTTTTTGCAGATGTTGCTCTAAATATAGTACATGATCGCCCCAAACTGATCGCTGCCAGAAGAAAGAGATTAGTCAGTGATGTTCTACTTCTTCTGGCCCAGAAGACTCGTGAATTAAAAGGAATAAAACCACACATTATTTGGCGAGTCATCAGATCAAGTAAGTATCTACTCCTCGGTCATATTCTTTGCATCCTTCTACTCTGTACGTTAAGTTAGTTTTTCCTTTTTTCTTAAAAATAGTTTCTATATGTAGACAATTAATGGAATTTTGATGATATTTCTATATCAACGATATTATCTCCAGTACATATCATAGTCAGGTGATCAGTGATTGGTTTGTATACATCCAGTGATGTCCTTATGCTTGTGATCTGTAATGCTACACTTTGGTTGCTCATTTCATTTTCAGACATGGAGAATATGAGCTTTACTTCTTTTAAAATTTTAACTTGTGTAGTTATAATGATACTACTCCAGCTGAACATAATATATGTCACTTTGATAAATTCATGTACTCTACATAAAGTCATACTTGGTTGTTGTTTTCAGTTTTTGCAGTATTTTATGTGAAGTTAGGGAATGCTGAAAAAGAAAGTCAAGCCCTGAAATTATTGAGGACAATCTGGCAAAAAATTGTCAAATTACCAACGGCAGATATTGATTGGATAATCAGAGGGCCACCTACACACGCAAATGGTTCAACAAAACACCCTTCACGGGTACTTTTTGCTGCTGCAAAATTGGGCAACACAAGGTTTATAATTGAGATGATTCAGTCATATCCTGATCTTGTGTGGAAACTGAATGACGAAGGGCAAACTATATTTCACATTGCGGTGAAGTATGGTCATGAAAATATCTATAATTTGTTATATGAGATTGGCTCAATGAAAGAACTAATAACTCTTACTGAAGACAACGATGGCAATACCTTGTTGCATTTTGCTGCACTGGGTAGACAAGCTCAAAATGTGTCAGGAGTTGCTCTACAGTTGCAACGGCAGTTATTATGGTTCAAGGTACATTTGTCCCTTTAAGCTTAAGAATTAACATCCTTTTGTTATATGTTTGTAAGGTTGACTTGAATGCCAACATGTTATTGTGGAACAATATTAATGCGTCTATTTATATAGGTTGTATCCCAAACAACCAAATAAAGAAATTTAGTTAAAAAACAAACGGGTCAAATGGGTATTTCAAGTGTATTTTTGATGCATTTAACCTCCTTAATTGTTTTTATTGTTCGGGTTGGGTTTTAACCTGGTAAATATCAACCTCCTGAACTGTTTCTTAACAATAGATTAGTATTGTAATTATATAGTGTTTGTAATCATAGAAACTAAATAATTTACAGCATTTTAATGAATGTACAAAAACTTTTTGCGGGTCAACCTGGCACAATTACCTATTTCATTGGAACCCATTTTTAAAACAGTCATCCAATTGGCCCATTTTTCCAACTTTACAACAAATAAGGCATATGGTTTTTAACACTTACGGAAATGAAGAGATATATATAATATATATGTATGGCAGGAGGTGGAGCAGATGGTCCCGTTAAATTATAGGCAAAAGAGGAATAGAGATGGTCACACAGCATATGACTTATTCCCCCTAAGGCACGAAGACTTAGTAAGGAAAGGTGAGGTCTGGATGAAGGATACAGCATCTCAATGTATGGTGGTTTCAACCCTCATAGCCACCATAGTATTTGCGGCTGCTTTTACACTTCCTGGTGGATACAACCAGAATACCGGTATTCCTTTTTTCAAACAAAAACCATCCCTTATTGTTTTTGTGATCGCAGATGCTGTTTCTTTAATATTCTCTTCAACCTCGGTCCTCATGTTCCTATCTATCCTCACATCTCGTTTTGCTGAACACGATTTCATGGAATCATTACCCAAAAAGCTAATGTTGGGTCTTGCAACACTTTTCCTCTCTATTATCACCATGATGGTTGCTTTTAGTGCCAGCTTCTTTCTACTATACACAAACAATATGCAATGGCTGCCAGTCATTATCACTACTTTGGCTGGCGTACCAGTTATTGTATTTGCTATCGTGCAATTTCTCCTTTTAGGGGATGTTTTTTACTCCACTTATCAATCTAGGTATCTTTTTAAACCCAAAAAAGACATGCTTTTCGAATAAACTCATTGTAACGTTTGTTTCATTTCGAGATAATTTGGCGACCATTTTAAACATTGGATAATTAATGTTGGATCATCAAATTCTTGATCGATTGTTTCGTCATGTTGCATCTATTGTTATTTGTTTTGCATATGGATAATAATATACAGTACTACTAGTAGGTACCTGCTGTGGCAACGGATGCTTCGTAATTTAATGTAATTTAATATTTTTGGCAGTAATTTATTGTTCATTTCTATGTGACAATAGCTTTAGCGTTATAAGCAATGACAAAAGTTTGGTGGAGCTTTTCTTAGTTTGTATCATTTTGTTTGTTTATTTTTTGCTTGGTTTGTTTAATGGGTTATTTTTCATTGAGGGGGTTCTTAGAGTATCATTAATTGACAAAGTGGTTTGCAAGGACTTGGTGTATAAGTCGGTAATAGGGATGAAAATTCCATTAGATCATCTAACTGTGAGATACCAAATTCCCCTCTAATACAATGTTAGAGGCTGAATTCAATGGTGGAGCTTTTCAGACCTGCAAGATAAGGAGGTTGAAGTTTATCTTCTTAATAATTCTTTTGAAAAAGTGCAAACGCAGGGCATGATTAAAAGAAACTATCTATATGAGTATGAAGTTTTGCCACTTCAAGAAGTTTGGACTTTGCTTCCTATATACTCATGAATGGATAAAGACGCATGGCTTGCAAAGCGTCAAGTATAAACATAAGAGATTATAAACTCGTGTGTATACTATCTTCAGGTATTCAAATGTTGGAATTTGAAAACTATGACAATCATATAATTCAATAACACAAAGTACACAAGTATGCGGAAGCGTGTAAACAATAACATATAACATATAATTATTAACTTAAACATAAATAGAAAACGTACCCGATGCACTTCAATAAATCTTGATTATTTATTAAACTAGATCAATGATAAACCCCTTACCGTTTTGTTTATCGATCTCTTGATAACAACAATAGTGTGTTGTTACCTCGTTCTTGTACACACAAATTAAACCGTATTAAGGTTATGCAAGTAAAACACAAGATTTATTTTTGATTAACAAAAATCGATCCAACAACCCTTGGAGAAGGGATGTACGATCGGCAAGGACAAAGAAAGACCAAAGAAAACTTAGGGATAATTGTGTGCACAAAAGATTAGCCAAAACAATTACCCTAGGTTTGTTTATATAGTGTTTAGGAAACTTTGGGAACAAGTTAGGCAATGGGTTGCCCTAAAGCCTTTGTTCGGCCGATCAACCCAAGGAGAGGGTTTCTAGATCTTTTCCTTGTTTCCTAATTACATACAAACACTCTTTCCTTATTTGCGTCTAACGGTCGTTAGTCATTTAACGGAAAACACTAACGGTCGTTAAGTTCTTGTGTTAATAATAAATATATAAAATACATTTATTATTATTCCTTAATACTCATTTGTAATGTGTGCAATCCCGAGGTCTCGGGTTCGATACTAGACATTTGCACATTAATTATTTAACCATTTCTAACAACTCCCACTTGGTTAATTATTAATAGCAAAATGACATTGGTTGGCGTCTTGCAACACTCCAATGCCCCTAGTCCAACTCGAGCTAGATTTCCTGGAAAATCTTTAATGATTCATCATTATTATTATCCTTTTGTTACTAATACTCTATTAATAAAGAAATGGATCTAAGTCACTCTTTATTAATGTTTCTGTTTCTCGTTGTAAATGATTGAACAAAATTACCAAAACATCTGAACGTATTCCAGATAGACTTTGGGCGTGGCCACGCAAACATTTTGTCAACCCTACGAGGGGCCCAGCAGTATTATACTTCAAAACAAAATTTTGAAGGAACAGATTCTTTCTTGACTACAAGAATAACCCATGGACTTTGCAACACTTCTGAAAACAATCCTTATAACTTCCAGTTACGGTAAGCGGTAGATTGCTTTACAAAAATGCACTACATCCATGACTCTTATCTGGTATCTCAAGTCTGAGGATAACTATTTCATGAATTACTTGATGACAAGATCCATAAGTAATCTCATGCTTAGTTGGGATAAGTCCTATATTCTACTCTTATAATATCATGTGAATTTGGTATGACTACGCATCAATATACTTTCAAGTATATTCTCACCAACATTCACATTTGTCTTAATTTAATGATATTCCCATATCATTAACCGACAATGGACATATTTAGAATAATAAAATCATTCAAGGATATAAACATGCAAAAACAGGATATATGTATATTTCAACAAGACAATATAAACAAACATAAACAATACTTTATTTCATAAAATCAATAATTGTCTATTACATCCTTTATCCAAATACTAATCACAAATGGGCATGAAACTTTTAGCCTTACGAAGACCTATTCCTTCAGCTAACTTATAAAGCTTAGTGCCAGGAAGAGCTTTCGTCAATTGATCTGCCAAGTTATCATCTGTGTGAACTTTGAGTACTTCGATCTGCCCAATCTCTATTTTCTCTCGCACATAGTGATATTTGATCGGATAATGTCTGGTGCCTTTCATGATTCCAGGTTCATTGGCAAATGTAATTGCAGCTGAATTGTCACAATACATTTTTATAGGTTGTTGAATCGAAGGCATAACTCCAAGCCTTGATACAAACTTCCTAATCCAGACGGCTTCCATTGCAGCATCTGATGCAGCTATGTACTCACTCTCTGCTGCAGACATCGCTAATGTACTCTGCTTCTTGCTCCTCCAATCCACAGCTCCTCCATTAATGACAAAGACGTATCCAGTCTGAGACTTCATATCATCCTTATCACTTTTCCATGAAGCATCGCAGTAACCTGTAACATCAAGTTCTGCTTGTGGATCACCCCCATAAACTAAGAACACATCTTTAGTAGCCCTAAGGTACTTAAGAATATTCTTAACAGCAGTCCAGTGAGCTTCACCTGTATTCTGCTGATATCGACTGGTTAAGTTCTGAGCAAACGCCACATCTGGCCTTGTGCTTTTAACCGCATACATAATAGATCCCACAGCCGAAGCATAAGGAACTTTTGCCATGCGTTTCACCTCTTCAGGTGTTGAAGCACAAACTTTCTTGCTCAAGCCATGTTGTTCTTGCATCGGCAAATATCCCTTCTTGGAATCTTGCATATTGAATCACTTCAATATTTTATCGATGTAAGCACTTTGGCTTAATCCAATTAATCGCCGAGATCTATCTCTATATATCTTAATTCCCAGAATGAAAGCAGCTTCCTCTAAATCTTTCTTAGAAAAACACTTTCCAAGATATGCCTTGACTTCATGCAACCTTGGAATGTCTTTTCCCATGATCAATATGTCATCGACATATAATATAAGGAAAATTACTCCACTCCCACTAACTTTGTGGTATACACATGGCTCATCAAGATTTTGAGTAAAACCAAACCTTTTTATTTCACTATCAAACCTCTTGTTCCATTGTCGTGATGCTTGCTTCAATCTATAAATGGATCTTTGAAGTTTGCATACACGATTTGGAAACTTTGGATTCACAAACCCCTCAGGCTGCGCCATATAGATATCCTCATCTAGGCGACCATTTAAGAAGGCGGTTTTGACATCCATCTGCCAAATCTCATAGTCATAGTATGCCGCTATAGCTATGAGAATCCTAATAGCCCTAATGTCAGCTACAGGAGAAAAGGTCTCCTCGTAGTCAACACCATACGTTTGAGTAAAGCCTTTAGCTACCAAACGGGCTTTATAGGTGTGTACATTGCCATCCATGTCAGTTTTCTTCTTGAAGAGCCACTTACTCCCAACTACCTTGGCATTAGGAGGAAGGTCTACTTCAATCCAGACTTCATTGTCTTTCATGGATTGCATTTCCCCATTCATAGCAACTAACCATTTTTCCTTTTCAGGACTATTAATGGCAGCTTTATAACTAGGCGGTTCATCAAGATCCCCTTGTATATATTCCTCACATTCTACGTTAAGACATAGACGTTCAGGAGCTTTTACAGTCCTTACGGATCTGCGAATGGGAACCACTTCAACTTCTGGTGGAGGACCTAGACTATCTGGTTCTTCAGGAAGTTGGCTAGTGTTTTCAGAAGGTAATGCATCATCTTGATCTTCTTCAAGATCATATATCCTCCCACTTAATTCTTGAGATATGAGATCCTTTTCCAAGAAATCTCCATACCTAGCAACAAATACTTTGTTCTCAGGAGGATAATAAAAGCAGTAACCCATTGTTTCCTTTGGGTATCCTACGAAGATACATTTTACAGATCTTTGTTGGAGCTTGTCGCCCGAGTCACGTTTAACGTACGCCTCGCAACCCCAGACCTTAAGATAAGACAAGTTAGGAGCATTTCCAGTCCATAACTCATATGGTGTCTTATCTACCTTCTTTGTGGGAACCATATTAAGAATGCGAATAGCAGACTCCAAGGCATAATCCCAGAATGAGAAGGGAAGAGTTGTTAGATTAAACATAGATCGTATCATGTCTTGCAATGTACGATTTCTTCTCTCAGATACACCGTTTTGTTGTGGTGTATATGGAGAAGTAAGGTGCTGGACAATTCCTTCCTTAGCTAGATAATCCACAAACTCTTGACTCAGGTATTCACCACCTCTATCGGATCAAAGAGCTTTAATCTTCTTTCCAAGTTGCAACTCTACTTCAGCTTTAAACACTTTGAATGTTTCAAACACCTCATGTTTATGTTTAAGTAAATAAACATAACCATAACGGCTGAAATCATCCGTAAATGTTAAGAAGTAGCTAGCACCTCTCCTTGACACATGTCTAAGTGGTCCACACACATCTGTATGAATAAGACCAAGTAGATCAGTGGCCCTTTGAATCCTATTATTAAAGGGTTTCTTTGTCATCTTTCCACTAATACAAGACTCGCATTTATCAAATGATTCATCATTGATCTTTTCTAAAAGCCCATCATGTTGCAGCTTTTTCATGCGATCCTTGCTTATGTGTGCAAGACGACAATGCCAAAGATAAGACGAATCCAGACTTTTCTTGATTCTCTTATTGTTGATGCTATACATTGAATTATTTTTAACACAAGCATTACCATTATCATTCATATCAAGTTCAAAAATACTATTCACAGCAATAGCATTAAAATAAAATACACCATTTAAAGAAACAGAAATTCCATTGCTATTAATAGTATGTTCAAAACCAAGGTTCAACAAACATGAAAATGAAATAACACCTCTAACAATTGACGGTGCATAATGACAATTATTTAAAGATAGTACTAAGCCCGAAGGAAACACTAAATCAAATACGCCTATAGCTTCAACTGCTGCATGTGCTCCATTACCCACGTGCAAGAATTGTTGTCCATAGGCCAACTTTCTCTCAACTCTAAACCCTTGCATAGTATTGCAAATATGAATACCACATCCCGTATCATATACCCAGGAATTTAACTTACGAGTTAGAGTAAATAATTCGATTACAAAGAACGCACCTGAAGAGCTGGGATTACCAGCTTCACTCTTTTGCTTCTTCTGTCGCAAGTCATTGATGCAGAGTGGACAGTTCCTCTTCCAGTGCCCTACTTCATGATAGTGGTGACAAGCCTGATCCTTCTTTCCTGGAGGACTCACCTTGTTCTTCTTGGGCTGGTGTTGATTCACCTTAGGATTTGGTTGATAGGCCATGACCTGCTTGCCTTTATCACCTTTACCCTTACCCTTGTTCACACGCGATTTTTTCTGGATCCTACCTCCTTGAATTGCCAACACTTGCGGAGTAGGAGCCTTGCCCTTGGGTGGTAAGTGTTTCTCGTAGTCAACAAGCAATGCGAGTAACTCAGAAACTGTCTTCCCCGAGCAATGCATGTTGAAGTTCTGTACAAAACCAGCAAAATCCTTGTTAAGGCAACATATTAATATTTCGTTTGAATACAGCCATGTGTTTGGAAAGTCAAAATGCAAAATAACAGATTCTAATATACAGCCATGCAATCGTAACTTAACACCTTATTTCAGTGAATGCAAAAAAAGTCAAGCTTTTAGCCAACAAGAAGTCAAAAAAAAGTTAAATGCATGGCTGGACAATACCATTTAAACGAATGAGAAGTAAAAAAGGAAACCAAGAAAGTTAAATGCATGTGTTGTACGTTCGGAACTCTGGACTTTTCAAAGGCTGGAGTAAATTGGAAACCAGGCTGGCGTTTTAATTAAGGAATTACTATTGCAGCGTTTTAATTAAGGAACTATTGCAGGAAACTATTGCAGCGTTTTACTTCTCTAATACACATTACTATTGAAGGAAAAGAAACTATACTATTGAAGGAAACATAACTATACTATTGAAGGAAACAAAACTATTGAAAGAAATGCAAGGCTGGACATTAAAATGCAAGGCGGAAAGTATTAAAATGCAAGGTTGGACATTAAAATGCAAGGCAGGAAAATTCAAGATTTATGTGAAGTTGAAAGGGTCTTTTCCATATTGCCTATATAAACAACCATAATGTGTCTTCATTTCATAAATCAGTCGCATAGAAACAAGAAACATGACTGCAAACTCACAAGGCGGTTATAGGTAGCCTTAATTAATCAGCTTATATTCTACTTGATTCATAATATAGATGTTAGACTTTTTGTTTAACTTTTATTCTCGGGCTATTTTGCAGGGTAAGGGAGTGAATATAACTGCAAACTCGCTGCACTCTGGAGTTATTAAAACAAATCTCGCACGTCATGGTGGCTTCTTCTGTAAGTCTCAACCCGTCCCATTTCTACATCTGACTTGAAATCTTTTGAAATGCTGATAATCTTAAACTTTTGTTGGCACAACTGTATTTGTAAACGCGGCTCAATGTTTCTTGAAAAACATCCCACAGGTATGCTTGGTTGATTTTAGATCAAATCTTTAACTAATGATTCAAGATAATTTAAGAATCAAGACTAACAAACGCGGTCATTTGTGAATTCAGGGAGCTGCAACTACATGTTACGTAGCGTTGCACCCACAACTTAAAGGCATCAGTGGCCAATATTTTGCTGACAACAACTTGTCAAAAGCAAGCGGGTTTGCTCAAGACCCTGAATTGGCTAAGAAACTCTGGGATTTCACTTCCAAGTTGACCCAATCAAAGTAATCTGGTGGTGAACTGAACTGGTTTAAATGTGGGATAATAATGTATGTTTACGTGGAAAAGACATGTAATCTTGTAACTTTTTTTTTTATGATGGATGAAATTTACTTTGACAACATGTTATTCTTGATTAGTTACTTAGCCTATTTGTTAATTTAGTGATTTGAATCTTATACTGCTTACGCATACATTACAATGTGGTGTGCTATGATGCATCCGTAAATGTTCAATCCGAAACTGGGATCCAAGTTGTACCCATACAAACATGCAATTTTGTTATATCTAAAAAAAGCCGCGTTCACTATGACATAACTAAGGGTAACATAGTAGCAAAGATTTATGTTTGTTTGTTCGAAGTAATGCCATAAAATTCAGTTAAAGCATAAAAAATGTGTTAAATCTAACTGAGGGTATCATGTATGTCCGACTGTCTTTTAATGACAAACTTATTGATATAACTGAAAAGGCGTAACTCTTCTAAAGAAGTCTCGATCTTTCACAGTAAACTTTTTTGGCGATTTTCCGGAATATTGTTTTGCAAAAACTTGAGCCACAAGTAACTTGTTTTCTGACAAAAGGCTAAAACAAAATTCTTGTTTAGACCAGTTTTAGGTTCTATGATTTGTTTGTACAAGATGGACACTCGTATGTATCTATTAGTTATGTTTGTTAAGACATGTGTTGTGTAAAACATGAAAACAAAACAAATAAAGGACGAATAACAACATTAATAGATCAATAAAACACATGAAATTGCTCACACAGTTTCATTGTTACCACTTTCATTCAATCTTATATTGAAAGTCAACAGTTTAATTCCATCATTATAGGCGTGTAATGCAAAACTCAACAATGACAAAAAAGACATACCGGTGAAAAAAAAATGTTCAAACAAAAAATACCCAAATAAGCCTAAAATATAAATTGTACCAATCACAAGAAAGTTAGGTGTTTTAAAAAAGACGAGTACTCGTGCATAGCAACGGGATTTTATAGCGGCAGATAGTTGTAGTGATAAAAAAAAGTTTATGGGTTATAAACGAAAAATAACCCGGTTCGACCCGGCGTGTTCCACTGGTTGAACCGGTTCCGGTCGAAAAAATAGGTCAAATTAAACCGGTTTTTATATTTTCGAAACCCGGTTAGACTTGTCGGGTTTTTCTATTTTGAACGTTACACAAAACACTTACCACAATATCGCATATCGTTAATTATCTGCCGCTAGAATTTTCCGTTGCTATGCACGGGTACTCGCCTAGTAATATATAGTACTACTAGTAGGTACCTAATGCGGCAGCGGATACTTTGTAATTTAATGTAATTTAATATTTTTGGCAGTAATTTATTGTTCATTTCTATGTGATAATAGCTTTAGCGTTATTAGCAATGACAAAAGTTTGGTGGAGCTTTTCTTAGTTTGTATTATTTTGTTTGTTTATTTTTTGCTTGGTTTGTTTAATGGGTTATTTTTCATTGAGGGGGTTCTTAGAGTATCATTAACTGTAGTTGTTGATAACTCAATTGATATATCTTTGTGTATTTAATTAGTGACATTTAATAAATAAATTGTATTTGAATTGGTTGTAGTGAGTTGTAGATTATGCATTATTATTATTATTATTTTTACCTTGAAATGGTGAATTGTATTAATAACTGAATCTGCAAATTACATCTTAGAAACATCAAACTTTGTAGACATGCCCACAAAGCTAAAAAATGAACAGACATACAAACAACCAGCTAAAACAACTAAAAACACTAAACTTTATAACAATCACCATTCTTCTAAAGTTTATAGACATCACACCTTCCAATATTTTACCTATCTTCACCTATGAATTTTACACTTCTAACCTAACAAACACTAAGGCATGGGATGCTTAAACAATGAGTAACCTAACTAAATCTACAAATAAAAAATCAGGGGTGGGTGGATGCCTATGGTACACTTCCCATATTTTACCTAGAAAATACAGTCTTGTACATTGTTAGACAATGAAAGAATTTGAACAAGACTTAAGATTGTCATTTTGTCTAGATTGCTGAAACTAGCAAGTCTTTGCTATTAATATGTGAATGTCTCTTTGACTACAAGAACATTATACATTGAAGCTTAATGCATGCCTATAGTACACTTCCCATATTTTACCTATCTTCACCTATGAATTTTACACTTCTAACCTAACATACACTAAGGCATGGGATGCTTAAACAATGAGTAACCTAACTAAATCTACAAATAAAAAATCAGGGTGGGTGGATGTACAATGTGGTTTTGATATGCAAATATGACAACAACCTTCTACTCCAGTAAAATTGGAAATCTCGATTTTTAAAAAGTTTTCGCTCGTAAAAAATCAAATTCTGGATTCTCGAGTTCTGGAATATCAATGAGTTCGCCCTCTGGTTGAAAATCGGCAAAATCCTTCTCATTGAAATAGTGGTTAATTTCATCAAACGAAAAATGAACACTGCAAATAAATGTAAATTAGTCATAGCAATCAGATTGCTGCTTTTAACGATGAAAACTTTAATCAAGAAATAAGTTAGTTTTTGTTATCATCGACATACCCACAATCGTCATCCAGAAAATAAGAGCTTTTCTCATTGTCAGCAAAAACTTTCAACTTGGAAATAACCTGTTCGAAACTGGGAGGGTGAGGAAGATTATTGGTGGAAAGAAATAAATAATGAACTCGTGTAATTATCGAGGAAAAGATGAATAACCAACAAAGGGTTAGCTTCTTACTTCTCCGGTTATGCTTCCAGTGTCATGATCATCCGTGTAGAACGTGCATAGTTTGTAATGTTGGTGAACACCTAGAACCTAAAACAAAGAGTATTATTATTTAAAAGTTATCTAGATGCCAATAACGCGACGATGCTTTACACATGCACATGCCAGCTAACAAATGCAGAGACTTACGGGGCATATCTTAGTTGTGAGCTCATCATAGCCGATCTTAGACTTCTGTGGTTTAATCTGCACAATAGTTAGAATTCCAGTATTAGTTAATGTTCTTAAGATTGCATTTACATTGCTCTACTATAGGATCAAACGCATACCAGAAATTTAACTGCTTGCCTTGTATGTTGAATTTAATCGATCTTTGTTGTTAATGTGTGGTAATTGGGGTGAGATTGGTATCCTGATAGCAATTAGAAGTCACGAATTGTACGCTTTCAGATCGATTAAATTGGAGTGTATACCAATTAACGACCGGATAAAATCTAATTGATTCAAGTTTGTGAATGATTGTATGTTTGCAGAAATACGTGATCAAAATATGGTTGATCAGCCTTTTTCTTTCTCTATACGAAATAGAGAATATATAAGACGGTTTATAGGGGCGGTTATAAAAACCTAATAACTGTAAAACACTAGCAGCAGGAACTGCACTATCGGCAGGAACCGTTCAGCAGGAACCGTACACTATCAGCAGAAACGCTCCAACTATCAGCAGAAACCATCTGCTATCAGCAGGAACCATCTGCTTTCAGCAGGAACCATAGCAGCAGAAACCAAGCATTATCAGCAGAAACGAGCATCAACTTTATATGTTTTATTTGGTGGAAAAACAAATTCTAATGAATTTCTAACATAGCAATGTTATACCAAATAAAAAATTTGGTATAACATTGCTATGCCCCTTGGACCCTGCCAGGGGCTGCCGCCCCTTGGACCCTGCTTCTCTCAGGGGCGTTGCCCCCGAACCCCCACCAAGGGGGCTACGCCCCCTTGGAACCCCCGTTAGTCCAGTTAATATCCAAATAAGTGTCGACCCTTATTTGCATATTAAACTCAATCTATTTTACACTAAAATACCAACAATCTGTTGCTGACCCTACATACTGCGTTTATCAAATTGTTAGACTTACTATATAATGGTATAAACACCAAAGTCAAAGCAAAAGTCAATACAGCCATCAATGTAACAGTGGTCAGTTCATCAAGTGCAGGCTCAAGTAAGGAAGACAATGGGGTGAGAAGCAGCTGCACAAGACCATATTTATCACCACATTGCATGAGACTTCATACTTACTTACATAGATGTTATGCTATTAGTTAGTTCTTTGTATTGTACATTTCAGTTCACGTAGTAGTTTAGACAGTAGTCCATGTTGCAGTATAAATACTTGATGTAACTCTTTCATTTCAGTTAGTTGTAAAAATTTACGATTTCTCTCAATCAATTCCAAGTTCTCTCAATTCCAAGTATCAAAGCTAGACCTCAAAGGTCCTCTGTAACAACCATCACAATCCACCATAACAAACTGTCATAACTGCCATTTGACCACCGCAGCAAACTTTGACCACTACACATAACAAACTTTCCCGCCAAAAATCTCCACCATTAAGAGTATACAAACAACCCGCGGCAACGCGCGGGCTTATAACCTCGTTTCTAATCATATCCTCTCTTGCAAAGCTTCCGTTGTTAAGTGACTTTCCTTTTTTCACGAATTACCTTCAATGTGCTATGATCATATAAAGGCAAATCTTTTATTGAACCAGTCATAACAAAAAAAAAAATCTTTCTCCGCGTTCAAACTTTTATATAATCATATAAAGACCGAGTTGTGAGAGTAAAAAAGTGAGGCCAACGGTACAAAAAATAGCCGTTTCTCACTTTTATATAGGGCTAATCTATACTACTTAAAGATTGAATGGCTTAATTTAATGTGGAAGAGGATTTGTGGCACAAAGGAAACTACGGTACAACATAGTTGAAGCCACGTCAGACATATATCAATTACATCGCTATATCAATTACGGAACACAAAAGGTCTACAGTTTTGCAATACATTCCAAGCTTCAATTCATTTATTTTCGAGGCTTCAAAGCATTCAATTGAATGCTCTCAAACATGCTGTTACAGAAGACAAAGTTATGTTATGAATGGCTTTAGGCTGACCCAAACAAAGGGTTGACTTTGAGCATTGGTCCCAAATTCACCGTATAAAATATTATTTCCTAACAAGAAGCTTCATATAAATAATATATTATTTCTAAAGACGCGTATGATCTGTTGCTCAAGTGTGAATGACTCATATATATATATATGGCTTTTTCTAATATGTGCCACCATAGCATGGGTTAAACACAATTAATAAACTTAAAATACCATGTTTACATGTTAGTTTGCATTAATAATTTCCTAAATCTCTTCTAATTACCATGATTAACTTTGTTTTATTTAGAAATAATTTTATTTTAGGAAATAATTTAGTTTATTTAATGCTTTTAAACAAGTGCAATGGTGGCACATATTAGAAAATCCCTGTATATATATATATATATATATAGGGGAGAGTTAATGTGAGAACTTTCTTAAAGTTGTTAAAATGAGAACTAGTCTAAACAACCACTAAAAACATTTATGAATAACCATTTTAGCAATGATACACACAAAAATAAAATATTAATACAAATTAACATTTTTGAAAGTAATAACCAACTGATACATGAGTTTGTATTACTGATACATAATTATAAATTTTGTACCGACATATCAAAATCTCAAAAAGCTGACATTTTATAAATAAATTGATACACCTAATACGTATAAACCACTAAATAAACTAATACACATACGAAAACCTGATACACATTACTCGTCGAATCAAAGTGTATCACCTAAATTTCTTCTGTTTTAAAAAGAAAATCATCGAAACTTTAACAATTTTAGTTATAATTAATTAAATTTTTATTTTTGTTTTAATGAGAGTGTCATTTATCAGACTTTAGTTGGTTCTCATTTTTACAACTTTAAGAAAGTTCTCATTTGATCTAGATTCTATATATATATATATATATATATATATATATATATATATATATATATATATAGTGTATCTTTATTTTCAGAACCCTGTTAAGTGCGGGAACTGCGAGAACTCTAATTTTGCATTAGAAAACATGCATGTTCATATAAAACATGTATGTTTTCTTACATACACCTTAATACACATACATGCATAACATACATGTTCAAATAAAAACCTGTTAAGTGCAACAAATCAATGCAAAATGGTTTTATTTTTAAAACCCTGTTAAGTGCGGGAACTGCGAGAACTCCAATTATGCATTAGAAAACATGCATGTTCATATAAAACATGTATGTTTTCTTACATACACCTTAATACGCATGCATGTGTATTAAGGTGTATGTAAGAAAACATACATGTTTTATATGAACATGCATGTTTTCTAATGCAAAATTGGAGTTCTCGCAGTTCCCGCACTTAACAGGGTTCTGAAAATAAAGCCCCCCTATATATATATATATATATATAGTGTCTGCCATGTGAAGACTGTTAATATATTTATTTCCTAACAACAAACTTCATATAAATAATATATATTTGTCTGCCATGTGAAGACTGTTACTACGTAATTAATATGATCGGTTCCGATTTCCTTTGAATGGGTTAATTTGGAATAAAATATATGATAAATGGATTAAATGGTGATGTAGACTAAATAACGAGATAACACAAATCAAGCCTGTTGATTCACACGAATACCAGGATCGATTCTTCCAACAATCGTTGATTCAATTGAATACCGACTATTAGGATTCTTAGCAACAAAACTGCCAAAAATAGACTTTTCGTATTTTCATGAACTGATTAGCCACAAAGGCAATACACTTATTAAATAGAGAAACAAAGTCGAAATGGGCCCTAAAGAACAAACGGGCCGAAAGCTATTACAAAAACAAAAGTCTAAAAAACCCGAAAAAACATAAAAATGCAAATAACTCATAAAATATAGTGTTTCGGGCCTCGAAAGTTCCGTAAACCGACAAAGTCAGTTTACCACAACGTGCTCCTCGTTCCAAGCTTCGAATCGACTGGTCATAGGCCTGAAACGGAGACCCGTAGCCCAAGTTATGCCCATTTTAGTGAAGCCCCTTTAGTCACGCGATCTTGGGCCTCCAGAAACATGATGGCCCGTTCCTCTATAAGGGGTCCTTATAAATACTCTCCCTATGGGCTATTTGTACAAACTGCGAAACACATGGTACAACCATCCAGAACTTGCAATCATTGGAAACCCCTATAAGGGGTCCTTATAAACTGCCCCTTAGATTATTTAGGCTATAATTGCTGGAACAAGCATTTTTTTAATGCAATTAATTATCATATCGTCTAGACGTCTTGTTAAGAAGTATTAGTAACTTTTGGTCATTATAAGTCTGAGGGCTGAAGGTGACAAGTTCTTATACTTATTATTAAAGAAGGTCTAGTTCAGCTGAGTTTGAAGAGTTGTTGAAGTCCAAGGGCCTTAGTGTAAATATGTGCTCTATATAAGCTCATATTCTGTGCTAGGGTTTGAGTAGTAGTCATAATATTCTCTCAGTCTTTCTTATTGTATTGAATACTCTCTCATTGTCTTTGTATTAGTTTAGATATCATATTTGATATCAGTTAGTCTTCAGTATAGTCTTGATTGATCAATCTTTATTGATCAATTGTTGAGTGTGAGTGATTTGTAGTGAGGATTGATTAGAGCCCTTCTGAAAGGGTTTAATCTTTGTCTTTGTAATCGTTTGGTAAGCACTCGTTTGAGGACTTATCTTCTATAGTTGTTAATAAGAAAGTAATACACCAAGGGGTGGTTGGCTGGGTGTAACGATTGATTGTTGTGTGTTCTTTACCATTTTTACATGGTATCAGAGCCAGGTTACTTGATCTGGTGGTTTTTGAGATTCTAGGGTTTCTAGGGTTTCAAAGTTATTTGGGGGTTTTTCCTATTGGAGGTTTAATTGGTTAATTGAGGTTGTTTCCTTAACGGCCGTCGTTGGTTTAGTCTGTTTGGGCTAGATCTTGTGGTATCTGTGAGATTCTTGGTTAGGGTTTTGTGAAACCCTAATTTGGTTGTTTGGGGATCTTGATCCCTGGTGATTCGTGGGTTCATTCTTGGTTGCAAAAACATTAGACTAAGTGAATCTAGTGTTTTTGTAGTCATTCTTCCGCTGCAATCTGTTATAGCTCTGTAAGTGTTCTTTCTTCCTTAAGATTAACAAGAGTTTAGTTAATTGGGTGCAAACGGGTTCGGTTAACACCTTGACCCTCCATCTTGAATGGTGTGGAAACCTGCTCTGGCCAACCCCAGTCCAATTGGCTGATTCTTTGTTAAATCTTGGGTGTGAGTTTTTCATTCTTTGTTGATTAATTGTTCTTTGTTTGCTTATCTGTCTTTATTTTTGTTTGTCTCTATGGTTATCTGTTCTTTGGCTTCCTTTCTTGTTTGTTTGTTGTTTGATTTCTTGTTTTCTTGCTTTCTTGTCTGTTATTTGCTATCTGTTGCTATGTCTGCTGCTGGTGGTGGTGTTGATCCACCTGCTGGTAACCCTTTACATATTCAGACTAATGATAATAGTAACACTGCATTAATTCCATTTAAATTGCTTGGAACTGAGAATTATAGAATTTGGTCTGGTGCTATGAAATTGGCTTTACAGGCTAGGAATAAGTATAGTTTTGTTGATGGTACTTGTCTGAAAGAGTCTTATGTCACTAGTAATGTTTTATCTGCCCAATGGTATAGGTGCAATGCCATTGTCTTAACTTGGATTATGAATTATGTGTCTCAATATGTTTATATGGGATTATTGTATTCTGAAAATGCTGCATCTGTTTGGAAAGAGTTGCAAGAAACTTATGATAAAGTTGATGGGTCTGTGGTATATAATTTGTTACAAAAGATTAATTCTGTTAAACAAGGTGGTAGTTCTGTAGCAGATTATTATCATAGGCTTAATTCTCTGTGGAGAGAGTTTGATGCTTTGACTAAATTGCCTAAATGTACATGTGAAGTTAAGTGCAGTTGTGATGCTAGTAAAGAACTAGGGTTGCATCAGCAGCTTATGAAGCTGATGCAATTTCTCATGGGCCTTGATGATTGTTATCAGCCTGTGAGAACAGCTCTTTTAACAAGGGATCCTCTCCGTGAAGTAAAAGATGCTTATGCTACTGTGTCCAGAGAAGAATCCCATAGAGGGGTTCCTGAGTCCTCTGGTGGTGTTGAATCTAAAATGAGTGCTACTTCTTTTAATGCTAAGTCTTTTAACAATAATAGAAGAAGCTTTAATAACAATAATAATAACACCAGAGGGAATGTTAATAATGGGGTGAATAGGGACCAAATCCTAATCTAAACTGTAAAAACTGTGGTAAAATTGGCCATACTATTGAAAGATGTTATGAATTAGTTGGTTTTCCACCTGGTTTTAAGAAATTGTCTAACCCTAACCCTGTTAAACAAAATTTCAATGCCAATGTTGATGTTAAACAATCTTCTACTAGTCCTTCTTCTAGTTTTACTTCTGATCAGATGAAGAAACTTCTGTCTTTGATCAATGATACTTCTTCTGGTAGTGTTCATGCCAATATGTCTGGTAAGGCTTCATTTTTTAATGGCAATGTCTGGTTCATTATTAATTTTTCTAGATTTTTCTGTGCTAATAATAGTCTATATGTTAATACTATAAGTATGGGTTGGATCATTGATTCTGGTGCTAATCAGCACTTAACTGTTTCTACTATTGGTATGTCTAATGTTGTTGATGTTACTAGTTTAAAGATTACTGTTGGTCATCCCAATGGTACTCTTGCTACTATTAGTCATGTTGGGAACTTAAGATTAACTAATAATGTGATATTATATGATGTTCTTGTTGTTCCTGGCTATTGTGTGAGCTTGTTGTCTGTTAACAAACTTATTAGAGATAGTAAGATGTTTGTTGGATTTGATGAAGATAAGTGTTATATTCAGGACTTGAAAAAGGAGAGAACATTGGGGACTGGTAGTGAGTCTGGAGGTCTATATCTGTTTGACGTAAATAAAGATTGTGTGGTAGGTAAGTCTAATATGATTCTGAGTTTTAATGTGTCTAAGTTGCTTTGGCATAATAGACTTTGTCACCCTGCTGATCAAGTTTTGTCTGTCTTACATAAAGATTTAAATATATCTAAAAAGATTTTTGTGCCCATTTGTGAGGTTTGTCACAGGGCTAAACAGACAAGGGAACCATTTCCTTTGTCTGATAACAAGTCTAAGACTGTTGGTGAACTTGTTCACCTAGATTTGTGGGGGCCTTACAGATTTCCTACCAGAGAAGGGTTTAAGTATTTCTTAACCATTGTTGATGATTATTCTAGGGCTGTGTGGGTTTACTTAGTCAAGACTAAGGATGAGGTTTTTGATGTATTTGTGTCCTATATTAAATTGATTCATAATCAGTTTGAAGTCAAAATTAAAACTGTTAGGTCAGATAATGGTACATAATTTGTAAATAAAAGAATGCATACTTTGTTTTCTGATCTAGGAATTATACATCAGACCTCTTGTGCCCATACACCTCAGCAAAATGGTATTGCTGAAAGGAAACATAGACACTTGTTAAATGTAGCAAGGAGTCTCATGTTTCTGGGGGAATTCCTTTGTCTTTCTGGTCTGAATGTGTTTTAACTGCTGTGTATCTTATAAACAGGCTGCCTTCATCTGTGTTAAGTGGTAAGTCTCCTTTTGCGTTGGTACATAATCAGAAACCTAATCTTTCCCATTTGAGGTGTTTTGGTTGTTTATGTTTTTCTACTATCTTAAACAATAGTGACAAGATGTCTTTTAGATCTGAAAAATGTGTTCTGATTGGTTTTTCAACTGGAAAAAAAGCTTATAAACTTTTAAGTTTGGATCCTAGAAATGTGTTTTATTCAAGAGATGTTAGGTTTTATGAGAACATGTTTCCTTTTAAAATGAAAACCTGTGATTTAACAAATGTAGACTTTACAAATGAAGTTGATCACTTGAAATTTTTTAGTGAGCCTCAAAGTCCCAATGATGAAGGGAAAGATTCATCAGTTGTGGAAGGTAGTATGCAACCTCCTGATTCAGCAGATGCTTCAAGTGATACTACACTTGGTATGAATCAGGAAGGAAGGCATACTACAACCAACTTTGATGACCATATCTGGTTTGAGGGCAATCTTAATGAAAATGTTTATGTGCCAATTCCTTCTCATGATCAAAATAGAACTGATGAAGTGCAGACACCTGTATTAAGAAGGTCTGATAGACAGTCTAAGCTTCCTGTTAAGTTGAATGATTATGTGTTAAATTCTAATGTTAGATATGGTATTGAAAAGTATGTTTCTTATGCTATGCTTAGTAATGATAATTTGAACTTTACTACTAGTTTGAACAAATCTGTTGAACCTACTAGTTATGAGGATGCTATTACTGATCCTAATTGGATTGATGCCATGAATAATGAGATTGAGGCCTTAAATAGAAATAATACTTGGACCGAATGCTACTTGCCTGCTGGTAGAAAAGCTATTGGGTATAAGTGGTTATGGAAAATTAAGTATAAGTCCACTGGTGAGATTGATAGATATAAGGCTAGATTGGTTGCTAAGGGGTTTGGATAAAAGGAAGGTTTAGACTATGATGAAACCTTTAGTCCTGTGATTAAGATGGTTACTGTGAGATGTGTTATTAGTGTTGCTGTGCATAATAACTGGCCTTTATATCAACTTGATGTTAATAATGCATTTTTATATGGTGATTTGGATGAAGATGTTTATGTGATTATGCCTCAAGGGTATGAAAATACTGATAAGAATAAGGTCTGCAAACTTAATTAATCATTGTATGGGCTTAAACAAGCTCCTAGATAGTGGAATGCTAAACTTACCACTATTTTAGCTGAGCATGGTTTTGAACAAAGCAAGTTTGATTATTCTTTGTTTACTAAAAGGTCTGAATCTGTGTTTATGACATTTTTAGTGTATGTTGATGATATTGTTATAACTGGTAACAATGAGACTGGGATTAGAAGGTTTAAAGAGTTTTTAAACTCTAAATTCTTGATTAAAGATTTTGGGAAGTTAAAGTATTTTTTGGGTATTGAAGTTTTGGATAATGAAAAAGGCATTTGTATGTCCCAAAGAAAGTATTGTTTAGAACTTTTACATGAATATGGTCTGTTAGCAGCTAAACCTGTTGAAACTCCATTACCTAAAAATGTTGTTCTTAATCATGTTGAAAATTCTTCTGACAAATATCTGAAAAAGTTTACTAGTTATCAACAGTTAGTGGGAAAGTTGATTTATCTTACTAACACTAGACCTACTATTAGCTATGATGTTCATTGTCTTAGTTAACCTATGCATAGTCCTTTGCAGTCTCATATGAAGGCTGCTTTGAGAGTTCTTAGGTACCTTAAAGGTTCACCTGGTTTAGGTTTGCAGTTTGACAAAGTGTCTGACCTTAAACATAGAGTATATTCTGATGCTGACTGGGCTAAGTGTCCCAAAACTAGGAAGTCTGTTATTGGTTTTTGTGTGTTTTTGGGAAAGAACTTGATTTCATGGAAAAGCAAAAAGCATGCTACTCTGTCTAAAAGCTCTACTGAAGCAGAGTACAAAAGTATGTCTTCTGCTACATGTGAAGTAATTTGGTTGAATAATTTGTTGCATAGTTTAGGTATTACTGGTCTGTTGCCAGTTGAGTTGTTTTGTGATAACAGTTCTGCTATTCAATTAGCTGCAAATCCTGTGTTTCATGAAAGGTCTAAGCATTTTGAACTTGATGTTCATTTCGTTAGAGAAAAGGTTGCTGCAGGTGTAATAAAAACTGTTAAGGTACACACAGATGTGCAGGTTGCTGACATTTTTACCAAATGTCTTGGTAGTGCACAACATAATTTGTTTTGCAGGAAACTTGGATTGCTAGACATGTTTAGAAAGCAGAATGCTGAAGCAGTTGAAGTTAAGGAAGCAGTTCAGGTTGATGACTCAAAAGGTTAAGGGAAAGTGTTAAGAAGTATTAGTATTTTTGGTCATTATAAGTCTGAGGGCTGAAGGTGACAAGTTCTTATACTTATTATCAAAGAAGTTCTAGTTCAGCTGAGTTTGAAGAGTTGTTGAAGTCCAAGGGCCTTAGTGTACATATGTGCTCTATATAAGCTCATATTTTGTGCTAGGGTTTGAGTAGCAGTCATAATATTCTCTCAGTCTTTCTCATTGTATTGAATACTCTCTCATTGTCTTTGTATTAGTTTAGATATCATCTTTGATATCAGTTAGTCTTCAGTATAGTCTTGATTGATCAATCTTTATTGATCAATTGTTGAGTGTGAGTGATTTGTAGTGAGGATTGATTAGAGCCCTTCTGAAGGGGTTTAATCTTTGTCTTTGTAATCGTTTGGTAAGCACTCGTTTGAGACTTATCTTCTATAGCTGTTAATAAGAAAGTAATACACCAAGGGGTGGTTGGCTGGGTGTAATGATTGATTGTTGTGTGTTCTTTACCATTTTTACGCTTCTAGTGTATGCTGACACACAAGGATGGTTGATTTTGGGCGTTATGTCCCAATCTCATCAGGTTGATAAGTATTTCTCTTCATGTTCTGCACATGCGATTGATGGTAATACTGGTTATGTTTTTATTTTGCAAGACCCTCACTGGTACAGATATTACCTTTCGTCACACACAAAATGCGTGACTATATGCATATAGTCACACACATTTTTTTGGGTGTGTGTGATGAAAAGTCGCGCCACTGTAGGTATCATATGGTCACATTGTTTAGTTTGTGGCCGTTTTCATTGAAAAAGAGTGACCAAAACCCGAATATGTGTGACTAATTAGGCACAAGTTTTGTTGGATTCATCAGTATGTGTGACTATTTCCCATCCTATGGCCACATGAAAATATAATAAATGTGACGTTTGTGATGATTTAGTCACACAACGTGTGTTATTTTTTTCGAGTTAGTCACATAGAATTTAAAAAACTGTGGCCAAAAGTGTTAATAAGTGTGACCATATGCTGTTTAAAGTGAAGAAATGTGTATTTTGTGTGACTATTGATCATCCAATGGTCACATGAATTCTTAGTTTGTGTGGCCTTTGGTAATATTTAGTCACACAAAGCATGTTTGTTTTGGGTATTTAGTCACATACAATTAAGCATAAAGTGGCCAAAAGTGTTAATAAGTGTGACCATATGCTGTTTTAAGTGAAGCAATGTGTATTTTGTGTGACTATTGATCATCCAATGGTCACATGAATTCTTAGTTTGTGTGGCCTTTTGTAATATTTAGTCACACAAAGCATGTTTGTTTTGGGTATTTAGTCACATACAATTAAGCATAAAGTGGCCAAAAGTGTTAATAAGTGTGACCATATGTTGTTTTAAGTGAAGAAATGTGTATTTTGTGTGAGTATTGATCATCCAATGGCCACATGAATTTTATGTTTGTGTGGCCTTTTGTAATATTTAGTCACACAAAGCATGTTTGTTTTGGTTATTTAGTCACATACAATTAAGCATAAAGTGGCCAAAAGTGTTGATAAGTGTGACCATATGCTGTTTAAAGTGAAGAAATTTGTATTTTGTGTGACTATTGATCATCCAATGGCCACTTGAATTTTATGTTTGTGTGGCCTTTTATAATATTTAGTCACACAAAGCATGCTTGTTTTGGGTATTTAGTCACATACAATTAAGCATAAAGTGGCCAAAGGTGTTAATAAGTGTGACCATATGCTGTTAATAAGTTGATCCTTGGAGTGCTGGAGAAGGAGAAATTGTACGCCAAGTTCTCAAAATGCGAGTTTTGGCTTGAGGAGGTACATTTTCTTGGACATGTGGTGAATAGTGAAGGAATTCATGTAGATCCTAGTAAGATAGAAGCGGTCAAGAACTGGAAGGCTCCTACGACGCCGTCCGAGATACGCTCGTTCTTAGGATTGGCGGGTTATTATCGAAGATTTATAGCGAATTTTTCGAAGATTGCTAAACCCCTTACTTTGTTGACTCAGAAGAACAAGAAGTATGTTTGGGGAGAAGAGCAGGAGGTGGCTTTTCAGTCACTAAAGGATAGTTTGTGTAATGCACCTATTCTGACGTTACCTGATGGGCCAGATGATTTCGTTGTGATGCGTCGAATCAAGGATTTGGGTGTGTACTAATGCAGAGGGGTAAGGTGATAGCTTATGCATCCCGACAACTCAAGATTCATGAGAAGAATTATACCACTCATGATCTAGAGCTTGGTGCGGTAGTATTTGCTCTCAAGAATTGGAGACATTATCTGTATGGCACAAAGAGTGTTGTTTATACAGATCATAAGAGTCTTCAGCATATTTTCAGTCAGAAGGAGCTGAATATGCGACAAAGAAGGTGGATTGAGTTATTTAGTGATTATGATTGTGAGATTCGCTATCATCTTGGAAAGGCGAATGTGGTGGCTGATGCTTTAAGTAGAAAGGAACGGATTAAGCCTAAGCGTGTGCGAGCGATGTGTATGACACTACAGTCGGGAATTAAGGGTAAGATATTGGCAGCACAAGAGGAAGCTCTTAAGGATGAGAATGCGACCGCTGAGATGCTGCGTGGATTGGATCAGTAAATGGAGAAAAAGGAGGATGGTGGACTGTATTTCTTAGATAGAATATGGGTTCCATCGGTAGGAGGTGTAAGGGAGTTGATAATGGATGAGGCTCATAAGTCGAGATACTCGATTCATCCGGGATCGGATAAGATGTATTATGATCTTAGAGATGCTTACTGGTGGCCGGGAATGAAGAGGGAAATAGCTGAATATGTTAGCCAATGCCTGACTTGTTTGAAAGTTAAGGCGGAACATCAGAAACCCTCAGGATTGCTACAACAGCCGCCGATTCCTGAGTGGAAATGGGAAAGAATAACAATGGATTTTATTACTAAGTTTCCTAGAACTAGTAATGGACATGACACGATATGGGTCATAGTGGACAGGCTGACGAAGTCTGCACATTTTCTGGCCATTCGTGAGGATTATAAAATGGAGAAGCTGGCGAGAATTTATATTAATGAGGTTGTGGCGAGACATGGTGTGCCTGTGTCGATTATCTCTGATCGCGATAGTAGGTTTACCTCGCGATTCTGGCAATCATTGCAAAAGGCGTTGAATACACAATTGGATATGAGCACTGCTTATCATCCACAAACTGATGGGCAGAGTGAGCGAACGATTAAAACTTTGGAGGATTTACTTAGAGCGTGTGCACTTGATTTTGGAGGAAGCTGGGATACTCATTTGCCTTTGGCTGAGTTTTCCTATAACAACAGCTATCATTCAAGTATTAGATGTGCACCATTTGAGATGTTATATGGGAGAAAGTGTAGATCACCTATTTTATGGGAAGAGGTTGGGACAAGCCAACTAATTGGTCCCGAAATAGTGCAAGAGACTACGGATAAGGTGTTTCAGATTAAGGAAAGGCTTAAGGCTGCAAGGGATCGCCAAAAGAGCTACGCGGATAATCGCCGTAAGCCCTTGGAATTTAGTGTTGGTGACCTTGTAATGCTGAAAGTGTCTCCTTGGAAAGGTGTTGTGCGTTTTGGTAAGAAAGGAAAGTTAGCACCTAGGTATGTAGGACCGTTTGAAATTACGGAGAGAATCGGACCGGTGGCATATCGGTTGAGATTACCTGAGGAATTAAGTAGTGTGCACGATACGTTTCACGTATCTAATCTGAAGAAGTGTTTGGCGGATGCTAGTTTGCATGTGCCATTAGAGGAGATTAAGATCAACAAGACTCTTCACTTTGTGGAAGAACCTGTTGAGATTATGGATCGAGAGGTGAAGAGTATGAAACGTGGTAAGTTAGCATTGGTAAAGGTACGTTGGAATTCCAAGCGGGGTCCTGAATTTACTTGGGAACGTGAGGATCAGATGAGGTCCAAGTACCCGAAGTTGTTTCCTGAGAAGGTTGATGAGACGAACTGTTAAATCTCGGGACGCGATTTCCCTAAGTGGGGGATAATGTAACAACCGTGATTCTAGCAGGTTAGTTCGACTAACAGTCTTAATCTATTTTAACTTGTGTTTGGTGTATTATGTGCTTATGTGTGATATAAGTGGTATACGAGGGTGGATTATGGGTAATATGTACGGATAGTAGCACTAAATCCCTTGATGTGATATTTTCTTGATGAGTTGAGTAGTGTGAATTGTGGGGAAAGTTCATTTTGATCGCCTTTGTGGTGTGGAAATGACTTGTGTAATTTTGGTGTATTGTGATTTTGCGTAACGAGTCTCCGTTCAATTATTTGAGCGTTAGGAGGTTACGTGGACGTTATTTCTATTGGGTATATTTATGGAAAGTGTGAAAAATCTATTTTTGGAAATTTATTTTGAAAATGATATTTTTCCGGTTTGTCGTAAAAACGAAGGTTTATCGCGTAAGGTGTTAAAAATTGATATAGGGTTTTTATAAAATATCAAAGGTACAAGGTTTTAAGTGTAATAATTAATAATGATAAAAAAAATTAAAATTTTATATATGGATATATTAAAAAACGAATTTTAGGATAAAGGGAAAAAAAAGAAACCAAATCCCATTCTAATTACAATTCTTGGAGGAAAAGTTATCTAGAATCCTCCATAGCATATTATAAATACAAAACCAAAACAACCCTAACCTACTCTTGATAAAATTCGGCCAAAGCCAAGAAAAAAGGAAGAAGATATTTTTTTTAGGGTTTTCATTCTTCAAGAATTAAGGTAAATTTTAATTCTTATGTTTAAATAATTTTTATGATTCATGTAATACAAATTGTGATTGTTAGCTTTAATTTTATAGTTAAAGTGATGGTCATTCACTTAGTTAAGAACTTTGTATAAAGTGGGCTTATGTTAGCTTAAGTATTTGTAAAAGCCCAATCCAAGCTCTAAAGCCCACGAAGCCCACACAAGGCCCATTAGGGAAATAGCCTTGTAGTATTTAAAGCTCAAATACTTCTCATTTGAGAAGTGGTTCAGTGAGTGTGTGCGTGTTTAATAAAAGAAAAAGCTTATCATCCATATCTCTCTCTTAATATACGATCCATACAACTCCACAGTCCCATCCTCTCCTCTTGTGTTTAACGTGCAACTAAGTGTGATAAAGAGTGATTATCGACTACAACAAGTGGTATCAACAGCCGGTCAACGAGGTAGGAAGATTTTGTGTTCGGTTTGTGCTTACAAGAAACCACAAGCCACGTTTTTTTTATCTCTTAAAAACGTGAGTTTTTGTTTTTTTTTTATCTTCGATCTAAGAATAATCCGAAAAAGTTGTGTTTGTTAAGGTGTAAACAACTTGGTTTGTGATTAAGTGGCTGTTTTTCATTTGTTTGTTGAAAAAATCTGCACTTTTTGTGTTTGTTCTTAGTGCTTCAATCGAATTTTTTCACAAATCTTGTAAAAGATTTGGTTTGGATAAGATGGTGATAAGGTTTGATTGATAAAATAATTCCAAGTTGGCTAGTGGGTGAAGAAAAGTCTCAAAAGGTGTAAGAAGTCACATGGGTGGCAGAGGAAACAAGTGGGGAAGTGAGATAAGGACATAAAGTAGTTGAAAAGTCGTTTTTATCGAAGTTGTCTCAATCAGTGTCTCTTATCGCAATTGGGAGTTTTTCAGCGTTTTATCGCATTTCAGCCATTTTATCGCATTTCAGTGAAAAGCAGCGATTTATCGCAATTCGGATATTCTATCGCAATTGCAGTTGAACTAGTTTATCGCAATTCGAACTCAGATACCTATCGCAGTTGACATTTCGCAGTTGACTTATCGCAATTCATAGTTATCTGATTTCGGGTCTTATCGCAGTTCACCATCAGATATCGCATTTCAAGCTTGTCCGATATCTTATCTCAATTGCGATATCGGACAATGAAGGGAATTGCGATATCGGACAAAGAAGGATTTTGAGCAGTTTTCAGATTTGTCAGAATCAGTCCCTGTACTTTTCAGCAGCCTTAGGGAACTTTCAGATTTGGCAGTTTTGGCCCTCGTACTTCTGTGAAACGATTTCAAAGTTGTCTTTTTACGTCAAAACTTCAAACGGTTATAACTTTTGAACCGTAACTCCGTTTTCAGTCCACGACCTGTCAAAACGACCGTGAGACCGAGGAGAAGGACACGTTAATTTATTCATTCAACCCAAGTTTCGAGGCCTGAAAACGCTCCAGAATGAAGTTATTGAGGTTTTAAGTTTCCAGACCAAAATTCCACCGTAACAACTTGCATCAACCTAACCAAATTACAACTAATCAACATATCACCTACAACTTCAACGACCATCAACAACAAACCAAAACCTCACATCAACAACTAAGTTTAACCGTCAACAACATCTCCTATTTCGTTGCAAAGATCCTGAATCAACTTTATCACACATTGGAGCTAAATGGAAAAGGAAATGAAAATGAAAGAGAGAAAATCAAGGAAAGCGTTTACTGTGCTCAAGACTCATATTGAGAATGTCATCATTTCTTCAGGATATGACTCAAGTTTCGATCAGGCATTTGAATATTACATAAGATGCTAATTTCATTATTTCACCCCTCCACTTCAACAAAGCCTGAATCAATATGAGAAGATACTGAATGAAGAAGAACTGTATACGCACAACTGCAAGGAAGCTCTTGAAGTGATCAAATCTCAACTTCAGATTATCCTGCAACCTGGGATATTAACCCTGTCAGGGTTTCTCAATGCATTTTCCCGAAAATATCGGCTAGACTTCAAAGACTTCCAAACTCAATGCATCGATTACATGAGTGAACTCGAAAAATCACTTGCTGAAGAAGAAGTTGAGCAGAGTGAGATTGAAAAGCAGAAACGGGAAAGGGAGCAAATTGAAAGAGAACGGCTCTTAAAGGAATCAGTGGGAAATGAGAAAGAGGCAAACAAAGAAGAAAAGGTCGATGAGGGTACAACATCTGATGATAGCTCGGTTTTAACGGGTAGTGACACATCATCAGAACAGCAGGTTGTATATGTGGAGCAAAGGTTTGATAGTAATATCACTCCCACAACCCCAGATATGGATCCTAATGGAGGTGAGCCTGCCCAGGATGGATCTTCTCCTGATCAAGATCATGCCATATTTGCTTCTTTAATCCATAATTTCAAACATGAACTTGAAAAGTGCAAAGAGGACAATCGCAAAACTAAGCAAACAAACATCTTATTGTCCAAAGAGCTTGAAAAATTAACAAAAAGCAAAGAAACTGAAATCTCAAACCTTAAATCCCAAGCTCAGAAATTTGAAATTAACGAAGATGTTCTCACGCCAATTTTAAAACGAAACAAAGAACTTGAAGCTGAGTTAAGCACAGCTCTTTCACGTGAAAAACGTTCCATTCAACAACTGGATGAAAATTTGGGCCCCGCCAACAGAAAGGTCCAAGAGCTTTTAAACGAGAACGTTGAATTAAAAATGAGATACTCAATGCTTCAAGAAACCACCTCAAATTTTAAGATTGTTAATACAACACTTGAAAATGAAAATCAAGAGGTTTTAAAACGTGCAAACAATCTTGAAGAAAAACTTCGAAAAACAGACCAAAGTGTTCAAACTCTTCAAATGATGATTCCTAAAGCTGAGAAAGTTCATAAGGGAAAATCAGGAATTGGTTTTGAAAATACAGATCAGGTTGAACATAAATTTTTTCCGAATGATGCTCTGTTCATGTCAGAAGAAGATGAAAAATTGGCAGAGGAAAAACGCTTAAAAGCCAAAAAAGGAAAAAGCCCACTCTCGTACCAAGGCTTTGTGTATGGTTGTATACAATTGTCAGAAATACCAAAACCACCTTTAAAAAGAAAAGACACAAATGTGAAAAGATTTTTAAAGAAGTTCAACTTGCTACTTATGATGCTAATTTATGGCAAAATAAAGCAAGGAAACAATTTTGTAATCTTAAATATCACATTGACCACGCGTTAAAGGTCATTTGGTCAAAACAACAATACACCGAGAGTGACTACACTCGTCTCATGTCATCAGACGCTTGGCTAAAAAGGGAAGTCCGTAAGTTTTTAAAAGATGAGATTGAACCTCTTGTGAAAAATATCAATTTCAGTTTTGAACACTTTGAAAAATTTCTTGTCACTGAAATGAGAGAAGATTTAAAGTACATCCATTCTCTTGAAGATGAATTTGATGCAAAATGCTTAAATCTTGATATTCAAAAAGAATTTTTCACAAATCAAATTGAGTCATTCAAATCGGTGTCTGTCTGCCATGAGCATGAGAATGTGGATTCTGATCATACATATTTTTTGAAATCTGAAAATCTTTGTTTCAAAAGAAAAATCATTGAACTTTCAAAAGAAGTAGCTGAAGTCAAAGAAGAATTGTCAAAAAGAATTGCTTCTTCTAAAAAGGAACAGATTTTTGAAGAAAAGTGTGATGATGCCAAAATCAACTTTGATTTGGACGAAATTGATACAAAAAATATTGAATTGGAACATGCTGTGGCATCATTACAAAAAGAAAATGAGCATTTGAAACAGACTTACAAAAACCTGTTTAATTCAATCAAGCGTTCACGTGTTCTGAATCAAAAATCAAATACGAAACAAAAGGAGTCTGAAGTATTGAAGCCTCAAGTTACAAAAGTTTCCTATCCAAATCCTCTGTTTGATTCTACTTCTTCAGATTTTGAAACAGACAATGCAAATCATGTGTTTCAAACAAAAGTGCTTGAGCTTGAAACGCTTTTAGCTCAACGCACAAACGATCTTGAGGATGCCAAAACTGATCTTTTCAACAAAACGAACAAATTCGAAACATATTTTGAAAAACTTGAAAAAGAAAATATTGTTTTCGAACGAAAATTGGCTCGTAAAATAGATGATTCAAAAGCTGAAAAAGATCATTTTTTGAAACAAATTGCTTCTTTGGAATCTAAATTGGCATCTCAAGATCTTCTTCAAAAAGAATACAGTGATTTGCGATCGTCATACAATGCCTTAAAAACAAAGTTTGATGATCTCAATCGTTCAAAAGGCAAATCTCCTGCTTCAAACAAGTTTCCCAAACAAGGTAGTGTTTCAAAGAAGGTTTACACGGGTGAATCTTCAAAACCATTTTTGAAAAAGGTTTCTCAATTTACAACCTTTTCTTTGCAAAAAGGAAGGAAGTTTTCAAAGAAACCAAGATTTTCTGAAACACACACTCCTCAAAAGCTTTCAAGGTCAAACATGTCTCATGAAGAGACTCCAAGATTTCAAACTCCACAATCTAGCTTTACACGGGTAAGGCAAGTGTGGAGACCAAAGCAAAGTCCTTCAAACTCTGAAACACTTCCGCTGCAAACCAAGAATGACTCTGCTTTGAAAAAGATTTTTAAATCTCCGTTGATTCCGCGAGTGTTATTTCCAGATGAAAAACCAGTTTTCAGTACTCGTTGGAATTCAACTTCTTTGAATCAGATTGACACAACTTACAAATGGATTGCAAAACATGCTAAACCCATTGGTGCAGTGCTCAAATGGGTTCCAAAAGTTGTTGTCTAATCTGGTCAAGATGGCTTTTGTTCAATTCAGTTCAAAACCCGCGCTTCATTCAATGGCTTCTGAACACATCAGTTCAGGACCCGAACTTCAAAGAAAGGAAAGTGCTTCATCAAAAAATTTCGAGCACTTATCCTAAAATTCAATGGCTTGTAAGTATTTCAGCTTACAACCCGAGCTTCAACGTTTTGGCTTATGTACACATAACAGTGCATAACCCGTTTTTCAAAGAAAGGACCCTGTTGTACAATTTATGGCAACAATCCTAAAAGAAAAGAAGTTTTCATGCAATGTTTATTCAAACTTCTTAATCTTAAGAAAAATTTTACTCAAAATTTCTCAAAAGGTTTTTCAAAACTTTTCAAAAATTTTGCCTAAGATTTTCAAACCTATACTCCCCACTTGCTCCAATGTTTTCAAAAATGTCAAAACCAATGCAAGTTTTGAGGGGGAGTATTCCAAAAAGAAATTTGTTCTAAAAAGTTCATGCAAAAATGTTTCTCCCTATTAGCTTTTAAAAACAATGATTTTAATCAAACGGTATCAAAAATATCATCGAAATGCTATTTTTGAAGGGGAGAAATGGGATTAAAATGTGATCATGGTTCGAATCTCAAAGGAGCTCATCAGAAAGACTCAGTTCAACCATCGAATTGACGAAGCTTAAATGTCAGTAATCGAAAAGACTTGTCCGGGACGGGTAATAATTTCAAGCTGGTTTACCAGTGATGTAAGCGTGTCTCGCAAAGGACTTGTCTGAGTAGAATGTACCAATTCGAGAGATGATCATTGAATATGACCGGGACGGGTAATAATTTCAAGCTAGTCTAACTAGTGATGTAAGCGTGTCTCGCGAAGGTCATGTTCATTGAAAATCGATCATTTCAAATGTGCGAACTCTACCCAACATGTGCATGAGCACATGTGAAGGGGGAGTGTTACAAAAACGCAAAACTCTCAATGTGATCTAAATGTGTTTTCTCATAAACATGTTGAGAGATTTTCAAATGGTTTTATGGCATGCGATCAACAAATCTAGGATAATCATGGAGTAATAAGGTGATTATGGTTAGGTAATGTCTAATGATCCGCCAGAACCGGAGGGATCTACCCAAGGACAATTCCAATAGCTTAGAATTAGAAGTCCTTAGGTATGATTGAAAAAAGGAGTAAATGAGAAAGGAGAAAGAAGGGGTTGAAGAATGAAAAAGAAAAGTTTTTGAAAGGGTGAAAAGAAATAGCCCTCCATGAAAACTTAGGAAAGAAACCGGGTCAATACATATGCTATCGGTACTCACTAAGGTGACTTAGGGTAGCAATTGGCGGAAAAAGTTGAGTAAAATTTAATTTTCACAGGAGACTTGACGGTCCATTTTTACGCGAGATTCAAATTCTGGTACAAGAGTGAAAATTTTGGTCTAAAATTCAAATTTTTTGGCCAAAATTCAAATTTTTCGGGGAATTTTTGGCGTAAAAATTTCTTAAACTCAAATTTTACCAGCATCATTTGAATGTCATTCTATGGCATATTACACATCAAAATCACAAATAATATTTTTGGCCTACACCTTCAACATCACCGCGTATAGCCGAAAAGATCCTGAACAAGAATCGCAATCAAATGACAATGGCTAAATTATCAACTGTGACTACAAGGATGATTCATTATTACTTATTTGAAGTTGAAGTGGAATATCACGGGTACGTGTACTTAGTATCTTGAAGATATCGGGGTTGGTTGGATGCATGATTCTTCGAGATCCTTGTTTGGGCACTCATGGGAATAGTGATTAAGTCTTGGGTTATCTAGTTTTCATAGGTCAAGGGGAGGATGGACGAAGACCTAGTTAACTATCACTTAAAGGAGATATGTTGTAGTACTCAGTGTCACACAAAGATGTGGATAATTCAAGAGAGGTTCATATACAGTTAAGGAAGGATGGATGGGTATATGAAACGACCTATATGCTTTAAGGAGTTACGTTGTAGTGCTCAGTATAGGTTCTTAGTCACATGTTCGTGCAAGTTTAAGTCACAAGTCTGGGTTATTTTACTTCAGTCTCAAGTTCGTCATAGTGGGTTTATCCATCAGCAGTCACTACAAAAAGCCGTTGTTTTGATACAAGAGGTTTGAGAAGAGATTGATCTGAAGAGATTTGTAGAGAGAATAGTTATCGACATCCACTCATGGGGTATTGATTTGTTTGTTGCTTCTAGTTGATATGTCTATGTACACATATGTAGGATGAGTCCAAAAGATCGTCATCATCCTGGAGGGAGAAATGTATGAAATGTGTACATCGGGGCTGTTTATTGAAGAACTGGAAGCATTCTAAGTGAGATGAAGATGTCGATATGACGCTCCCCAAAGAAACCTGTGAAGAAGTTACAAGTCATCAGTCTATAATCCATTTTACGCTGTGCAAGAGACTGAAGACAATTTGGCAAGATTTCAGAGAAACTTCTTCTACAAGCATCAAAGCTATATCAAATGGGTTGTCAATTTGGGAGGGAGCATGTAAAAGAAAATGCCTCACTAATTGGGAGGGAGTAATACCCAATTAGGTCATTACAGTGATTCTGCAAGTAAGTCAAGCAAGCTGAGAAAGATACGAGAAGATCAAGAGCTATGAAGACATCCTCAAAAGGAAACTGCTCTACTTCAGCATTGCTTTTATCATTGTTATGTAATTGTTAGGAATCATTGTAACCAATTCACGTATATCTCCAGCTGGAGGGAGATTGTTAGAAATGAAGCTGGGCGATATTTACGTGAATTGGAAGTAGACAACTAGATTGCATATAGTGCAAGGACTGAAAATGTAATATTAGCAAAGTTGTCTTTTTAGGCATTTAAATACCCCACAAGTCTTCACTTGTGGGGTGTGGCTGTGATAAACTTTCAACATAGAAATAATATCCAAAGTTTTATCTCCACCTTCTCTCTACTCTCTCACTAAACCAAACATGAATATCATCTTCTTTCATGAACCTCGACCTCCAGAAGGTCTTAAAAGCCGATTCTTGGTCATTACAGTGATGGATTAGGGTTTATATTTAGATCTGTAAGTTAATGATATTAAAAATGTTAGAGTCATTAATTAGTGATATTATAATGATTGGTGAAGTAATTAGGGTTTTAAACATGTTAATTAATGAGTTATGAATCTGGCAGAATTATAGGGCTGTAAAGATGCGATTGTAATTAATAGATGAAGATGAGTTAGATCACGAACTTTATGTCTAAATTATAGTTCAGGAAAATAGCTTTCCAAAAAGTCTGACCACGATCAATTTTGAGGTCGGGAAAGCAGTCAAACGATTTTTGTAAATTAAGGTGTCAAAACAGTTAAGTCGGGACAGAATTAGGGTAAAAGTATTGAGGTCAATGGTGAATTTTAAAGTGTAATTAGGGTTAGGCCTTCTGTGGGAATTGAGTTCTATATTATATTTGACTTCCACGCGAAAATTAGACGATAATAAGTTGTGTGAGTATGTCTAAGAGGTCAAAACTTTTTGATGTCCGATCAGATCCGAATCTGGATAGATGACATGTTTGATTTTTCATTGAGTACTTGTGTGTGTTTTTAGTGCATGGACTTATGGGACAAGCTTTTATGCTTATGAAGGATCATGGTGAATTTTTGGTGTGAGTTGTGAAGCTTTATTCGCTGTGATTTTATGTGGGTGAAAGTACCCTACAAATCTGCGTTTTCTGAAAGTTTTAATAAAGGGATTTAGTGAGTGTAAATATTGGGTGATGATTAGTATGGAGTCTAGGTAATCCATAGTGGGTTATATGAACCTTAGACATCCATCACATATATGTGTTACATAGACTAGCTTTTAGCTTGGTCGCGTGTAATGTGAGATTGTTTGTTTGTATAGATTTGTGTGTTGATAACTTGGAAGCTGCGGAGTTGAGGTGAGTTCATAGTCCCATATTTTTACTTTGTTTTAAACTTGGGATGGAGATGATGCTTGTTTAAATTGTTTTGGGTTACTGTGATTATGTGGTTATAAAATGCATGGACGTGTAATTGTTATTATACTTATACTACATGTTATTATGGTGTTTATTTGTGGTGATTATACGAGTGGGAAGATGCCCTAGTGGCTCTACTCGTTATTATTATGTCCGGCCGGAAGGGGAATTATATTGGATCGGTGGGCACGTTCCGTCCCAATTGTGGTGGTATTTGGATCGGTGGGCACGTTCCGTCCCAATTGATGTGGTGTTTGGATCGGTGGGCACGTTTCGTCCCAATTTATATTTGGATCGGTGGGCACGTTCCGTCCCGTAAGCTATGATTGCATGTTAGTGTATAATAACTATATATATCTTTTACTGTCCTGAAATGCTATACTATGTTTTATAATCAAAGTAAATCGATAATCGAGGTGTTTTATGTGTCTTAAACCTATGAATCTCACCAACATTATGTTGACGTTTTAAGCATCATTTTCAGGTGAGCATTCTAAGGCTAAGATAGAAGGGCGCGGTTAGAAGAGACCTAGATTGCATTGGGGATGGCTTATCTTTGAGTTTAGTTGAATTAAAAATGGATTTTTGTTTGAGATACTTGATTTTCTTCCTTTTTAACTCTTTGTTTTAATGGAGATTCCTTGGAGATTTTATTTGGATTATTTATATTGGGGTATCGTTACGACACTTTGTGTTTGTACTCTGCTCTATTTATTTGCATGTAGTATTTTCTCTATTTAGACACCAAGTGTTGTGATGATATCTATGATGTTGCACTCGCGTTTCCGCCATTGGCGAGGTGTGATGATGCGTGGTTTTGCGACCTTACAACAGGTTTTACCTCTCGAGGGATCTCAAGAGGCTTGCAATCCCCACCAGGCAGTGTACCTGACCGATGTAGTATAGTGTAGTGGCAAGTACCGGGGGATTGATCGTTCTCTAGGGGAATAGTGTCGTTAGGATTGAAAAACTACTCTAATAGGTCTAAGGGTGAGGGAAGATTCTTTTTGTATTTTTATATTTTTTTATGAAAGCAAGTAAAATCTCGGGTTTTAAGGAGTGGGCGGAATTAGTTGCTAGTCAACTAACCCAAATAACTACAATTGCAAATAAAATAAAATAACTGAAAATGAAAAGGTTGTGGAACTTATATGGAGAGAAATGTGTTTACTTAGATTTCCTTACTCCCTAACTATCTTTTACCGGTTGATTAGTGTGTATTAATTGCGTGGATGACGGGTGTATTCCTTAATACCAATCGTGGGGTGGCATACGTACTTCCCCAACTCTATAAGCTCCTACTTCACTCCTATGTCGAGCCGGCTAAGAAGCTCCTAACATGGGATCACTAGAATTCGCTCATGCATTAAATACAACCATAAAAACCTTAGTACGCATTGGTTCATGTTTCTTAAGACGTTCAAGCAAGTTACCGTATAGGAGGTTAGCCAATTTTCTTAAGCCTAACATCGATAAACAATCATCCAATACAATTAATAACACACCAACAACCGATAATCAATAGTTAGGTTTCATTAGATCTAAGCAAACACAAGATAAATCTAGCCTAGCATGTTAATTAAAAGACAAGAACAAGATATAATCAAACAACACATAGACATATTGAATGATTAAGTGATTACTTATCTTCAATTAAACATGGGAGATCCAAGGGTATAAAACCCTTAAAAATGGCAGAAAATTCGTCTTAGGGTTTCTCCTCACAAAGTTGCACACCAATGACTAAAAATTGCAAAACTATATATAGAATTTAGGGGCTGACGGCGTCACGTTGTAGGAGGTTACGCCGTCACCTCGCCGCGGCTAGGGTTCCCGGATGGTCTTCCTGACGCCGTCCCTCTTTAATCCTCCAAAATCCACTCTGGCGCGTCAAGGGTTGACGCCGTCAGAATTGTGCTTGACACCGTCTCTCTTTAACTTAAACCGTGACGGCCTTGATCACCTTAAAGGGTGACGCCGTCAGACTTCCTTTGTAAAACTTTCTGGCGCGTCACGTGTATTTGTCATATCCACCTCTTTTGCCAAGCCGTGACGCCATCAGGAGCAATCCTTGACGCCGTCACGTGTACTTTTCCAGCAGCTTTGGAGACTTTGTCGTTTTCTTCACTTTTATGCTCCAAAAACGTCCAAAATGCTTCCTTTTCCAGATTTCTTCTCTAAAGTACCTAAAATGACAAAAGGAACGATTTAGGGCAATATTTGATCAAATAAATACGATTTAGGGCTTAAATGACCCCCTAAAAGCGGTACACTTTTCGCTTCATCAAATACCCTTACACTTGAGATTTGCTTGTCCTCAAGCAAATGCGCTTTTATTCTAATCAAAATACAAGTTAGGGGTCATTTAACGCTAATATAAAAGTAATTACAACAAATAGTCATTCCACTTTAATCATAATAAGCACGGAGATTACAAACTAGCACCTCACAAGTAGTGTTTAGATACTCACATCTCTCAGGTGTCATAAAAGTATATCTTATAAATGAAAATGGATAATATCTCTCACTACCTGTTATAGCAAATAGATTACCATAGGCTTGGGCAAGGGTCAAAAACCTCCTCCACTAGGCGTAAGCACCTAAGATAAACTATCAAAGAGGGCTTTTAAACGGGTTATAACGTTAGGTGTAGGGATATGATAAACACAGATTTGTTGGATAAAGGATATTTCACTGGTGGCGAGTTAAAGATCTTGATTAATTACATGTACAATATGGCGTTGCTAAGCCAAGACTAGACTCGACTTAAGCTAAAAACAAAATAAAAAAACATAAAATAAACATAAAATGAAACGGGATGGTAGTCCGTATGTTTTTTTCTACTTTTCTTTTTCTCATTTTTTTTTGTGTTTTTCTTGATTTTTTGTCGATTTTTTTTTTTTTTTTTTTTTTTTTTTTTTTTTTTTTTTTTTTTTTTTGACATACACTCTTGCCCTACCATCCAAAATAATACATCGCAGGGGCGTCGCTTTCCCCTTACACTTGAACTTTTACATAACTTCACAAATAACTATTCTAATGACTCGAATTAAGATAATCGAAACACTTGGAGTACTTTTAAAATATTTAGCACATATGGGGTAATAATGTTGTTCTTCCCCATTACTCCATTACACTAGTACTTTACCCATGAGTCCCAATCGTCCCAAAACAATATGTGCAAGGATATGACTCGACTTAGCAACCATGTAATCAATTAGATAATTAACTTGGGGTTTAAACAAATGTTGTAACAATAATGCACTAAAGATGAGTGCATACAAGGTAGGCTAAGGCGATTTGGGTGTACATTTAAGTGGGGTGTAAACAAATTCTTCCTTTAAGTAAAATGCTTAAAGTTAGAAACGAAAAGATAGGCTCTGAGGGGTGTACTAGGGGTATCGTGTACTAAAAATGAGTACAACGCAAAGGGTGTGGGAGAATTACTTGACCAAAGTAGCCAATGTAATTATAACAAAAACACAGGTGTAAAACAATGGGTTAATCCTAATGCCTCTTATCATGTAGTAAATCTAACTACACGAATGTAGTCTCACTTGTGGCCTTGGAATGGTCCTAACGCAAGTTCTAGAATCTAAGTGCTACCGGTACACACATCATAGCATAAATGCTTTTCCTACCAATTCTAGGGGCGAACCTCACATATTTGGGGGTGGAAAAATTTTTAGTGGTACGGTTTTGTGCTAGTCATATAACTCCTATCCGTGAGACGCTCATTAAGACCAAAGTTTCACTCCTATATGTTGTAAAAAATTTTAAATTTGGCACTAAAATTGCCTTAACAGGTATTTCTCTCAGTTTTATTACACATCTACCATTAAACAAACAAAAATCAAGCGTAATAGCATTCTCTAAAGTATCGTACTTTACCCCCCTCCCCCTTACACTTAAGATGAACATTGTCCCCAATGTTCAAATAACAAGATGTAAAAGTAAATAAGGTAAAAGAATGAAATCAAATACTCCCCTGATTCGTTTGGTGGATAAAGAGGTAACATGGTTAGATCTTCTTCCAAGAGAAAGTAGAAGCTCCAAGACTAATGCATCGCCAAAAGCTAGATTCCACATACATCTCCTTGTCCAAAATAACCTGTTAAACCTGAGAAAACAAACACGAAAACCTGCATAACATCGGCGGGATAAATCTATATAAGGATATAATGCTTGTGGAATGATTATTTTGCAGATTCCTGGAGTTTATAAGTTAGAGATTTAATAAAAACTTTTTATGATTCCGGTAGAAAAACAAAACTTTCAAAAATTTCAGAAAATTAAAACCTGACGCCGTCAGGTTGTAATGCTTGACGCCATCAGAAACGATCTGACAGAATTCTCATGTTAAGTTTCCGGAAAATTTCTAGAAAAACCTATACCTTACTTCCTGGAATTCCTGCAAAACATCATTATGACTCGATACAAGCATTTGACTCAAACAATTACTAATATGTATGTTAATTTAATATTGTTATGATTGATGTTCATTTGTTCTAATAAACCGATTTGGATTTCCCTTACACTTATCTTTTGCAAAATACCTTTATATGTAGTTAAGACGAAGTTAAAAACAAGATAAAGCATTTTCACAATTTAGTTTTGAACATGAATCAATAATAATAGAAATTAAACATACATACGGAAGCAAATAAAATCAAACAACCAAACAAATAAACGCACAAAGCAAATAAAGCTTGGGTTGCCTCCCAAGAAGCGCTTTTCTTTATTAACGAGTCTTGTAGCTAGACTCAAAGTCACCGTACATTACGTGACTTCTTCATCAAAAGTTATGTCTTCCTCATTGATCATTTCATTACCATTCTCTTGATAATGCTTGACTCATTGTATATTCACAGTGAATTCTCTATCCTCGTCGTCAATCAACACAACGGCTCCGGTTTTAGAGGAGCTCCTTACGGTAAAAGGTCCATACCATCTAGATTTAAGTTTTCCAGGAAATAGCCTTAAGCGCGAATTATATAATAAGACCTTGTCTCCTTCTGAAAACTCCTTGGGTCTCTTAATCCGTTGGTCATGCCATCTTTTTGCCCTTTCTTTGTATGTAATGGAAGATTCATAAGCCTCTAATCTCAATTCATCGAGCTCTTGGAGCTGTAAGAATCTATTTGTTCCCGCAACCGTATAATCCAAATTACATGCCTTAAGTTCCCAATATGCCTTGTGTTCCAGTTCTACTGGAAGGTGGCATGCCTTGCCATATACCATACGGAACGGGGTTGTCCCGATTGGTGTCTTATAAGCGGTTCGAAATGCCCACAAAGCTTCATCGAGCTTAAAAGACCAATCTTTTCTGTTTTGATTGACCGTTTTCTCTAATATTCTCTTTATGGCTCTATTAGTGTTTTCGACTTGACTGTTGGTTTGAGGATGGTAAGCGGTGGAGAATCGGTGAGAGACTCCATATCTTTTCATAACTTTCTCCATTTGCGAATTACAAAAATGGGTTCCCCTGTCACTAATAAGAGCTTTCGGAATTCCGAACCTAGCGAACAATTTTTTTAAGAAATGAATTACTACCCTAGCGTCGTTAGTCCTGAGGGCTTGTGCTTCAACCCATTTCGAAACATAATCAATGGCCACTAAGATGTATTCATTCCCTCCTGAAGATGGGAAGGGTCCCATGAAATCAATTCCCCAAACATCGAAAACCTCGCAAACTTGTATATAATTCTGCGGGGCTTCATCCCTCCTAGAGATATTCCCAGCTCTTTGACACGCGTCACAAGTCTGTATCATTCCCTTCACATCACGAAATATTGTAGGCCAATAGAATCCCGCGTCGAAGACCTTTCGTGCAGTAGTGTTCATTCCGTGATGCCCTCCAGATGGACCTGTGATGAGGCGAAAAGTGTACCGCTTTTAAGGGGTCATTTAAGCCTTAAATCGTATTTATTTGATCAAATATTGCCCTAAATCGTTCCTTTTGTCATTTTAGGTACTTTTGAGGAGAAATCTGGAAAAGGAGGCATTTTGGACGTTTTTGGAGCATAAAAGTGAAGAAAACGACAAAGTCTCAAAAATCGGCTAAAAGTTACTCTTGACGGCGTCACAATTAACCCCAGACGGCGTCATGCTTTGGCAAGAAAAAGTGGACGTGAAATTTACTCATGATAGGCCAGTGAAAATAGCATGTAAATTCTGACGGCGTCACGCTTTAACTTGATCAAGGGCGTCACGGCTTAAATCATAAGGGGACGGCGTCACGTTCATGGTTCGACGGCGTCAAGCCTTGATAAGCCAGAATGGATTTTTGAAGAGCTAAAGAGGGACGGCGTCAAGAAGGTCATCCGGGAACCCTAGAAGCGGCGAGGTGACGGCGTCACACTCCATAAGGTGACGCCGTCAGGTGTAAAAGTCTATATATAGTTTTCTAATTTTTTGTCATTAAGGAGAGCTTAGTGTGTGGAATTTTGGGATAAAACCCTAAGACGATTTTAGCTACTTTTTCAGGGCTTTTTGCCTTGAGATCTTCCATGTTTCATTGAAAGATAAGTTATCAATTAATCATTCAATATGTCTATGTGTTGTTTGATTCTATCTTATTCTTGTCTTTTGTTTAACATGTTAGGCTAAATTTATCTTGTGTTTGCTTAGATCTAATGAAACTTAGCTATTGATTATTGGTTGTTAGTGTGTTGTTAGTTGTATTGGATGATTGTTTATCTATGTTAGGCTTAAGAAAACTGGCTAACTTCCTATTCGGTAACTTGCTTGAACGTCTTAAGAAACATGAACCAAACGCGTACTAAAGGTTTTTATGGTTGTATTTAATGCACAAGCGAATTCTAGTGATCCCATGTTAGGAGCTTCCTAGCCGGCTCGACATAGGAGTGAAGTAGGAGCTTGTAGAGTTGGGGAAGTAAGTACGCCACCCCACGAATGGTATTAAGGAATACACCCGTCATCCACGCGACTAATACACACTAATTAACCGGTAAAAGATAGTTAGGGAGTAAGGAAATCTAAGTAAACACATTTCTCTACACATAAGTTTCTCACCACATTTCATTTTTGTTATTTTATTTTATTTGCATCCGTAGTAATTTTGGGTTAGTTGACTAGCAACTAATTCCGCCCACTCCTTCAAACCCAAGATTTTACTTGCTTTCATAAAAACTATAAAAACATAAAAAAGAATCTTCCTCAACCCTTAGACCTAATTAGAGTAGCCTTTCATACCTAACGAACACTATTCCCTGTGGAGAACGATCAATCCCCCGTACTTACCACTACACTATACTACATCGGTCAGGTACACTGCCTGGTGGGGTTGTAAGCCTCTTGAGATCCCTCGAGAGGTAAAACCTGTTGTAAGGTTACAAAACCACGCAATCAAGTTTTTGGCGCCGCTGCCGGGGAATAGTTATTGTTTAGGTTGAATTTTTATTTCTATTAGGTCTACTCACTAGATTCCTTTCTAGTGAGATTTTTATTTTATTTTTCTAGGTTTTCTTTAGTCTATCTATTTTCTTCGTGTCTTTGTTCGTAACCATACCATCCGACATCATGGAAGATGGTAATATCCTTAACCCACACAACCCACCACCACAACAACCACAACCACCTCCTAGAGCCCGTACTTTAGGAGAGTATTCCCGTCCTAGCCACCATGGCTATCGAAACACCATTGAGCTCACTCAAGGAGCCAATATCACACCCTTGCGATCCGACACCATCCGGTTGGTGCAAAGTGGATGCGCATTCCATGGACTTCGTTCTGAAGATCCTAATCAACATCTCAAGGACTTTCTTAAAATCGTTGATTCTATAGACCTTGATGTTGCCACTCGAGAGACGACCCGATTGCGTCTCTTCCAATTCTCTTTGCGGGACCAAGCTAGTCAGTGGCTAGAACGTCAACCCGCAGGATCCATTACCTCTTGGGATGATCTCACCACTCGTTTCCTTGCTTAGTTTTTCCCACCGGGAAGAACTACCAAGCTAAGGAATGATATCTTGATGTTCCAACAACGTCAAGGCGAAACTCTCTACGAGGCATGGACTCGATTCAAGGACTTACTCCAAAAAGTCCCCCACCATGGCATAGAACTTTGGCTCCAAGTCCAAATCTTCTATGACCATATCAATCTCTCCACGAGGCAAACCATTGACCAATCGGCCGGTGGCAAGCTACGTGATCTAAGTGCGGAACAATCATGGGCTCTCCTAGAGGATCTTGCTCTTTATGAAAACGAAAGTTGGAGTGATCCCCGTGATTTGAATAAAACGGTCAAGGCAATATCTTTGCCTTCTAACAATTCAAGCACTTCCGACCGTAGGATCATAGAACTTGAAGACCAAGTCAAGTTTCTCATGAAATCCTACGAGGCTCCTAAACTTTCAAACCAAGTGAACAAAATCACTTCTTCATGTGAATTATGTAGTGGTCCCCACGACACTCGTGATTGCATGGAACTCCCCGAACAAGCTTTTGTGGACTACGCATCCTCGCGTACCGACGGAGCGGGAGACAAGTGGTACACTTTCAAACCCGAGCCAAACCATTACGGTGATACATACAACCCCTCATGGAAAAATCACCCGAACCTTAGGTGGAAACAAAACCAAAACTCGCAACAAACCAATTCTTCCAACCCACCTAATCGTTTCCAATCAAGCGGCTCCAACTCGAACCGTACTTTCAACAACAATCCTTCCGGCGATGGTAGTACCAATAACTTTGAAGGATTGATTTCCCAATTTATGGCATCTCAAGAAGCTCGGATAGCTAGATTCGAGACCGAATTCAATCAACAACAAACTGAGATGACCAATAAAATTGACAACTTGTTGAAAGCCCTCAATAACCAAGTGCTATCACCTCCGCATAAGGACGCTAGGAACACAAATAGCGGACCCCAAGTCAAAGACCCTTCTTCATCCAAACATGTCCACTTCGTCAACGTTGTCACTATTAGACCAATCGATAGGAGCATGGAAGAAAGTGACAAGAATGAGGGTAGGATAGAAAGTGAACCTAAGGATGAGGATAGGAAAGTCGAGGTTGATAAGGAAGTTAGGACAAGTGTGATTGAGGAAGTAGATGATGATGAGGACTACTTCAATAGGCTACCCACTAAGGAAGAGCGTGCATATCATACAAACTTATTCGATGACCCCGAGACACCATACTTCCTAGGTAGACCAATCATAGAAATAGGCGACCCTTCTAATCTCAACATACCATGCAACATCGGACATCTACATGTGTGGAAAGCCTACATCGACCTTAGATCACCCATAAACATCATGACTAGAGCCCACTACAACTTGATAATGAAGAATCAACTTGGGTATAGGATGTTCCCTGACAAGGGTTGGATGAGTAACTTCACGGGAAGAGTTAAGGGATTACCGGTTTATGTAGGAAACTTCACCTATGTCACCGACTTTGTAATTGTAGAAGATATCTGCCCAATAGTCGATGCATCCTTGACTCAAGTGGTTTTTGGAAAACCATTTGTTGAGGTCTCTAGAATGACTTATGAACCTTCCTTAGGGATAGTTAGATTTAAGGATGAGACCGATGAAGTAAGCTACCAAATGCCATATAAGATAGAACAATTCCAACACTTGTCAAGTGTTGAGAAGGAGCTCAAGCAAGCGGTCTACTATAGGAATGATGAGGATAGAAGTAAAGGAGTAGACTATGTTATGGAAAGGATATTCGGTTTCTACAAGGATTGTTTGAAATTAGGACCGGAATATAAAACCGGGAAGGAGAATGGCCTAGGAACCGTGACCGATGATGGAGTCACGTAATGTACGTGACTTTGAGTCTAGCTACAAGACTCGTTAATAAAGAAAAGCGCTTCTTGGGAGGCAACCCAAGCTTTATTTGCTTTATTTGCTTTGTGTGTTTATTTATTTGTTTGTTTGATTCTATTTGCTTCCGTATGTATGTTTAATTTTTATTATTATTGATTCATGTTCAAAACTAAAATTGTGAAAATGCTTTATTTTGTTTTTAACTTCGTCTTAACTACATATAAAGGTATTTTGCAAAAGATAAGTGTAAGGGAAATCTAAATCGGTTTATTAGAACACAAATTAACATGAATCGTAATAATAATAAATTAGCATACATATTAGTATTTGTTTGAGTCAAATACTTGTATCGAGTCATAATGATGTTTTGCAGGATTTCCAGGAAGTAAGGTAAAGGTTTTTCCAGAAATTTTCCGGAAACTTAAAATGAAAATTTTTGTCAGGTCATTTCTGACGGCGTCAAGGTTTATAACCTGACGGCGTCAGATTTAATTTCCAGAAATTTTTGAAAGTTTTGTTTTCATAAAAAGTTTTTATTAAAATCTCCAACTTATAATCTCCAGGAATCTGCAAAATTATCATTCCACAAGCATTATATCCTTATATATAGATTTTTCCCGCCGATGTTATGCAGGTTTTCGTGTTTGTTTTCTCAGGTTTAACAGGTTATTTTGGACAAGGAGATGTTTTTGGAATCAAGCTTATGGCGATGCATTAGTCATGGAGCTTCAACATTCTCTTTGGAGGAAGATCTAACCATGTAATTTCATTATCCACCGAGCGAATCAGGGGAGTATTTGATTTCATTCTTTTACTTTATGCTTTTACATCTTGTTATTTGAACATTGGGGACAATGTTCATCTTAAGTGTAAGGGGAGGGTAAAAGTACGATTTTAGAGAATACAATTGCGCTTGATTTTTGTTTGTTTAATAATAGATGTGTAATAAAACTGAGAGAAATACTTGTTAAGGTAATTTTAGTGCCAAATTTAAAATTTTTTACAACATTTAGGAGTGAAACTTTAGTTCTAATGAGCGTCTCACGGATAGGAGTTATATGACTAGCACAAAAAACCGTACCACTAAAAAATTTTCCACCCCCAAATATGTGAGGTTCGCCCCTAGAATTGGTAGGAAAAGCATTTTGCTATGATGTGTGTACCGGTAGCACTTAGATTCTAGAACTTGCGTTAGGACCATTCCGAGGCCACAAGTGAGACTACATTCGTGTAGTTAGATTTACTACATGATAAGAGGCATTAGGATTAACCCATAGTTTTACACCTGTGTTTTTGTTATAATTACGTTGGCTACATTGGTCAAGTAATTCTCCCACACCCTTTGCGTTGTACTCATTTTTAGTACACGATACCCCTAGTACACCCCTCAGAGCCTATCTTTTCGTTTCGACCTTTAAGCATTTTACTTAAAGGAAGAATTTGTTACACCCCACTAAAATGTACACCCAAATCGCCTTAGCCTACCTTGTATGCACTCATTTTTAGTGCATTATTGTGACAACATTTGATGAGGCGAAAAGTGTACCGCTTTTAAGGGGTCATTTAAGCCCGAAATCGTATTTATTTGATCAAATATTGCCCTAAATCGTTCCTTTTGTCATTTTAGGTACTTTTGAGGAGAAATCTGGAAAAGGAGGCATTCTGGACGTTTTTGGAGCATAAAAGTGAAGAAAACGGCAAAGTCTCAAAATTGTGCTGAAAGTCACCTTTGACGGCGTCAACATTAACTCCAGACGGCGTCATGCCTTGGCAAGAAAAGTTGGATGTGAAATTTACTCATGACGGGCCAGTGAGTTTGCATGAGAATTCTGACGGCGTCACGCTTTAACTAAATCAAGGGCGTCACGGCTTAAATCAAAGAGGGACGGCGTCACGTTATAGGTCCGACGGCGTCAAGCCTTGATAAGCCAGAATGGATTTTTGAAGAGCTAAAGAGGGACGGCGTCAAGAAGGTCACCCGGGAACCCTAAAAGCGGCGAGGTGACGGCGTCACAATGCATAAGGTGACGCCGTCAGATGTCAAAGTCTATATATAGTTTTCTAATTTTTTGTCATTAGAGAGAGCTTAGTGTGTGGAATTTTGGGATAAAACCCTAGGACGATTTTAGCTACTTTTTCAGGGCTTCTTGCCTTGAGATCTTCCATGTTTCATTGAAAGATAAGTTATCAATTAATCATTCAATATGTCTATGTGTTGTTTGATTCTATCTTATGCTTGTCTTTTGTTTAACATGTTAGGCTAATTTTATCTTGTGTTTGCTTAGATCTAATGAAACCTAGCTATTGATTATTGGTTGTTAGTGTGTTGTTAGTTGTATTGGATGATTGTTTATCTATGTTAGGCTTAAGAAAACTGGCTAACTTCCTATTCGGTAACTTGCTTGAACGTCTTAAGAAACATGAACCAAATGCGTACTAAAGGTTTTTATGGTTGTATTTAATGCACAAGCGAATTGTAGTGATCCCATGTTAGGAGCTTCCTAGCCGGCTCGACATAGGAGTGAAGTAGGAGCTTGTAGAGTTTGGGGAAGTAAGTACGCCACCCCACGAATGGTATTAAGGAATACACCCGTCATCCACGCGACTAATACACACTAATTAACCGGTAAAAGATAGTTAGGGAGTAAGGAAATCTAAGTAAACACATTTCTCCACACATAAGTTTCTCACCACTTTTCATTTTTGTTATTTTATTTTATTTGCATTTGTAGTAATTTGGGTTAGTTGACTAGCAACTAATTCCGCCCACTCCTTCAAAACCCGAGATTTTACTTGCTTTCATAAAAATATAAAAACATAAAAAGAATCTTCCTCAACCCTTAGACCTAATTAGAGTAGCCTTTCATACCTAACGAACACTATTCCCTGTGGAGAACGATCAATCCCCCGTACTTACCACTACACTATACTACATCGGTCAGGTACACTGCCTGGTGGGGTTGTAAGCCTCTTGAGATCCCTTGAGAGGTAAAACCTGTTGTAAGGTTGCAAAACCCACGCATCAAGTTTTTGGCGCCGTTGCCGGGGAATAGTTATTGTTTAGGTTGAATTTTTATTTCTATTAGGTCTACTCACTAGATTCCTTTCTAGTGAGATTTTTATTTTATTTTTCTAGGTTTTCTTTAGTCTATCTTATTTCTTTGTACTTTTGTTTGTGATACCTTCCACTTACCTCATGAGTAACATTGGTCATTTGATCCCTGTTATTCGTGTTTTTTCGCCGTGCAAATTTTCAACTACCCGTTCCCGCGCCCCCATAGTAGCAAACAACAACCTTTCACCCGACCACCACTTTGGTAACAATTCTGAGATGGAGGAGTCTGACCATGAGAATGATTATGTTAGTCCATTTTACTACTCAGACTCCGATGAGGATATTGGTAATGGAGAAGTAGTTAACGAGGAATGGGGAAAAGAGGAAATTGATCCCTTTAAGTATGTTGACCCTAGGACTAAGATCGAAAAGGATAGCCTCTTTAACATGCAATTCCCGTGTAAAATTGGTTATCATGATTTTTATGCTTATCTTAACTCGTCTTTGCCTATGAACATTATCTCTCGCGCTAATTATAACAAAATCATGGTAGATGAGCTTGAATATCAAGGAGATAACATTGTTGCTAGGATTAAGCCACTACACGTGTTCGTAGGAAGTTTTGTGTATGTGGTGGATTTTATGGTTATGGAGAACTTAGGAGAATTCATTGATAACAAATTAACCCAAGTCATTTTTGGAGAACCCTTCAAAAGGTTGACCAACCTTGACGAAAAACTTGTGGACGGGTTAATTACATTCTCGGATGGGGATGAAGATTTTGTTTATCAAATGCCCCGAGCACATCCTAGGTTTAAGAACTACCCCATTGAATCTTGCAATAGAATTATGCCTATCGACTTGTTAAGTGAGAATGATAAGAGGAAGGGGCTCAAATATCCACATGAGAAAAATAAGAGATACTATCATGGATGTTTGGAGCTGAATGATGAATACAAGAAAGATGAGGCAACAATTAGATGGCTCACACTCGGATACGTGAGCATAAGCGACACTAGATGAGCGTGACTTTGAGTCTAGCTACAAGACTCGTTAATAAAGAAAAGCGCTTCTTGGGAGGCAACCCAATCTTTATTTGTTTTATTTGCTTTGTGTGTTTATTTATTTGTTTGTTTGATTTTATTTTCCGTATGTATGTTTAATTTTTATTCTTA